>OZ024757.1:26326453-26336453 GCA_964016885.1 Eledone cirrhosa
CTACTACTACTACTACTACTACTACTACTGCTGCTGCTACCACCACCATCACTACTACTACTACCACCACCACCACCATCACTACTACTACTACTACTACTACTACTACCACCACCACCACCATCACTACTACTACTACTACTACTACTACTACTACCACCACCACCACCACCATCACTACTACTACTACTACTGCTGCTGCTGCTGCTGCTGCAGATAACCACCATGTCATAAGAATTCTGGTCAATAAGTTCTTGTAATGTTAAGGCCAGCCAAGTTTATTGTATATTTATATTATATTATGTTTGATGATGGTGGAGGTGGGGGAGTAGGTGGTGGTGGTGGTGGTGGAGTAGGGGGTGGTGGGGTGACATAGGTGGCAGTAGTGGTGGTGGTGATGGTGATGGTGGTGGTGGTGACATTGGTGGCAGTGGTGGTGGTGGTGGTGGTGATAGGAGCTGTGGCAATGGCAGTGAACTCCCACGTTGTTCCATACAGGGTATTTCATATATACACACATACATACACATGCACACACACACGCACACACACACACACACACACAATAGCACATATATGTACACACATATACACACATTCACATTTATACATGTACACACACACACACATTTACACAGACACACTAGCACATATACACACACATACTCATAAGAAATCTTATCTCAAGTCACAGGGAAAAAAAGCACAAGAAAAAGAAATAGAGAGGGGGAGTGTTGTGGGGTGGGGGAGAAAGGAGTTAAAGAGAGAGTGAGAGCAAGAGAAGAGAGAGAGTGAGAGAGAAGAAGGGAGTGAGAGAGAGGGGGGCGAAGAGAGTAGAAGTGAAGGAATGAGAAAAGTGAGAGAGGACAAAAGGGAAAACAAGAGATGAGAGAGACTAAGAGGAGGATGGGAGAGTGAGAAAAGAAGGGAGCTAGAGAGAGAGAGAGAGATAGCTAGAGAGATAGCAAGAGAAAAGGGCAGGAATGAGAAAAGAGAGAGTGTGAGAGAGGGAAGAGAGAGAATAGGATAGGAAGGGAATGAGAAGAGAGAGAGAGAGAGAGTAGGAAAGGGAAGGAATGAGAAGAGAGAGAGAGAGTATAAAAGGGAAGGAATGAGAAGAGAGAGAGAGTAGGAAAGGGAAGGAATGAGAAGAGAGAGAGAGTATAAAAGGGAAGGAATCAGAAGAGAGAGAGAGAGGGAGTAGGAAAGGGAAGGAATCAGGAGAGAGAGAGAGAGGGAGTAGGAAAGGGAAGGAATCAGGAGAGAGAGAGAGAGAGAATGAAATGAGAAGAAAAAGAGAGAGAGAGAGTGGGAGTATAAAAGAGAGAGAAAGAGAGAAGAAAAAAAGGAGAGAAAAAGATAAGGATGTGTGGTGGTGTCCGTATATAACTATGTGCAGTGGTTTGTATGTGCAGCTGCAACAAGTCACATTGATAATATCCCTACATTTACTACGACATCTCACTACTTTAATGTAGGATGCACTTCAAAGTGTTCACTCAGGGATTTTTTCTTTATTTTTTTTATTTTTATTTTTTTTATTTTTTTTATTTTTTATTCTTTCTTTCTTCTTTTTTTCCCTCTGTCTCTCTCTCTCTCTCTCTCTCTCTCTCTCTCTTTCTTTCTCTCTCTCTCTCTCTTTCACCAATTGCCATTGCACAGTATTGTTTGTGGGATGGTAGGGGGGTGGATGGAGTGGATGGATGGGGTTAGATACAGAGGTTAGCTATATTGTTGTTGTTGGTGGTGGTGGTGGTAGTGTGAATGGTGTTTTTATTGATGTTCTTGTTGGTGGTGGTGGTGGTGTTGTTGTTGTCGATGTTGTTGTTGGTGTGGTGGTGGTGATGTTGTTGGTAGTGGTGGTGTCGTTGGTGGTGGTGTGGATGGTGTTGTTTTTATTGATGTTGTTGTTGTTGGTGGTGGTGGTGGTGTCGTTGGTGGTGGTGTGGATGTTGTTGTTGGTGGTGGTGGTGGTGGTATTGTTGATGTTGTTGTTGGTGGTGTTGGTGGTGGTGGTATTGTTGATGTTGTTGTTGGTGGTGGTATTGTTGATGTTGTTGATGTTGTTGGTGGTGTTGTTGTTGTTGGTGGTGGTGGTGGTATTGTTGATGTTGTTGGTGGTGTCGTTGTTGGTGGTGGTGGTATTGGTGGTGTTGTTGTTGGTGGTATTGTTGATGTTGGTGGTGGTGGTGGTGGTGGTGTTGTTGGTGGTGTTGTTGTTGGTGTTGTTGGTGGTGGTGGTGTTGTTGTTGTTGGTGGTGGTGTTGTTGTTGTTGTTGGTGGTAGTGTTAGTGGTGTTGTTGTTGATGTTGATGTTGGTGGTAATGTTGGTGTTGTTGTTGTTGATGATGTTATTGGTGGTGATGGTGGTGTTGTTGTTGCTGGTGGTGTTGTTGATGATGTTGGTGGTGGTGATAGTGTTGTTGATGTTGGTGGTGTTAGTAGTGGTGGTAGTGGTGTTGTTTGTGGCTGTGATGGTGGTAATGATATGGTGGATGGTGATGGTTGGATGGTTGGATGGTTGATGGTGGTGGCTGGTGGTGGTGTTTGTGGCTGTGAGAATGGCAGTGGCTGGAGTGATGGCTGCTTGGATGGTTTATAATGGTGGAAGTGACAGAGACAGAATGATGGTTAGGTGGCTGTGGTGGTGGGTGGTGTTTGTTGCTGTGATGGTGGTAGTGCTGGTGAGTGGGGGGGGGCTTGTGATGGTTGGTGGCGGTGGCAGTGTTTATGGCAGTGGTGGTGGTAGTGGTGAGGGGTAGGTTGGTGAAAAGGGGGATAGAGGTAATGTTCTTTTTTTTTGTCTTATCTTCGCGCGCGCGCGCCCGCGCTTGTGTGTGTGTCTCCTTTATTTGAAGTGTTTATCTTGAGGAGGGGTCAATCATTTTACTGTTCTTTTATAAGACTTCTGTTCATCTGTACCATCACCACCATGACCACAAACACCACCACCATGACCACAGACACCACACCCTAACTACAAACACCACTACCACCCTAACCACAAACACCACCACCAAATCAACCATATCCATCAACACCACAAATACCACTGCCACAACAACCATAACAACCAGCACGGCCACTACCACCATGACCACCAAGAACTCAATCACCAGTACAACCACCCCCGCCACTGCCATGACCACAAACACCATCACCAACACCACCACCATATCCTCCAACACCACTGCCATAACATCAAATTTATATAAATAAATATAAGGGTTAAAATACTGGAGCGTGTTGGAGTTAAACACCCTCTTCGTATTATAGAAATGACAGTAAAAGGTATAGCTCAATGTAGTTAAACAGAGCCGAAAAATTGTTGTTTTAATTGCCCTGATGAGTCCTTAATAGGACGAAACATTGTCGGCTAATAAAGACTTTAGATGTATTGAAGGCTTCTTTGTTTTACTCCCTTAATTATGAATAAATATATAAATAAATTTATTTTTATTTAAAAATATCAAAAGTTTTAGACTAGAAAAAATTTGTTTAAATAAAAATAAATTTATTTATATATTCATTTATTTAATACTTGACATTTCATTAGTAGTTATATCACTGACGAGTTATATCACTGACGAGTTATATCACTGACGAGGCAGTGAATTAGCAGAGTCATTAAAACATTGGATAGAATGCTTTATGGTACTTGTTTCAGCTCTTTGCTCTCTGAGTTCAAATCCCGCCGACGTCAACTTTGCCTTTCATCCTTTCGAGGTCGTTAAAAAAAAAAGTACCAGTCAACTACTGGGGGAGGATTCTTCCTCTCTATCTCTTTCTCACTTCCTCTCTCTCACTTTCTATCTTTCTCTGGAAGAAATCTGCTGTACTCAGGCCTGGAGAGTTACGGCCCTTTACATTCTGAGTTCAAATCCACCCAGGTTAACTTTGCCTTTCATCCTTACGGGGGTTGATAAAATAAAGTACCAGTAATGCGCTGGAGTAATTGCTGGCCTTGAGCCAAAAGTAGAAACAATTATTATTATTACCATTATAAGGGCGGTGGTTTGGCAGGATCGGTAGAGCGTCGGACATGATGCTTCGTGGCACAGAACTACAGCCCTTTACGTTCCGAGTTCAAACCCTGCCTAGGTTGTTAGCTTTGCCTTTCATCCTTAAAGAGTCGATAAAAAAAATGTACCAGTCTAATACAGGGGGATGATTCTCCCTCTCTATCTCTTTCTCACTTCCTCTCTCTCACTTTCTATCTTTCTCTGGAAGAAATCTGCTGTACTCTGGCCTGGAGAGGGAGGGGCTCTGCCAGGCTTAAAATGTCTTTACTGCTTCCCCAGGAGTTACAGAGTGGGGGGAGACGACACCCTACCCCATCACTGACTACTGCTAGGACAATGTTTATGGTGTTATTTAACCCCAGGTCAACACACATTAAGACACTCCAGCCATGGCCTTTCTATTTTTATGAGGAGCATAACTGAGACACTATATTATACAATGTCACTTTTCCTTTGCCACCATTGAGATTTGAGGGAAATGTGACTGCTATTTCTAGCAGGTTGGGCTATTTTCCTTTGCCACCATTGAGATTTGAGGGAAATGTGACTGCTATTTCTAGCAGGTTGGGCTACTATGTAGATGTGCTTGTAGTTGTTGTTGTTGCTACTTCAAAGAGGGTGGCTCATCCAGTATTATTGATTCTCCCTCTTATCCTTACACAAACATATTCACATATTTATGCATGCACACATACATACATATATATATATATATACATACATACATGCACACACACACACATACATTAATACATAAACGATGATGATGACATACATAGGCATACATATATAGATGCATGCATACATACATACATACATGTTCACATACATACATACATACATACATGTTCACATACATACATACATACATGTTCACATACATACATACATACATACATGTTCACATACATACATACATACATGTTCACATACATACATACATACATACATGTTCACATACATACATACATACATACATACATATATACATACATGTTCACATACATACATACATACATGTTCACATACATACATACATACATACATGTTCACATACATACATACATACATACATACATACATATATACATACATACATACATATATACATACATGTTCACATACATACATACATACATGTTCACATACATACATACATACATGTTCAGATACATACATACATACATGTTCACATACATACATGATGGCTGCCCCCTCGTTATCGAGTATGGCCATTCCACGTTATACCATTATTAATAATTATTAATTAATTCTATCGTGCAATGCCTGTGCGTGAAGATATTTTTTAAAGTGAAGAAAGACTGTGCACTGAGCCAATCCCACTCTCTGAGAGACAGTAGCTATAAACCGAAAAGAAGAAAAGATCATCATCATCGGTAACTACTGAGCCACAGGTTTTATATCGGAGTTATCCCAGTTTCCTGAGTTGCCTTCTCCTAGAAGAATGCCCTGACAAAGGCTAGGGGTCCTTCATTCCCGGTAGTTTAATCGCGCGATCGGGTGTCCAGCCCAACTTTTTCTATGTCCCCGGGCATATACATACACATGCACCCATGTATATATACATATACATACACATACATATGTATATATACATATTTACACACTTTTGGATGGCCTTTGACTCTTATGAGTCCTTCCACCCTTTATATATACATACATACATTCATGTTCACATACATACATGTTCACATACATGTTCACATACATACATGTTCACATACATTCATACATACATGTTCACATACATACATACATGTTCACATACATACATACATGTTCACATACATACATGTTCACATCCATACATACATACATGTTCACATACATACATGTTCACATACATACATGTTCACATACATTCATACATACATGTTCACATACATACATACATGTTCACATACATACATGTTCACATACATTCATACATACATGTTCACATACATACATACATGTTCACATACATGTTCACATACATACATACATGTTCACATACATACATGTTCACATACATACATGTTCACATACATACATACATGTTCACATACATACATACATGTTCACATACATGTTCACATACATACATGTTCACATACATACATGTTCACATACATACATACATGTTCACATCCATACATACATACATGTTCACATACATACATACATGTTCACATACATGTTCACATACATACATACATGTTCACATACATACATACATGTTCACATACATACATGTTCACATACATACATACATGTTCACATACATACATACATGTTCACATACATGTTCACATACATACATGTTCACATACATACATACATGTTCACATACATACATGTTCACATACATACATACATGTTCACATACATACATACATGTTCACATACATGTTCACATACATACATGTTCACATACATACATGTTCACATACATACATGTTCACATACATACATACATTCGTATACATAGATGCACAGAGACTCTCACGCACTATATATACAGACATAGATAACTTTGACATGTACATACACATATAAACGTTGACATACACACGCGCATACACATCAAACACACACACACGCATCATCAAACACACACATACCCATCAAACACACACACATGAAACACACACACACATCAAATATACACACATCAAATACACACATACACATCAAACACACACACACACATCAAATATACACATACACATCAAACACACACACATACACATCAAACACACACACACATCAAATATACACATACACATCAAACACACACATACACATCAAACACACACACACGCATCAAATATACACACACACATTAAACACATGCATGCAGAAATATATTCACAGAAAAAAAGAAAACCAATTTTACACATATACACACACAGAACATAAACATGCATACATTCTCAAAACATAAACACCATCTCATATACACACACACACACACACACACACATACTCCACACATATATATACACAGACACAGCATACATACTCACCACATAACACACACACGTTAACAGTTATACACACACACACAATATCAACACAACATATACACTCACCAGAAAACACACACATGTTAACAGTCACACACATACATGTTAACAGTTACACATATACACACACACATACATGTTAACAGTTACACATATACACACACACACGTTAACAGTCACACACATACATGTTAACAGTTACACATATACACACACACACACGTTAACAGTCACACACATACATGTTAACAGTTACACATATACATGTTAACAGTTACACATATACACACACACATTTTAACAGTTACACACATACATGTTAACAGTTACACATACACACACTCACATGTTAACAGTTACACACATATACACACACATACATTAACAGTTACACCCATACACTAACAGTTACACACATACACACACGTTAACAGTTACACAAACACACATGCTAACAGTTACATGCATACACATACACACACACACACAATATATAGACTCACCAGAAAACACACAAGTTAAGTTACACACACACACGTTAACAGTTTCACACATACACACACACACATGTTAACAGTTTCACACATACACACACACACACATGTTAACAGTTTCACACATACACACACGTTAAGTTTCACACACACACACACATGTTAACAGCTACACATACACATGTTTACAGTACACACATGTTAGCAGTTATGTTAAGTTACACACATAAACACATACACATGTTAGCAGTTACACACATACACACACACTTGATGTGTCCCCCCCCCCCAAAAAAAAAAAAGAGGGAAAAGAAAGAAAGAAAAAAGGGAGAGATGAACTACAAAATAAAAACAAACAAAATCACATCAACCCCAAAAAATGACATCAAAGTCTCAACAGTCAGCATTACTACTACTACTACTACTACTACAAATACTACTACTACTACCACTACTACTACTACCACCACCACTACTACTACTACTACTACTACTACTACTACTACTACTACTACCACCACTACTACTACTACTACCACTACTACTACTACCACTACTACCACTACCACCATCACCACCACCACTATTACTACCACTGCTATCATCACTACCACCACCACTACTACTACCACCACTACCACCACTACCATTGCCACTACTACCACCCTCACCACCACTACTATCACCCTTACCACCACCACTACCATTGCCACTACCACTACCACCATCACTACCATCACTGCTATTGCCCACTACAACTATCACCACCACCGCCATCACTACCATCACTGCTATTGCCCACTACAACCATCACCACCACCACCACCACCATCACTGCTATTGCCTCCACTACAACCACCACCACCACCATCACCACCACCATCACTGCTATTGCCTCCACTACAACCACCACCATCAACACCACCACTACAACCACCACCACCACCACCACCACCACCACCACCACCACCACCACCAACACCACCACTACAACCCCCCCCCCACACCACCACCACCACCACCATCACCATCACCACCACCATCACTGCTATTGCCTCCACTACAACCACCACCACAATCACCACTACAACCACCACCACCACCACCACCACCACCACCACCACTACAACCACCACCACCACCACCACCACCACCACCACCACCACCACCACCACTACAACCACCACCACCACCACCACTACAACCACCACACCACCATCACACCACCACCACCACCACCACCATCATAACCACCATTATCCAAATCCAGAAGATTCCACTGACTAGCTTTGGTGAACAATTCCTTTAGAGGAATATAAAGTAGACAGCAGCAGCAGCAGCAGTATCTCTCGTAAACAATCACATCACAACAATCATGATCATCATCACCATCATCATTACAATCATCATCATCATCATCATCATAATCATCACTAGCATCTCACAATCATCATCATCATCATCACCACAATCACCATCTTCACTGCCTTCATCATCATCACCATCATCATCATCACAGCCATCATCATCACCATCATCACAGCTATCATCATCATCATAAACAATATCATCATGATCATGATTATCATTATATGTTTATCATCATCGTCATCATCGCCACCATCATTATCACCACCATCATATTCACCACTGCAATCATCATCATCATCATCATAAACAGTATCATTGTCATCATCATCATCATCATCATAATCACCATTTTATGTCTGCTTTCCATGCTAGCATGGCGATATTTCCCAATGTGTGTTGGATAGAATTACACAACAGCACATCTCTGAAACAATCCCTATACTTTGATGTCCCCTCATCAGCCAGGTCCCCACAGTTTAGATTTAGCTTTATTCTGTACATCTTCCTCTCTCACCCTACAACCTGACTGTCAGTGATTATTTTAACATGTAGTCAACCCCTGCTTGCAAGGTTCTGAATCTAATTATGTGCAGTAAGATGACATTTTGTGTCAAATACTACATGTGTTTGCATGGCAAAATAGAAAGGAATTGATCAACAAGTTCCCATATTTCTTTCGCTTACCGAGTGGGGTGGACCTTTTAATTACAGGTACTGTACATCTTGGGGTCAAGATATGAGAGTCCACACCATGGCCCTGGTAGTATTGATAAGATACTGCTAATCCTATCACCCCCACAAGCAACAATTAATAATAATTGTTTCTACTTTTAGCACAAGGCCAGCAATTACCCAGTGCATTACTGGTACTTTATTTTATCGACCCCGTAAGGATGAAAGGCAAAGTTGACCTCGGTGGGTTTTGAACTCAGAATGGCAAGCACTGTAACTCTATGCATCAAAGCTTGGTGTCCGACCCTCTACTGATACTGCCAATCCACCAATAATAATGAAATTATAGTGTACAGTGCTCTGGTGCACTACAACTCATCAAAGGTGCATGTATAGTACATAGAATAATGTG
>OZ024757.1:26341453-26343953 GCA_964016885.1 Eledone cirrhosa
CATAGATATGATGACACATACTTAGGCACATGGCTTTGTGGTTAGAGCATTGGCCTTGCAATCGAAAGGTTGTGAGTTCAATTCTCAGACCGGGTGATGTGTTGTTTCCTTGAGCAAGACACTTTATTTCACATTGCTCCAGTTTACTCAGCTGTAGAAATGAGATGATAGGGACTGGGGTCCCTATCATTCCACTGCAAAGTGGTCGTGGAGGTGCCACGGCAAAAAAGCACCCAGCACTCACTGTAAATGAGGTTGGTGTTAGGAAGGGCATCCAGCTGTAGAAATCAAGCCAGAATCAGTTCCCGTCCCACCCTTGCAAGCAGGGAAAAGCAGACGTAAAATGAAATGAAATGATGAATACTCCACCCATGGAACATACCATTTCAATGGTAGCTATGACAACATAGATATGATGAAACATACTCCACCCATGGAACATACCATTTCAATGGTAGCTATGACAACATAGATATGATGAAACATACTCCACCCATGGAACATACCATTTCAATGGTATCTATACAACATCCTCTATTCCAGGGCTACTCAAAGTGGTGGTCCGCAGACTGGTGCCGGTACGCGAGCCATCAGCTACTGGTACGCGGCCAGTGTCCAGTCCATGCTAAGGAATCATTTGAGGAATTTTTTTTATTACTTTTTTATATGTCTTGATATTGTATTATTTGTTTACAAAATAAATAGAAGACAAAAAATGGTCAACTATTATTATATTCATTATATATAGCGTTTCCGGTATAAATTAATATTACTACGAAATATTAGCGGTACGTGGCACATTGAAAAAATAAAAGGGCGGTCCGCCACATCAGATAGTTTGAAAAGCACTGCGCTATTCTATTCTGTATATATACAGATATACCTTTATCATATACTTCGACTACTTAACACAAATCTTAATATATATCTTAATTATCTACCGACATGATTGCTAATTATATGAAAATTAGTTTGTCCATTTCAGGATAATACTATAAGTGACAGGGTATATAATCCCCTTCAGTTATATATATTCCTTGTGATTATTTAGATGATATTCATGCCCTCTGATGAAAACCCATCTAGGTTTGAAAACCAGTTAACCCTTTAGCATTTAAACCAGCCGTATACGGCCAGAATTCTCTCACCTCTTTCTGTGCAAACCAGCTGTAAACAACCGCTCATACTTACGTTAAGGTATTGTTCTCAAAATAAATAATATCAAAATTTCATAGATTCAATATTATGTGAGATAATTATGTGAGGTAAAGCCTTTACCATGAAAATATAATTGTATATATAGAGTAATGTGAATGTTATGTGAGGTAAAGCCTTTACCATGAAAATATAATAGTAAATATAGAGTAATGTGAATGTTATGTGAGATATTATGTGGGGTAAAGCCTTTACCATGAAAATATAATAGTAAATATAGAGTAATGTGAATGTTATGTGAGATATTATGTGGGGTAAAGCCTTTACCATGAAAATATAATAGTAAATATAGAGTAATGTGAATGTTATGTGAGATATTATGTGGGGTAAAGCCTTTACCATGAAAATATAATAGTAAATATAGAGTAATGTGAATGTTATGTGAGATATTATGTGGGGTAAAGCCTTTACCATGAAAATATAATAGTATAAATAGAGTAATGTGAATGTTATGTGAGATATTATGTGGGGTAAAGCCTTTACCATGAAAATATAATAGTATAAATAGAGTAATGTAAATACTAAAGGGTTAAAGGTGTTTATCATTTTTTTTTTCAATTTACAGGGATGTTTACATGTCTATATGCTAAAAATGTTTAAATCTATATGCAGTCTTGGTCACCACAATTCTGTATGTATATTGATGAGGGTGAAGATGTGTGTGTATTGTCTTCTACATCACCTTTCTATATTTCCATCTTCCAGTCACTCCTATGCACCAACACACTCCTCCTTGTCCTCCGCCTCTTTCAATCTTTTCTATATTTCATCTGCTTGTCACCCACATTGTGGATTGTCTTTCTGCTGACCACTGGCCGCTGGTCTCTGTCCTCAGAAGCATTTGACAGCGTCAGTCTTTGACAGCATTTAGCTGTTTTAACGGCTGTTCTAGCGATGAGTTTTCTCACTTTTATATGTAATCAACTACACTCTCGCTTCCACTCAGTCAGAGACAACATTGGTTTTTCATACAGCTATAACTTTATCATATATAACTTTGGCTACCTAGCACACCACTTAGCACATTATGTATCTTCCCTTTATTTAAAACAATGATGATGATGGCCGTGGCAGTAGGGGGGGGGGGATTTGAGGGTCTTGGCTGGTGTTTCTAAAGAACATATAGAACATATGTGTGTGTATGTGTGTGTGTCAGTGTGTTTGTCTGTTAGTGTATGTGTTAGTCTGTCTGTCTGTGTATGTAAGTGTGTGACTGGATGTATGCGTGTGTTGTGTATAAGAGACAGAGAGTTGTATAAGTGTGTGTGAAAGAGTGAGTGAGATA
>OZ024757.1:26348953-26356453 GCA_964016885.1 Eledone cirrhosa
CATACAATAAAAACGTGTAAAATGTTATCACAGATGGAATTTAAAAGTTAGTCGATTTTCCCCAATAGAGGGAGACAGTTTATATGGGTAACACATACCCCCGAAAAAAATGTGCAACCCTCATCTCCAGGAGTACGAAGAGCTTGTACTCCTTTCCTCTCCTCCTCCTTTTCCTCAATCTACAGGCTGATATAGAGAGAAGGCCCATTCACTCGGGCCATTCTCGCCACTTTCACCCACCTTTCATAAAACTTGCTGGGGTACAGCACCTCTCTCTCCATCCTGATTCTTCTTCCAAAGTGGTATTTGAAAAAAAGATATAGATAGATAGATAGATATGGCATTAGGCGAGCAAACCTTCCTTATTTCCATTAATCAAAATTGTGCTACAGAAATGATGAAAGTCACCCAATGCTCTATAGGGAGCAAAAGAAGCTAAAAAAGGTATATATACACATATATATATATATGTGTGTATATGTGTGTATATATATGTGTGAGTGTGTGCATATATATATATATATAATTATATATTTATACAATGATGATGATGATATATAAACATGCACATTTATATATATGTATATGTGTATATATATAAATGTGCATGTTTATATATCATCATCATCGTATATATGTATATGTGTGTGTATATATATATATATATATATATAGAGAGAGAGAGAGAGAGAGAGAGAGAGAGAGAGAGAGAGAGAGAGAGGAAGAGAGAGAGAGAGAGAGAGAGAGAGAGAGAGGAAGAGAGAGAGAGAGAGGAAGAGAGAGAGAGAGAGAGGAAGAGAGAGAGGGGGAGAGAGAGAGAGAGAGGAAGAGAGAGAGGGGGAGAGAGAGAGAGATAAAATGATATGAAATAGATGTTTTTGTGTATATGTGTGTATTTTTTATGTGAAAATGTAAAAAAAAAATTGAACATATGTCAGTGTTTAGTTAATTTAATGTTGCAGGTTTTTTTTTATTTTTAAATTTCTAATTACTTTTGTGGTTGATTAAATATAAGACTCAAGCTACATGTGTACCACATGTATTCTGCATGTCTACTTGCACCCCCCCTACATGTGCACTGCATGTGCTACATGTGTACCATATTGATGACTACATTTTCTAGCTTCCAGACACACACCACCATTCATTCAAATATATGTGTATATATATATATATATATGTGTGTGTGTATATATATATGTATGTATTTATGTATATATAAAAAAGATTTGGGATCCCGACGGTTGAGCTCCAGCTGTTATGGCAGCTACATCCGAACTCGAGTTCAGATTTAGCTGTCGAGTACTCTGGTGGGTTTTGGTCTAGCTGGTTTTTACCACACCATATCTGATATATATATATATATATATATATATCTAGGGCGGGTAAAATTCCCGAGATCCATGGACAAGTTCTCTCCAGCGGTCTGTCCCTCATTATCGCTGCCATGTCCTGCATCTCCAACAGACCAGTGTCTGTCCTTAGGGCATCAACATACGTTAACCTTGGTCTTCCTCTTCTAGTGTGTCCATGCAGGGGCCCCCACAGGAGCACTGAGTGCAGTGTCAACTCTGGATGTCAGTGAGCATGTCCAGCTAACCTCAGTCTCATCTGTGTCACTTTTGAGCTGACTTTTGGGAGCAAAGATTGGGAATACGGAAGATGATGTGGTTGAGAGGAAGAGCAAAGCCTGGGCGGCGTGCCACAGTTTCATATATATATATATATTTATGTATATATATATATATATATATATGCTATTATATACAATAGTATTATATAAAGTGGTAATATATACACTGGTAATATATACAATGGTGTGGTGTTATGAATGTTAATATCTACAAAGACATCAAGAATATTGATCTATTCATCACCTATCATTGAGTTCATAGAAAGATGTATTGTTTGACTGTATGTCTATGTATGTGTCTGTTAGTTTTTTTTTTTTGTAGCTCTTTGTTCAGCCATGATTTATGGGACCTATGATTAACTGTGTAGTAGCTGAGAATCTTACCTCACAACCACATTGTCTTCAGGTTTAATTCTGCAGCCTTACACATTCAGTAAGTGTTTTCTACCCTAGTCTTGAGTTTTAGGAAAATATATTTTCAAGATAATAAAATAATGCTTACAGAATAAATACACAAACACATATAATATATACACATATAAACTCAAAAAGAGAGATAAAAAGAAAAAAAACATTAAAAAAAGAAGAAAAAAGTGCGGCAATCGGCCACACATCACATCTTAAGGGTTAATTAAACACTTTGAGGCAAGCCAACACACTCGCAGCATTACCATGGGTGATGGAGAGGCTAAGGCGCTGCAACAACCAGGCAACTTAATGGGGTTCACCTGACACTTCAGTAATGTGAGACGCCAGCAATGACAAGTACCTTGAGTTAGCTGAATGCAACCTCTAACCCTTTAGCTACCAGTCCGCCTGAAACTTCCCAGTTTCTACAATATTAGTCTGTTTATTTTAAAGTGTATATCGTCAGCAGCATTTTACATCTATTTTCTATGAGACCAGTCGTGTCAGATAACTGCATTTTGCTCATACATTCCATTTTGGTACGGTTTCAATGACCTGATGCCCTTCTTAATGCCAACCACTTCCAGGAATTGAACCCACTTCATTTTCTTGTGGCACCACCACTAGCACCTGACAGGGTGGAATGGGTGCATTTTATATGGTGCAAATTTATCTCAAATCCTTCCATCATAATTCTATGTAAGAATATTTGTTAAGTTATGTTCCAAACATTCCAAACACCAACATATGAGAAAGTTAGTGTAGTTATTTAACTAAGTCCCTCCAAATTCTTGACTATTTTCAAAATTATTTGAAAATCATACAGTGGCTTTCATTAGAAATATAGTAATGAAGGTGTTAAAATAAAGATGAATGGAGAGACTGTTATAACAAGTCTTTACTTGATTTACAAATATTCAAATATTCTCACTTATTTATATTATTAATAAATATATTCTATCAATTATTTAGAGAAAAGTGTAATGATTTAAAACATGCAGAGGCAAGTAACTTCATAGAATCTATACAGACATTAACAATGTGTGTGTGTTTGAATATGTGTATTATATATATATCATCATCATATATATATATATATATATATATATATATATATATGCGTGCGACAGCTCATACCTATGCAGGTTTAGCTGGCCTCCTCCAAGGTATATCTCGTTGGAGGTGTCGTGGGTGATTTAATGATAGGGGCCCCAGTCCTATCATCTCATTTCTACAGCTGAGTCAACTGGAGCGACGTGATATAAAATATCTTGCTCAAGGAAACAACACATCACCTAGTCCGAGAATTGAACTCACATTGAAACCACTAAGCCATGCACCTTCACTATATATATATATATATGTTGACTTTTGGGATGCTCCCATACAGCTCTGAGTTTTTCATCCTCAGTGTATACTGATTAATGTTCAGAGCCATCCTGAGCATTCCATCCACCATCTGAGTGAGTTTCTTGGTCAGTGTCCAAGTCTCAGACCCATACAGCAGCACAGACTCCACTACAGAGGAGACTGAGGTTAGCTGGACATGCTCACCGACATCCAGAGTTGACATTGCACTCAGTACTCCTTTGGGAGCCCCTACATGGACACACTAGAAGAGGAAGACCAAGGTTAACGTATGTTGATGCCCTAAGGACAGACACTGGTCTGTTGGAGATGCAGGGCATGGCAGCGATAATGAGGGACAGAGACCGCTGGAGAGAACTCGTCCATGGATCTCGGGAATTTTACCCGCCTTAGATAGATAGATATATATGTCAGTTTGAAAATGCATTGATTCTTTGGTATTTTTAAAATTCGTATATAACAGCAGCTCTGTGTGAACCCCATTGAGCTTCTGACCATCTGGTAAAGCAGTTTTATACTCCACTTAATAATTGTTTCTACTCTTGGCACAAGGCCAGCAAATTACCCAGTACATTACTGGTTCTTTATGTTATCGACATATATATACATACATATATATCTAATGTTATCGACATATATATACATACATATATGTATATATCTAATTTTGTATTTTCATATATTCATAACCCCTCTATCTGATGAGCGAACTAGACCTATGTTAATCTTGTCTAGGGTCCTGAAACCTTTGGTAATAGAATAGTTATATATGGTGTTGTTCACTTTCTAATTAAATAGCTCTGTTCTATAATACATAGAGCACTCTTTTTTAATTTGCCTTTTCTTCGGAAATACTTAACACACACACACACACACACATATATATATATATATATATATATATAGAGAGAGAGAGAGATGTGTGTGTATGTGTGTGTGTATATATATATATATATATATATATATATATATATATATATATATATAGAGAGAGAGAGAGAGAGAGAGAGAGAGAGAGAGAGAGAGAGAGAGAGAGAGAGAGAGAGAGAGAGAGAGAGATATGTGTGTGTATATATATATATATATATATATAGAGAGAGAGAGAGGTGTAATATATATATAATATAAAGATGTACATTTTCAGAACAGATGTTATATAGTTACATAATTACCATCAATATGACAGTAGATTGATATTTGCTCAATGAAACAATTGTAAGACAATAGATTAATTACTACCTTCTTTTGTTTTACTTATTCTTTCATCATTTAACAATATCATCATCATCATCATCGCCGTTTAATGTCCTCTTTCCACGCTAGCATGGCTTAGACGGGTTGTTTCATTTGAGGGAGGTTGGGTCAGGTGACCGTGCCCTGTTCATACAGAACTGTATATATATATATTGCATTTGCCGTCGAAATGGCATAAGCTCACCCGCCAGAGACTAACTCTTACATCATCATCATCGTTTAACATCTATCTTCCACGGCAGCGTGGGTTAGACGGGAATTGTCCCACTTGAGGCAAGATTGGTCGGGTGACCGTGTCTTGCTCGTATAGGAAGTATCTGGCAGGTTTTCTACGGTTGGATGCCCTTCCTAACACCAACCACATTTACAGTGTGGACTGGGACCCCTTTTACTGTGTTACCTACACAACCACATTACAGTGTGGACTGGGACCCCTTTTACTGTGTTACCTACACAACCACATTACAGTGTGGACTGGGACCCCTTTTACTGTGTTACCTACACAACCACATTACAGTGTGGACTGAGTGTTTTTGTTTTGTTGTGACATTCACACGACCTCATTTATTTAGGACTGGATGTTGTGGTACCAACATAACTTTACAGAGAAAAGGTGGTGTTGGTGGGAGTGGAGGGATGGAGTAGGGGTAGGGTTGGGGTGTATATTTGGTTAAGAGGTGCCTATATATACCTGAAGATATGTAGACTGGCAGACAAATACCCAATGTATATTGAGGTATGGCCTGCTGGTATACATTGAAACATTTGTAGAATGGAATTATGTTGTAAATGTAATTTGGTTATTCTCTCTCAATTTATTGAGAAAGTTCTCCAGGAAAGTTAACCAGGAATGTTTAAAAATATCCCCATGAAGTTAACAAAGAACTTACTAGATCTACAAAACTAAATTGTAAAATTATAATATTAGAAAGTAAAGTCATTTGTTTGCTTTTTTTAAATATATATATATTCCTGATGATTTCTAAAGAATGAAACAGTTCTAGTCCTGTAGAATCTCATCTATATATAGATATATATATATGAACAAAGAAAGTGTGGTAAGATACCAGGTGGACCATAATGAACCAGAGTACTCGATACTTAGGGTAGTAGAGTGGGTAATAGAAAAAGAGTCAGGACCCCGACGGCTGAGCTCCGGCTGTTTTAACAGCTAGATCCGAACGAATCAGTTTGGATCTAGCTGTCACAACGGCCGGAGCTCAGCCGTCGGGGTCCTGATTCTTTTCCTATATATATATTACATATATCATTCATTGTTTTACGATCGTTTTGGAGGGTTGATCATATCGATATTATTGACTGATCTATAGCAGTTAGAGAACTGTATACTATCAGACATAATATATGGATTCGATCATACCGTCTTCGGAAACAATCACTGGATCTCACTGAATTACATGCTAATGGATTACATTGAGTTCTAACTACAGTATAGACCCTACTGTGAAAGGTAGACCACATTGAAAGTTTATATATATATATTATATAACAGCAGATATCACTGTATACATAGCTATGTCAGAGTGAAAATTTAAACTCTACTTTCAAGCTGAGCCAGCTTATACAGCTCCATATGCAAATGAGGCTAATCAGCCCATCTACACAGGCGAAAAATTTATATATTTTCGCCTGTTACAAATCCCAGTAGAGATCAGGGAAGCACTGTCCTGATGATGGCCAGATCCAGAAATGCATATTGACAGTTGTCTCAGCTGCTTCTGCTGGAATCCACTAGATAGCGCTAGCTGTCAGCTTTTCAATATTCATAGCTAGAAGGCTTTCCAAATATTTATTCGTAAACATACCATATATCATTAGATATACGAAATTCTTATATATATGAAGATGATGATGATGGATGGGGACAACCATCATTCTGTCCAGGATCACTCTCACCACTCTTTCTCCCTTGCATCACCCTGTTAAATCCCGCTACACCTGTCCTAGCTCCCTAATATCTGTTCTTGATGATGGATATTTTAAAACAAAGTTCTGCATCATACATAAACATAAGGGGGGGGGGGGGTTCTTACATTAAATTATGTTGGAATGTTTTAAATTGAATAAAAACATTTTAACAGAAAGTTTTGTACCATACATAGAAGACAATTTCAGATTAATATTTAGTTTCTGCTCCTTTAAGTCTTCCATATTTCTGAGCTGTTTTTATGTATTGTCTTTCCTGGTCTTTCATTTTTACATTACATTCTACTCCTTCAAGGTTTCCATACTCTATTCCTTAGGAAAACAAATGATTCATTCCAATATTCTTACACAAAGGGATTCACACAGAATGGTTGGCTGTGGCTGTGGGTGGTGATGGTGGTGGTGGAGGAGACTATGGTGGTGGTGGAGGTAGTATAAAAAGAGGGAGAGAGAGAGAGAGAAGTGGTGATGTTTGTGTGTGAGGGTGTTTAAGATGGTTAATGTTTGTGTGTTTTGGTGATGGTGTAGGAGGGGGGGGGGGAGTAGGCGGTGTTTAACTATCTGGGTTTATGGTGTACGCATGTATGCGCATATGTATGCATGTTTGTGTGTGCAAGTGGTTGAATGTGTGTGTGTGTGTGTGTGTGTGTGTGTGTGTGTGTGTGTGAGAGAGAGAGAGAGAGTGAGTGAGTGTCAGAGAGAGAATGTAGATGTGGTATGTGTGCATATAGTTGTATATGCATGTGTGTGTTTGTGTATTCGAGTGTGTGTGTGTGTGTGTGTGTGTGTAAGTATGTGTGTGTTTGTATGTTAGTGCGTTTTTATATGTGTGCACACACATGTATGCATATGTGTGTAAGTTTGTAGGACAGAAAGTGGTGTATGTATGA
>OZ024757.1:26366453-26391453 GCA_964016885.1 Eledone cirrhosa
TACCGGTAGAGGGTCGGATGCCATGCTTTGTCGCATAGAGTTACGGCCCTTTATGATCTGAGTTCAAATCTCGCCGAGGTTAACTTTGCCTTTCATCCTTACGGGGGTCGATGAAATAAAGTAACAGTCAGGCACTGGGGTCAATTTCATCGACTTTCCCTTCCTCCAAAGTTGCTGGCCTTGTGCCTACATAAGAAACCATTATTTTTTTTTTTTTTACTAGAATTTTTTTCAACATGAGTATGTAAATATAAACGTAGAAATAAAGACATGCTTACAAAAATAGACATTCACACACATACATTCACACAAATACACACACATACATTGACACAAAGACACACATACATTCACACATTCACACAGACACACACATACATTCACACAAACCTGCCAGCCAACCAACCAACCAACCAACCAACCAAACAACCAATCAGCCAACCAACCAATCAGCCAACCAACCAACCAACCAACCAACCAGTCAATCAAACAACAAACCAACCAACCAACCAACCAATCAGCCAACAAACCAATCAACAGATCAACAGACCAATCTTATGTGAGAAAATTTGCTCCGAAAGAATTGCATGTGTTTTAAGGAACCTGCAGCCGTAGAATCAGCCAGATCCATACAAGGACCATGACTCGAGCTACCTGCCGGCAAAACAATTGTAACACGCAATAAACTGAGTCCAGATGCATCACTGATTTTTCATTTTTTTATACTATTCACACTCTGCTGTATGAATATTGAGTGCTAATTTTGGCATACCGCCTATGGAAGCACCATAGCTACCATTAAACACACGTATATATATATATAAATATTTATATATATACATACATACATTAATATAAAGGTGTGTGTTGTAAAATATATGTTCATATATCTATCTATTTACCTACATATATATATATATTGAATATTTATCCAAAATACTGTGTATATTAGAACTCTAAGCAAAAGAATTGGTATAACTTACCAGCCAGCCAAACAACAGGGACAACCAACCAACCAGCCAACCAGTCAATCAAACAACAAACCAACCAACCAACCAACCAGCCAGCCAGCCAAACAACCAACCAGCCAGCCAATCAACCAACGAACCAACCAACCAACCAGCCAACAAACCAATCAACAGATCAACAGACCAATCCTATACATAATCAATAGACTAGTTATGATATTCCACTCCAATCTACCACATCTGACTGGATCCCAAACATGGCTGTTTTCAGTTTGATTTTCTTGTCTAGTTTAATGTTTGGTTGTGTATGTAGCTGTGTTGAGCTGTTCTGGGATGTGTTTGTGTGTGTATGTAGCTGTGTTGGGCTGTGTTTGGATGTGTATGTAGCTGTACTTGGCTGGGTTCTGTGTTTGTGTGTATATGGTTGTGTTGGCTGTGTTTGGGTGCATTTAGGTGCATATGTGACTGTGTTTGGATGTGTTTTGGGTGTGTTTGGCTGTGTTTTGGGTGTGTTTGGCTGTGTTTTGGGTGTGTATATGACTGTGTTGGCTGTCTTTAGGTGTATATGTCGCTGTGTGTGTGGGAGAGGCTGTGTTTGGATGAGTTGGGTGTATATATGGCTGTGTGTGGCTGTGTGGCTGTATGTGGCTGTGTGTGTTTTATTAGAATATCAAACCAGAACCTGCACGTATGTATGTATATGTATGTATTTGGGTGTGTGCATATGGCAGTGTAAGTGCAAATGTATCTGAGGGGAAGTGTATGTGTGTATGTCTATATATGTGTATGTGTGTAGTATGTCTGTAGTTTGTCTCTCATCTTCCCATCACCTTTCTACACTGCTCACTTCACAAAGTAAACAAACTGATCTATGTATCTATGTATCTATGTATATGTGTGTATATATATATATATATATATATATATATATATATATATATATATATTTTTTTTTTTTTTTCATTTTACCTCCACCTTTCCCTGCTTGTATGGGTGGGACAAGATATATATATATCATCATCATAATATATATATATATATATATATATATATATATATATATATATATATATATATATCATCATCATCTAATGTAAGTACACATGTGTATGTGTGTGAATATATATATATATATATATATATATATGTATGTAGTTACATATGTGTATGTATATGAATGAATATGTGTATGTATATATATATATATATATATATATATATATATATATATAAATATAATCATCATCATCAATTAATATCTATGTGTGTAGGTACACATGTGTGTATGTGTGAATATATATATTTATATATATATATATGTGTATATACACACATACATGTATGTATATATATATATGTATATATATATGTATATATACACACATGCATGCATGTATGTATAAATATATATATATATATATACACACATTGTTATATTTGATTTGTAGATCTAAACACATATATGTATCATATGTACATGTACCAGAGTGACATCCTATGTTCCACTCTTCTCAGTCAGTCACAGTTGTGTGTCAGATATTGTGTGTGTCCACTAAGGCAGGCATATCAAACATGCAGCCCATGGGATGCATGCAGCCCTTTACAAGCACACCTACGGCCCGCGCAAAGGTTTTTACAGTGCGAGCATGTTTATCTTCGTAATATAAAATAAAATATAATAGTTGTAATGTGCGCAATTAGTTGTCATGTCTGGCCCTCATACAACACATAGGTGACTCTTGTGGCCCTCAGACAACACATATGTCACCCTCGTGGCCCTCGGGGGACCCCCTGTTTGACATACCTGCACTATAGATTTGCTTGTCCAATCTTTGATGTTGTCTGTCCATATTTTTCTGTATTTGCCTCTCACTCTCTCTCTTTCTCTCGTACACCCCAATTCCTTGAATGATGGTCAATGCAAGGCCACTGTATCGTGTTAAATTGCCATACCATCTTAGCTTTCTTTCCTTCACTATTGTGAGAAGCCCTTCATGGGTGAGGAAGGGACATCAATGTGTTGGATTGTTTTGTAGATCTGTTTCTTTGTGATATGGTCTGTATATATATATATGAGATAACTAAGATATCGTGGTAGCATCTCATTTCTAGTGTCTATATCCATCTCTATATCTCTTCAGTGAGGATTCATATTGTATGTGATATGGTCTGTATATATGAGATATCTAATATATCGTGGTATCATATCACTTATAGTGCCTGTATCCATCTCTGAATCTTTAGTAAGGGTCCATATTGTATGTGATATTGTCTGTGTCTGACTATGAGATGTCTAAAATATTGTGGTAGCATCTCATTTCTAGTGTTTGTATCTCTTCAGTGAGGGTTCATATTGTATGTGATATGATGTATATATGAGATATCTAAGGTTTTGTGGTATCATCTCATTTCTAGTATCTTTATCTATCTCTATATCTCTTCAGGGAGAGTTCATATTGTATGTGATATGGTCAGTCTATGAGATACCTAAGATATTGTGGTAGCATCTCATTTCTAGTCTCTATATACATCTTGATATCTTTATAGTCAGGGTCCATATTGTCAGGGCCAGATTTAGACATTGGGTGGGGTCTGGGGCATTCCATATTTGAGGGAGGGGGGAGGGGTCATACACGAAAAATTAGAATACACAGCAAAACCCCAATTTTACATATCAAAGTCGCCTTGGCAGAAGTAATTAGAATTGAAAAGTTATACATACAGGTATTACATTTAAAAAAAATCTAACCATCCTCAGTTTAGGTCTACTTCCCACACTGGCAGGTGTTGGACAGGTTGTCACAGTCCGTGACCAACATATTGGAGTGACCTCATCTTGCTCATATATTACATATTTGGCATGGTTTCTATGGCTGGATGACCTTCTTAACATAACCTCTTTAGAGTGTTTACTGAGTGCATTGTTTTTGTGATACCTGCACAACCACTTTATATTAGAGAGAGAACACGTGGAGCTAGTTATAGGAAACACACATGTTGTACACCACAGAGAGAACATACATGTAGCTATACATAGGAAGCACACATGTGGCTGTACATAAGAGAAAGAGAGAAAGCACACATATAGCTATACATGGGAAGCAGACATGTATCTGTACATTAGAGAGAGAGCGAGAGAAAGCACACATGTAGCTGTACCACAGAGAGAGACAGAGTTCACATGTAGCTATACATGGAAAACAGACATGTAGCTGTACATCAGACAGAGTGAGAGTAGACATGTAGCTCTACATGGGAAGCAGTGGTTAAAACCAACAAAAAGTTCTTCCTATTTTTGAAACACAATACTAATCAATAGAGAAATTCCTCTCAATGTATTCTTAGTGAAAGTTCAGACTAAATATAGACATGGTGGTGGTGGTGGTGGTAGATGAGGTGGTGAGTGTTATTGGTGGTGGTGGTGGTGGTAGATGAGGTGGTGAGTGTTATTGGTGGTGGTGGTGGTGGTAGATGAGGTGGTGAGTGTTATTGGTGGTGGTGGTGGTGGTAGATGAGGTGGTGAGTGTTATTGGTGGTGGTGGTGGTGGTGGTGAAGTAACAGTAGTATTGATGGTGGAGGAGGTGGTGAGTGTTACTGGTGGTGGTGGGGTGACAGTGCTATTGATAGGGGTGGTTGTGGAGGCGGTGACAATGCTATTGGTGTTGGTGGTGGGGTAACAGTGATATTGCTGTTGGTGGTGGCATAACAGTAGTATTGATGCTGGTGGCGGTAGTGTTGACAGTGGTGTTGGTGGTGGGGTGACAGTGGTATTGATGTTGGTGGTGGTGGTGGTTGGAATAGAAGTATTGAGGAGGGAGGGGTTGTAATGGCTGTTAATGGTTGATACTGGGGTGATGCTAGGAAGAGGAAATGGACCTTTTCCTGAATGAACAGACAAAAAGGTTTATATATATAGAGAGAAAAAGGTTTATATATATATATATATATAAAGAGAGAGAATGAGGGAGAGAAATATATATTAATATATGTTTATGTGTATATATGTTTATATACATATGTGTATGTATGTGTGTATTTGTGTGTATATATATATATATATATATAAAATATTAAACAAATAATGAACAAACAATTCCTTATATTAAACAAAAAAAGTTCACTATTTAACGATCGTTATATATTCAAAATAAAGACCACACAGGAAAAAGACAATGAAAAAAAACTATGGAAAGACGGACAGTCCCCTCTCCTCAGTCAACCTCTGGAGATCACTACAGTTTTGGTACATTAAGGTCGATACTTTTCATTCCAGAGCCCATTGGGACATAACAAAACAGGTAGAGACAAGTTATACAAAAAGCACCCAGTCCACTCTGTAAGGTGATCATACTGTTACCACGACAAAAAGCATCCAGTCCACCCTGTAAGATGGTCATACTGTTACCACGACAAAAAGCACCCAGTCCACCCTGTAAGATAGTCATACTGTTACCACGACATAAATCACCCAGTAAGGTGGTCATGCTGTTACCACGACATAAAGCACCCAGTCCACCCTGTAAGGTGGTCATACTGTTACCACGACATAAAGCACCCAGTCCACCCTGTAAGGTGGTCATGCTGTTACCACGACATAAAGCACCCAGTCCACCCTGTAAGGTGGTCATACTGTTACCACGACATAAAGCGCCCAGTCCACCCTGTAAGATGGTCATACTATTACCACGACATAAAGCGCCCAGTCCACCCTGTAAGGTGGTCATACTGTTACCACGACAAAAAGCACCCAGTCCACCCTGTAAGGTGGTCATGCTGTTACCACGACAAAAAGCACCCAGTCCACCCTGTAAGGTGGAACAACGTGAAATGAAGTGTTTTGCTCAAGAACACAACACGCAACCCAGGAATCGAACCCACAACATTATGATTGTAAGTCAAACATCCTTACCTCTAAGCCACGTGCCTCTACTAGCTCTCTCTCTCTCTATATATATATATATGTATGTATATGTGTATATTCCCTACGTGCAACATTAACCTACAGTCAGTAGGCCCCCACCAACCCAAACACACACCAACCCACTACCCCTACTCCATCCTCCCACTCCCACCAACACCACCCTTTTCTCTATAAAGCTATGTTGGTACCACAGAACATCCAGTCCAAACTAATGAGGTCGTGTAGGTGTCACGACAAAAAAACACACAGTCCACGCTGTAATGTGGCCGTGTAGGTAAACACGGCAAAAAGGCTCCCAGTTCCACACTGTAAATGTGGTTGGTGTTAGGAAGGGCATCCAGCCGTAGAAACCTTGCCTCAAGTGGGACAGCTCCCATCTAACCCATGCTAGCGTGGAAGATAGACATTAAACGATGATGATGATGATGATGAGGATGATATATATATATATATATTGTTTCTACGTTAGGCACAAGACAAGGCCAGCAATTACTCAGTGCATTACTGGTACTTTATTTTATCGACCCCCGTAAGGATGAAAGGCAAAGTTAACCTTGGCGGGATTTGAACTCAGAATGGCAAGGGCCGTAACTCTATACGTCAAAGCATGGCGTCCGACCCTCTACCAATACTGCCAATCCAACCTAATTATATGATATATATACAAGGGCGGTGGATTGGCAGTATCGGTAGAGGGTCGGACGCCATGCTTTCCAGCATAGTTACGTCCCTTTACCATCTGAGTTCAAATCCCGCCGAGGTTGACTTTGCCTTTCATCCTTACGGGGTCGATAAAATAAAGTACCAGTAATGCACTGGTAATTGCTGGCCTTGTGCCTAAAGTAGAAACAATTATATGATATATATATATATATTGATAGAAAGATAGATATATAGGCTGTATATAAATACTAGCTATATGACTAAAAGCATGTCCTGCCTAAGCTACAGTATATATATTTATATACATGTGCATGTGTATGTTATTTTTCCTAAGAATGCTTGTGTATGAATGTGTTTTGTTTTTAAGAGGGTGCTTCTGTGTGTGTGTGTGTGTGTGTGCGCGCGCACATTTCCATGTTTTTATTAGAGGGTCAGTGTGTGTGTGTGTGCATATGTATGTTTTTATTAGAGGATCAGTATGTGTGTGTGTATGTGCATATGTATGTTTTTATTAGAGGGTCAGTGTGTGTGTGTGTGTGTGTGTGCATATGTATGTTTTCATTAGGGTGCATGTATGTGTGTGTATGCGCATATGCATGATTTCATTAGGGGGCAAATGTGTGTGTGCGTGCATATGTATGTTTTCATTAGGGTACATGTGTATGTATGCATATGTATGCTTTTATTAGGAGGCAAGTGTGTATGTGTGTATATATATATTTTTTATTAGGGTGCTTGTGAATGCATGTGTGTGTGTGTCTGTGTGCATGTGTATGTTTTTATTAGGGTGCTTGTGTGTGTATGTGTGCATGTGTGTGTATGTCTATGTGTGCATGTGTGTGTATGTCTGTTTGCATATGTGTATGTCTATGTGTGCATGTGTGTGTATGTCAGTATGTGTATGTCTGTGCATGTGTGTGCATGTGTGTATGTCTGTGTGCATGTGTGTTTTTATTAGGGTGCTTGTGTGTGTATGTGTGCATGTGTGTGTATGTCTATGTGTGCATGTGTGTGTATGTCTGTTTGCATATGTGTATGTCTATGTGTGCATGTGTGTGTATGTCAGTATGTGTATGTCTGTGCATGTGTGTGCATGTGTGTATATCTGTGTGTATGTCTGTGTGTATGTCTATGTGTACATGTGTGTATATGACTATGTGTACATGTGTGTGTCTGTGTACATATGTGTGTGTGTCTATGTGTACATATGTGTGTCTATATGTGTGTGTGTCTATGTATGTGTCTGTATATGTGTGTGGGTTTATGTGTGAGTCTGTATATGTGTGTGTCTATATGTTTGTCTATGTGTGTGTCTGTATATCTGTGTGTCTGTGTGTCTGTATATGTGTGTCTATGTGTGTGTCTGTATATGTGTGTGTCTGTCTATGTGTAGTAGCAGACTAAAATGGCAAAAGAAATCAATAGGAAGAAAATACATTAACTACTGGTGTTTTGTTGTTGTATATATATGTGTGTGTATATATAAATGTGTGTGTATATATATATATATATGTGTGTGTGTATATATATGTGTGTATATATAAATATATGTGTGTGTATATATATATGTGTGTGTGTATATATATGTGTGTATGTATATACAAATGTGTGTGTATATATATATATATATGTATATATGTGTGTGTCTATGTGTATATATATGTGTATATATATATATGTATATATATGTGTGTGTGTATGTATATATATATATATATGTGTGTATATATATATGTGTATGTGTATATATATATGTGTGTATATGTATATATATATGTATATATGTGTATATATATATATATATGTGTATATATATATATATATATATATCATCCACACCACCCCTTTCGATGTAAAGTTATGTTGGTACCACAACATCCAGGCCGAAACAAATGAGGTTGTGTAGGTGTCACGACAAAAAAAACACACAGTCCACGCTGTAATGTGGCCGTGTAGGTAACACGGTAAAAACCTCCCAGTCCACACTGTAAACGTCTAACCCATGCTAGCGTGGAAGAACGGACGTAAAACGGTGATGATGATGATGATGATGATATATATATATATATATATATATATATATATATATATATATAAATAGTAATATACGTGAACGACAAAGCATAAACGAACTAAGGAAAAAATTAGAAATAAGAGGGATCAGATGTTGTTTACTAGAGAGAAGGCTACGTTGGTATGGTCACGTGATGCGCATGAAGGACGATAGCTGTATAACAAAGTGCAGGGCAATAAAGATAGACGGTAGCCACGGAATAGGCAGACCCAGAAAAACCTGGGACGAGCTGATAAACTCCGACCTCACACACTTACACCTCACCAAGACAATGTCACTGGACCGAGACCTTTGGCGGTACTCAGTAATAGAGAAGACCCGCCTTACCTAAATACAAAGTAAAACCTACTACAGTCAGTAGGCATCTCTAACAAAATACACCCCCGTCCCACCACCCCCACCCCATCCTATGTAAAGTTATGTTGGTGCCACACCATCCAGGCCGAAACAAATGAGATCGTGTAGGTGTCACGACAAAAAAACACACAGTCCACGCTGTAATGTGGCCGTGTAGGCAACACGGTAAAAACCTCCCAGACCCACACTGTAAATGTGGTTGGTGTTAGGAAGGGCATCCAACTGTAGAAAACCTGCCAGACAGTCCTATGCGAGCAAGACAATCACTCTTGCCTCAAGTGGGAATACCCCCGTCCAAACCCATGCAAGCGTGGAACACGGACGTTAAACGTTGATGATGATGATGATGATGATGATGATATATATATACTCACACACACATTTATATATATACATATGTATAGATAACTTTCTTTTTACATATGTATAGATAGATATATAGATGTGTGTGTACATATATATATATATGTGTGTGTGTGTGTGTGAGTATATATATATATATATGTATATATTGTTATGCTTTAGGAGGGTCATGTTGCCAATAAAAAACACACGCACCAGTTGCTTTCACTCCAATTTATTATAAATTAAAGAATTTATAAATTTCCGGTTGGTTGGTTGGTTCCATAACCGGACGATTGTTCATATATTGTCAAAGTTCTTACGTCACACATTCTGTGACCTCTTCAGTGACTGGGGATTCTTTTCTTTGTTTTTATGTATATATATATATATAATCACACACACTATTTTTTGGGCTTTTAAGTGTTGGTCATGTCAGCTAGTTGTTGTTTTTTTGTGTGTGTCCTGCTTTGATGCCAAGATTTTGGAAATTTGACCAGTTGTATTTTGAATTGTGAGGGAGAAGAGGTGAGATAGATAGATAAATTTCTTTATTAGCCACAAGGGCACAAAAGAAGGGGACAAATACAAATGGGGAGTTTACATACAGGTATATAAAAATAAAACTATTAATAAAATAACAAATAACAATTGAAATCCCCAATAGGGGGAAGGCGTTACACAGGGGTTGTACACACCTCGAAAAAATGTACAACCCTCATCTCCAGGAGCACCAAGAGTGAGTACTCCCTTCCTCTCTTCCTCTTTTTCCTCAACCTACAGGCTTATATAGAGAGAAGGCCCAACCACTCGGGCCATCTTTGCCACATTCACCCACCTTTTATAAAACTTGCTGGGGTACAGCACCTCTCTCTCCATCCTGATTCTTCTTCCAAAATGATATTTGAAAAAACGAATCAATTGCTCGCCGGAGAGAAAGGTGTCTGACCTCAGCCCTTATAACCTCTTTCACCATAGCCATAACACATAGGAAAACCGCCTCTCCCTCGTTTTTGAAGGAGGGTGGCGGTTTGATCATGACAATGGACTCGGTGGTCAACTGGATTGGTCCCACCCGCGACAATAGTCGTTCTACATAGCCCCACAGGTCGGTAACGCCCGGGCAGTGTACAAATGCGTGCGCGATGGTTTCCTCGTTGCGCACGCATCTCGGACAGATCTTTTACGATGGGTCCCTGCCCGGGCGCCCGTGTCTGTAGAGCTTGTCTCGAACTGGTAGAGCTCCTCGGTAGCACTGCCAGGCCAGGGACTTTTGGAAGTTGTCCATTGGTCCCGGGCGGAAGGTCCTACCGAACAGACTGGCCAGTTTGTCTTCCTCTATGCCTAGAGTTTCTCCGAGCGCGTCGTCGCACTTGCTGTGGACCAACCCTCTTTAGAATGTCGAAGTGGAGTCTCCACTGATCACCGGGTCCATTTGCCAGAGGACTGTGAGCGCCTGAGCACATTTGATGTGCCAGTCGCCCATTTTCCTCGGTCTTTGTTTGACCCAGGACTGCAGCTCGGTCAGCGAGACGAGTCATGGGAAGGCTCGCCTCACGAACGGGTCCCACACCGGTTGTCCGGTGAGGAATACATGGAAGTGCCGCAGCCTGAGCGCGTGTTTGCGCATTGTCAGCCACGGTATCCCCAGCCCTCCGTTTGAAGGGTGTTGGCAGCAGATGGATCTTCTCACCAAAGGAGCCCATTTCTTACAAAGGAATTGGAAGAGCGCGCGCTCCATTTCGGTGAGCGTTTTGGCTGGACACGGCACGACGGTCAAGCGGTAGTAGATGACGGACGCTATAAAAGTGTTCGCCACCTCCGCTCGACCTTTCAAGGATAGTTTGCACTCGGTCCACTTCTGGGTGAGTGCAAACACCTTGGCCATCACCTCGTTCCAGTTCTTCTCCACCTGGAGGTCCGGACCAAACCAGGCCCCCGAGCAGTGTCCGTCCAGTGTCCGATGACGCCATCGGAAGGCATCGGTTTACCTCTCCACGTTCTGAGTTGCAAACCGACGGATTTGTCCCAGTTCAGCTTCGCTCCTGTGAATCTTTCATATTCCTCCAGTAAGGTGCCGACCTCTCCGATTTGCGAGGTGCCCGACACCATTCTCCCGCTTCCAGGAGACCGGAGAACAAGTCTGGCATTGCTACGTGGATAGATAGATATGTTTCTTTATTAGCCACAGTAGCAGAAAAGAAGGGGACAAATACAAAGAGGGAAGTTTACATACAATAAAAACGTGTAAAATAGATAGATAGATAGATTAGTAGGTAGGTAGATAGGTAGGTGGGTAGGTAGATGGGTAGGTAGGTAGATAGGTAGATAGATAGTTGGAAAAATAGGTAGATAGGTAGGTAGATGGGTAGGTAGGTAGATAGGTAGATAGATAGTTGGAAAAATAGGTAGATAGGTAGGTAGATGGGTAGGTAGGTAGATAGGTAGATAGATAGTTAGAAAAATAGGTAGGTAGGTAGGTAGGTAGGTAGGTAAGTAGGTAGGTATATAGGGAGGTAGGTAGGTAGGTAGATAGATAAATAGATATATAGATAGGTTGGTAGGTAGAAAGATAGAAAGGAAGGTAGGTTGGTAGATCAACAGTAACAGTTAGAAGGGGGAAAAAAGGAACCAGAGAATAATTAATAAAGTACTGAGAGAAAATAAAGGAAACAATAAGGTGGTGGTGGTGGTGGTGGTGATGGTGGTGGTGGTGGTGGTGGTGGTGGTGGTGGTGGTGGTGGTGATGGTGGTGGTGATGGTGGTGGTGATGATGGTGGTGGTGGTGATGTTGGTGGTGGTGGTGGTGGTGGTGATGGTGGTGGTGGTGGTGGTGGTGGTGATGTTGGTGGTGGTGGTGGTGATGGTGATGGTGGTGGTGGTGGTGGTGATGTTGGTGGTGGTGGTGGTGGTGATGGTGGTGTTGATGGTGGTGGTGGTGGAGGTGGTGATGGTGGTGGTGGTGATGGTGATGGTGGTGGTGATTGCGGTGGTGGTGGTGGTGGTGGTGGTGATGTTGATGGTGGTGGTGATGGTGGTGGTGGTGGTGGTGATGGTGGTGGTGGTAATGGTGATGGTGGTGGTGATTGCGGTGGTGATGGTGATGGTGGTGGTGATGGTGGTGGTGGTGATGGTGATGGTGGTGGTGATTGCGGTGGTGATGGTGGTGGTGGTGATGGTGGTGGTGGTGGTGGTGGTGGTGATGGTGGTGGTGGTGGTGGTGGTGGTGGTGATGGTGGTGGTGATGGTGGTGGTGATGGTGGTGGTGATGTTGATGGTGGTGGTGGTGGTGATGGTGGTGGTGATGTTGGTGGTGGTGGTGATGGTGGTGGTGATGATGGTGGTGATGGTGGTGGTGATGTTGGTGGTGGTGGTGGTGATGGTGGTGATGTTGGTGGTGGTGATGATGGTGGTGGTGATGATGGTGGTGGTGGTGGTGGTGGTGGTGATGGTGGTGATGGTGATGGTGGTGGTGATGGTGGTGATGGTGGTGGTGGTGATGATGGTGGTGGTGGTGATGGTGGTGGTGGTGGTGGTGGTGGTGGTGATGGTGGTGGTGATGGTGGTGGTGGTGATGATGGTGGTGGTGGTGATGGTGGTGGTGATGGTGGTGGTGATGTTGGTGGTGATGGTGGTGGTGGTGGTGATGGTGGTGATGTTGGTGGTGGTGATGATGGTGGTGGTGGTGATGGTGGTGGTGGTGGTGGTGGTGGTGGTGGTGGTGGTGGTGGTGATGGTGGTGGTGATGGTGGTGGTGGTGATTGTGGAGGTGGTAATCATGGTGCTGCTGCAACTGGTGGTGGTGGTGGTGGTGAATGGCACCACAAAAAACTAAAGAAAATAACGGACAGAAGCTAAGAGAGAAAGAAAGAAAGAAAGAAAAGCAGAATGAAGGAAAAACTGAAGAAAGAAAGAAAAAAGAAAAGAAAGTAATGAGGGAAAGAGATGGGGTGGAGGTGGTGGTGGGGAGAGAAAAGTTTTCTTTTTTTTTGGTTTGTTTGTTTTCTTCTATTTTTTTCTGGAAATAGAAGTAAAAAGATGAAAAGTTGCAGCGATGATGCTTGCTGTTGCAGCAAGCTATGCATGCCCCATGGAATTCAAGCATCATTACCATATGCAGATGTTACAGTGCACTAGCAACAGCTACAACTACAACAACAATGGCAGCAGCAACAACAACAACAACAGTAACAACAATGGCAGCAGTAACAACAACAACAGCAACAACAACAACAGCAGACCTTTGGGCGACTGAAGAATGGATAGGTGGGGTGGGGCGAGGGTTTGTAGGGGGGGGGGGTGGAATTTTGTTCTAACATTTTATATTTTATTTAAGTCATATTGTAATTTTTTTGTGGTTTTGTTTTTAAATATTTTGTTAATGTTTTTAGGTTTATTTCTTATTTTATTTTATATATATGTATATATATATATATATCATCATCATCATTTTAGGTATATTTATATATATATAGGGTGTCCCCCCAAAATGTATACACACTTCAACAGAATTCTAATAAATATGTGTATATATTTTTGGAGGGACACCCTGTATGTATGTATATATATATATATATATATATACATATATATATATATATATATATACACATATTTATTAGAATTCTGTTGAAGTGTGTATACATTTTGGGGGGACACCCTATATATATATATATGTATATATATTTTTTTGCTGTTGTTTGGTGGGAGATGCTGCTGTGTTGAATTTTGATGATGTTTTAAAACTGTTGTTGTTATCAATATCATTGTTGTTGATAAAATAAAGTACCAGTAATACACTGGGGTAATAGCTGGCCTTGTGCCAAAAAGTAGAAACATTATTATTATTATTATTATTATTATTATTATTATTATAAGGGCGGTGGATTGGCAGTATCGGTAGAGGGTCGGACACCATGCTTTGCAGTAAAGAGTTACGGCCCTTTACGGTCTGAGTTCAAATCCCGCCGAGGTTAACTTTGCCTTTCATCCTTACGGGGGTCGATAAAATAAAGTACCAGTAATACACTGGGGTAATAGCTGGCCTTGTGCCAAAAAGTAGAAACAATTATTATTATTATTATTATTATAGGTGGATTGGCAGAATCAGTAGAGTGTCGGACAATATGCTTGGTGGCATAGAGTTACTACCCTTTACGTTCCGAGTCCAAATCCGCCGAAGTTAGCTTTGCTTCTCATCCTTATGGGGTCGATAAAATACAGTACCAGTAATACACTGGGGCCGATTTGATCAACTTTCTCTCCCCCACCCCCCAAAAAAATTTGCTGGCCTTGTGCCTAAAGCAGAAATCATTATTATTACTATTATTATCCAGTAATACACTGGGGTAATTGCTGGCCTTGCGCCTAAAGTAGAAACAATTATTATTATTATTATTATCCAGTAATACACTGGGGTAATTGCTGGCCTTGCGCCTAAAGTAGAAACAATTATTATTATTATTATTATCCAGTAATACACTGGGGTAATTGCTGGCCTTGCGCCTAAAGTAGAAACAATTATTATTATTATTATTATCCAGTAATACACTGGGGTAATTGCTGGCCTTGCGCCTAAAGTAGAAACAATTATTATTATTATTATTATCCAGTAATACACTGGGGTAATTGCTGGCCTTGCGCCTAAAGTAGAAACAATTATTATTATTATTATTATCCAGTAATACACTGGGGTAATTGCTGGCCTTGCGCCTAAAGTAGAAACAATTATTATTATTATTATTATCCAGTAATACACTGGGGTAATTTCTGGCCTTGCGCCTAAAGTAGAAACAATTATTATTATTATTATTATCCAGTAATACACTGGGGTAATTGCTGGCCTTGCGCCTAAAGTAGAAACAATTATTATTATTATTATTATCCAGTAATACACTGGAGTAATTGCTGGCCTTGCGCCTAAAGTAGAAACAATTATTATTATTATTATTATTATCCAGTAATACACTGGGGTAATTGCTGGCCTTGCGCCTAAAGCAGAAACAATTATTATTATTATTATTATCCAGTAATACACTGGGGTAATTGCTGGCCTTGCGCCTAAAGTAAAAACAATTATTATTATTATTATTATCCAGTAATACACTGGGGTAATTGCTGGCCTTGCGCCTAAAGTAGAAACAATTATTATTATTATTATTATTATTATTTGGTATTTGTATGTTTTGTTTTTTTGTTTTTGTTGTTTTTATGATTTATTTCTTTATTTTATTGCCTCTGGTTTTTGTGGAGAAGAAGAAATATTTATATATTTTTTATTTTTTATTTATTAATTTTATTATATATTTATGTAATTTTTGTTTTTTGTTTTTTGTTTTTTGTAATTTTCTTTTTTTTTGTAGTTTTTATGGGTGTTGGGATGAGGGTGGAGAACAGGTGGTCAGTGGTAGTGGGTACTGAAGTGGTTGGTGAGGTGGTAGTGGTTGGTGAGGTGGTAGTGGTTGGTGAGGTGGTAGTGGTCGGTGAGGTGGTAGTGGTCGGTGAGGTGGTAGTGGTCGGTGAGGTGAGGTGGTAGTGGTCGGTGAGGTGAGGTGGTAGTGGTCGGTGAGGTGGTAGTGGTTGGTGAGGTGGTAGTGGTTGGTGAGGTGGTAGTGGTTGGTGAGGTGGTAGTGGTCGGTGAGGTGGTAGTGGTTGGTGAGGTGGTAGTGGTCGGTGAGGTGGTAGTGGTTGGTGAGGTGGTAGTGGTCGGTGAGGTGGTAGTGGTTGGTGAGGTGGTAGTGGTTGGTGAGGTGGTAGTGGTTGGTGAGGTGGTAGTGGTCGGTGAGGTGGTAGTGGTTGGTGAGGTGGTAGTGGTCGGTCGTGAGGTGGTAGAGGTCGGTGAGGTGGTAGTGGTCGGTGAGGTGGTAGTGGTTGGTGAGGTGGTAGTGGTCGGTGGTGAGGTGGTAGAGGTCGGTGAGGTGGTAGTGGTCGGTGAGGTGGTAGTGGTTGGTGAGGTGGTAGAGGTCGGTGAGGTGGTAGTGGTCGGTGAGGTGGTAGTGGTCGGTGAGGTGAGGTGAGGTGGTAGTGGTTGGTGAGGTGGTAGTGGTCGGTGAGGTGGTAGTGGTCGGTGAGGTGGTAGTGGTCGGTGAGGTGGTAGTGGTCGGTGAGGTGGTAGTGGTCGGTGAGGTGGTAGTGGTTGGTGAGGTGGTAGTGGTCGGTGGTGAGGTGGTAGAGGTCGGTGAGGTGGTAGTGGTCGGTGAGGTGGTAGTGGTCGGTGAGGTGGTAGTGGTCGGTGAGGTGGTAGTGGTCGGTGAGGTGGTAGTGGTCGGTGAGGTGGTAGTGGTTGGTGAGGTGGTAGTGGTCGGTGAGGTGGTAGTGGTCGGTGAGGTGGTAGTGGTTGGTGAGGTGGTAGTGGTTGGTGAGGTGGTAGTGGTCGGTGAGGTGGTAGTGGTCGGTGAGGTGAGGTGAGGTGGTAGTGGTTGGTGAGGTGGTAGTGGTCGGTGAGGTGGTAGTGGTCGGTGAGGTGGTAGTGGTCGGTGAGGTGGTAGTGGTCGGTGAGGTGGTAGTGGTCGGTGAGGTGGTAGTGGTCGGTGAGGTGGTAGTGGTCGGTGAGGTGTTAGTGTTTAGTGAGATGGTAGTGATTTGTGCGGTGGGGGGGGGGGAATGGTCGGTGTGGCAGGGTGGATGTGGTCGGTGAGGTGTGGTGCAGTAGTAGTCAGTGTATAGGTGGTAGTAGTTGGGTAGGGGTACTAGTGTTAGTAGTTGGGGTGGTAGTGGCAGTGGTTGGTAGTGGACAGTGAGATGGGGCTGGAAGTGGTCGGTGTGTGTCAGGGGGGTGGATGTGGTCGGTGAGGTGTTATAGTGGTTGTTGTGTTCCTTGAACTGGCAAGTTGTTGCTCATTGAAGACTTGCATGCTTGAGTGGGTCAGGAACTATGGTGAAAAATGACCAAAATACAATCAGTTAACAGCAACAGCAGCGCTTGTTGTTGTTGTTGTGACCTGCAACAGTGAGGTCACATGAACTATTACTGTGTGTGTGTGTGTGTGTGTGTGTGTGTGTGTGTGTGTGTGCGTGTGTGTGTGTGTCTATGTGTATGTGAGTGTGTGTCTGTTTTGGTAACTGTTGTTATCATAAATATGTTTTTTTTTCTTTTTTCCTGGGATTCAATGAAATAAAGAGAGAAGTAGCAGTAATTTACTGGGGTTGATCTCATTACTTGCAACCCATTGTGGCCTTGTGCATCTATGTCAAAAACACTTTAACCCTTTAGCATTTAAACCAGCCATATCCGGACAGAATTCTCTCACCTCTTTCTGTTCAAACCAGCCATCACTGGCCACTCATACTGATGTTAAGGTATTGTTCTCAAAATAAATAATATTAAAATCTCATGGATTCGATATTATGTAAGATAAAGTGTTTTTCCGTGAAAATAAAATAATAAATATAGAGTAATGTAAATGGTAAAGGGTTAATTATTATAAACATGCTCTTAATGTCCATCATATCAAACCACATTAACAAGACATTCTTGAACTGTGTGTGTGTGTGTGTGTGTAAGACATTCTCCAACAGGTCAAAGAAATGCTATGATTGTATTACATTAAATATTTATTCTAAAACTGCAAATTTTTACAACAATCTCTCCACTAATAAAGATATAAACATTTGGATTAACCCTTTAGCATTTAAACTGATCATATCCGTCCAGAATTCTCTCACCTCTTTCTGTTCAAACTGGCCACTCATAATGATGTTATGGTATTGTTCTCAAAATAGATAATATCAAAATCTCATAGATTCTTTGATACTATGTGAAATAAAAGCTTTTACTGTGAAAATATAATAGTAAATATAGAGTAATGTAAATGCTAAAGGGGTTAACAAACCACACAAACAAGACATTCTCCAACAGTACAAAAAAGCTCTATGACTGTATCACATTAAATATTAACATCTTTACTTTAGTTTACTCTTTGTTTTTACAATCTGTCCACTACAAAACATTTGAATAAACAAACCTGTTTTTTAAAAATATAAATTACACAATAATCAAAGCTATGTTCAAATCATTTTTGTGCTGACAATCGTTTCTTCCAAGCTTTCGTTTGAGCACTAACAATGTTTATACATATAATTAACCTCCTATTCAACTGAACAATCATATAGATATTTTCTGTTGAATCATTACAGAGTGTACAGGAATGGGGGAATGGTTAGGTTGGGTATACTGAGAAATATATGGTTGTGTCATCACGGTACCTATGTGTTTATGTCATCAGAGGTACCTACATGGTTATGTCATCAGTGGTACTACCTACATGTTTGTGTCATCACCGGCACCTACATGTTATACCATCGCTGCTACCTACGTGTTTGTGTCATCACCGGTACCTACATGTTATGTCATGACTGCTACCTACATGTTTGTCATCAGTGGTACCTACATGTTATGTCATGACTGCTACCTACATGTTTGTCATCAGTGGTACCTACATGTTATGTCATGACTGCTACCTACATGTTTGTCATCAGTGGTACCTACATGTCATGCCTCCACTGCTACCTACATGTTTGTCGTCAGTGGTACTTACATGCTATGCCATGACTATTATCTACATGGTTATGCCATGACTATTACCTACATGGTTATGCCATCACTCTTACCTACATGGTTATGTCATCACTGGTACCTACATGTTATGTAATCAGTACTACCTACATGGTTATGTCATGAGAGTATCTACATGGTTATGCCATGTCTGTTCCCTACATGGTTATGTCATCAGTAATATCTACATGGTTATGCCATCACTACTACCTACATGTTATGTCATCACTGGTACCTACATGTTTGTCATATATATTTTTCTTTCTTTCCAGAACTGCTGCAACCCGCTGGGATTCACTTCCTGCCCACACTTTTTCCCCAAAACCTTCATTTGCAAAGGTTCAAGTTGAAAAGGGATCCCACATCAACTCCACAAACTTTGGGAGACGAGGATAAAGTAAAGGTAAAGGCAGCTTTATTTTTTAATTTTTATTGTTGTCAGGTTTAAGGGCCATTGCCCATAATCTTTTTTCAGGGACTCTGAAATTGGTGGTGATATTTGTTTATGTACTACATAGACAGAATTCCCACTGTTCAACAGATAAGCATGTGAAAATCCATGTTACTTAAGAAAGAAGTGAGGGTTAATTTTAACTGATTTTCTCAACGAACAACAAATTTATTGTAACAAAATTCAAGTGTCTTTTGTGGTTATGAAAATGGAAAAGGAAAGGAAAGGCAAGGGCTCTGGGAGTCACAGAAGAATAGGGAGGGGGAAGAGGGAGGGTGATGGGCTCTAGGTCTAGGGTGTGGCAGTATTGGGGCTGCGCCTCGTGGACAAGACTGCAAAAGTATTCCCACGGACAATGGCCAGCGACACCCACTGCAACAGCCACCCCTACCTCTTGAAGGTTAGAGTTGGTATCAAGAAAGACAGCCAGCTGAAGATTTCTGGCTTAGAATGTGTTGTCAAGCCCATGCCAGCAAAATAAAAAGATATAAACACTAAGAATGATGATGATGATGACATGAGTGGTATGTGTACATATCTAGATGTGTGATTTTTAAACATGGAACTAAAGATCGTAGAAGCAGTAGAGCAACGACCAAATTAGCTTCCGGTATTTCATTACAGCATGCCACAATCACCATTGCTTTTACATTGACTTTTTCACCATTCTTGCATGGGTTGGGCAGAACATTTTCTGGGCTATGTTTTACAGATGGATGCCCTTTTTGACACCAACCCCCATTTTTAATTGCTTCTTATGATAGAGTGTACCTGACATGCAGGGATACGTTGTACCTTGTACTTATTCTAAACCTATTCTAAACCAGATCTGAATTCAAAATCTTGAGATTTGAACTCAGAGCACAGAAAGCAAGAACAAATATCAGAAAATATTCTATTTGACATTCTAACAACTCTTCCAATTTGCTGCCTCTCGGTAAAAGAACAGTAGCGCTATTTAATATTATTAAAATTTTTTTAGGAAAACAAAAAATACATTATCAAACGAAAAAAGAAAAAAACAGAACTAGCAAAGAGCAATAAAAGAGAAAAAGGAAAAAAAAACAAAACAGTAAAACAGTATTTAAAATTTTAAATAGCGATAATAGAATTAAAGGGGAAAAAATTTTAAACAGCAATATTAAAGATCTTTAAAAATAAATAAAAGGGAGAGAGTGAAAGAGAGAAAAGGAGAGAGTGAGAGAGAGAGTTGGATGTATTCCAGAAGAAATGTTACTTTCTCTGTTAATTTAAATTTAAATTGGAGTTACAAGAAATAAAAAAGACAGTCTCTCTATATATATATGTGTATATATATATATTTGTTTACAAGTATATTCCTTTTACAGAAGTATGTATGTATATATATATATATATATATGTATATATTGTATATTTGTTTACGAGTATATTCCTTTTATAGAAGTGTGTGTGTATGCATGTATATATGTGTGTGTATATATATATATATACACACACATATACATATATATATTTTCTCTCTAAAAATGAAAGGCAGATTGTATGATGCCTGTATACGAATAGAAATGCTACATGGCAGTGAGACACGGGCATTACATACAGCGGACCTGCGTAGACTGGAAAGGAACGAAGCATGCATGCTCCGTTGGATATGTAATAGTAATATACATGAACGGCAAAGCATAAATGAACTAAGTGAGAAATTAGGAATAAGAGGGATCAGATGCTGTTTACTTGAGAGAAGACTACGTTGGTATGGCCACGTGATGCGCATGAAAGACGACAGCTGCATAAAAAAGTGCAGGGCGATCAAAATTGATGGTAGTTACGGAGTAGGTAGACCCAGAAAAACCTGGGATGATCTGATAAATTCCGACCTTACACACTTATATCTCTCTAAGACAATGTCTCTGGACCAAGATCTTTGGCGCTACGCAGTAATACAGAAGACCCACCTTGCCTATGTACAAAGCGAAACCTACAGTCAGTAGGCACCTCTTAACTAAATATACACTCCAATCCACTACCCTTACCCTATCCTCACCAACAGCACGAGATAATGAGATCGAGATCGTGTAGGTGTTACAACAAAAAACACACAGTCCACGCTGTAATGTGGCCGTATAGGTAACACGGTAAAAAGTTCCCAGTTCCACGCTGTAAATGTGGTTGGTGTTAGGAAGGGCATCCAGCTGTAGAAAACCTGCCAGATAGTCCTATATGAGCGAGACATGGTCACCCGACCGACCTTGCCGCAAGTGGGACAACTCCCGTCTAACCCATGCTAGCGTGGAAAATGGACGTTAAACGAAGATGATGATGATGATATATATATATGGAGGGGTATGTATGTGTGTGTTTGTATGTATATGTCTATCATCATCATCATCATCATCATCATTGTTTAAAGCGTCCATCTTCCATGCTAGCATGTATTTATTTACAAGTATGTTCCTTTTTACAGAAGTATGTATATATATATATATATATATATATATATATATATATATATATATATAGGAAAAGAGTCAGGACCCCTATTACCCACTCTACTACCCTAAGTATCGAGTACTCTGGTCCACCTGGTTCCTTACCACACTTTCTTCGTTATGTATATATATATATACATACACACACACATATATATATATATATATAAATAGCCGTCGAAACGGCTTGAGCTCTGCCGTCGGGGTCATACATTTTCCTATTTCCCACTCAACTACCCTAAGTATTGAGTACTCTGGTGCATTATGGTCCATCTGGTTCCTTACCACCCATCTAACCCATGCTAGCATGGAAGAACGGACGTAAAATGGTGATGATGATGATGATGAACTCCTTCGTTATATAAATATATATATATATATATGTTTATATATATGTGTGTGTGTGTATGTATGTTTATATATATATATATATCATCATCATCAACATCATCATCAACGTTTAACGTCCGTGTTCCACGCTTGCATGGGTTTGGACGGAGGTAGTCCCACTTGAGGTGGCAAGAGTGGTTGTCTTGCTCGCATAGGACTGTCTGGCAGGTTTTCTACAGTTGGATGCCCTTCCTAACACCAACCACATTTACAGTGTGGGTCTGGGAGGTTTCTACCGTGTTGCCTACACGGCCACATTACAGCGTGGACTGTGCGTTTTTTTGTCGTGACACCTACACGATCTCATTTGTTTCGGCCTGGATGGTGTGGCACCAACACAACTTTACATAGAACGGGGTGGCGTGGATGGGGTGGGGGTGGTGGGACGGGGGGGGGGGGGGTATTTTGTTAGAGATGTCTACTGGTTGTAGTAGGTTTTACTATATATATATATATATAAAGGAAAAAGTATGACCCTGACGGCAGAGCTCAAGCCGTTTCGACAGCTATTTCTGGACTAAATTAGAATTTTTAGCCTGGTGAATAAATAGCTGAACTTGTCAAGGGGGTACTTCCTTATATATGTATATAGCGAGGTGGTGTTATTAAGTTAGACAGGGCCTGGGCCAATACTGGCCTAAACCTATCAAAGTTATATATATATAAGAAATGTTTATTTTGATATTATTCACTTTTTTCTTTGTTGCAACTTTACTGTCACCTTTTGTATTTCAAAGTCCGGTGGTGTGAAATACATCGCACTTTGTTTTAGGATTGAAGTGACCTCTACAATTACATCGCACTTGTTTTAGGTTGTTACTAAGGGTCATAACTGTTTCTACTTTAGGCGCAAGGCCAGCAATTATCCAGTGCGTTACTGGTACTTTATTTTATCGACCCCCCCGTAAGGATGAAAGGCAAAGTCAACCTCGGCGGGATTTGAACTCAGATCGTAAAGGGACGTAACTATGCTGGAAGGCATGGCGTCCGACCCTCTACCGATACTGCCAATCCACCGATACTAAGGGTCATAACAAACTGTAATGTCAGTTGTCTGTGTGAGTGAGTGTCTGTACAACATATACATACACACCAGGTCCGAACACAAAAAAACCAAACTCCCACTGTCACCGCCTCCATCTCTCCCACTCTCCCCACCTCTCACTATTATGATATCATATGGGGGCCCACATGCTGGTCACCCCGCGACCCCGGAAGCCAGAGAAAGTTTTTAGAGAAAGTGTTTCCCTTTGGAGAAAACGGAAGTTTTCAGCTCTTCCATCACTTGTGTTGAAAATCCATAAGATGAAACAGGTGTTCTTGAAGATGGTTTGCAAACTGTTGCGGAATTAACTTATATATATATTATATCAATATCATCATCATCATCGTTTAATGTCCATCTTCCACGCTAGCATGGGTTAGATGGATATGTCCAATTTAGAGGCAAGTTGGGTCGGGTGACCGTGTCTTGCTCATATAGGAGAGTTTGTGGCTGGTTTTCTACGGCTGGATGCCCATCCTAGCGCCAACCACATTTACAGTGTGTGCTGGGTGCTTTTTGTTGTGACACCTACCTATATATATATATATATATATATATATATATATATATATATATATAGAGAGAGAGAGAGAGAGAGAGAGAGAGAGAGATACATACATATAATAAAGTATTGTGTGTGTAAAATAATACACTGATATCTAATGGCTTCAAAGAAACCTAAATATCATAAACCCACACCCAGCTAAGCAAGAAGAAATGCAAAATAAAGGTGACAGGTGACATGGTTTAATCCACGATATTCAGTCAATGTTAGCGCTTAAATTGGAAAAATATTCCTCCATCTTGTAAAATTTCACTTTCTCCCAACACATATATAAGAAAATTTTCAACACAAATTCACTCAAAGTAAGTTATTCTAAACTAACACATTATCACTCATTTATAATACAAAAAAAATGTTTTTTTAAAATAATGTATAAACGTAATTGCCAGAACACAAACAATATTAGCGCCCCAAAATGCCACCGTAATTCACAGATTGTATGGCCCATAAATGGCAATTGTCTACAAAAATTAGTTATCGATGCAGCCACTGTCACATCTAACATTAACCAGAGCAGATTAGATTACATTGGTATGACAGCAAATCAATTTAAGATGAGATATAGTCAGCATAAATATACATTTAGAACACTACAAAGAAGATTGGACACAAGTTTAGCAACACTTATATGGCTTTTGTAAAATAATAACATGACCTCCAATATCAGTTGGCAACATTTAGATAAAACTATATATAACCTTATATTCAATCCAATTTTTTTTTCTTGTAGCTTACGTACAAGAAGGAAAAATATTAATTTTGAGACAAAATAAGATAACATTGACTTAATTTCTTCTTGCCCACAGAAAGAAAACTACCCTATAGACATTATAATGATATTCTACCAATGGTATCCTGAAATATCCTGAAACATATATATATATATATACGATATTAAATAAATGGAAACTATATTTATAAAACCATATTTATTTCATTATACATATTTCAGGGATACCAAATTAAAATATGGCATGCCTTCGTCAGATAAAATACAATATATAAACAGTTTTATAAATAATTATGAAATATGTATAATGAAATAAATATGGTTTTATAAATATAGTTTCCATTTGTTTAATATCGTATATCTACTCCAAAAACTTGTTGAGTGCTTTATATCAGTTATAAAATATTTACTCGTTGTAACCCAACAATTTTAAATAAAACTTTTGCATATATATATATATATATTTATT
>OZ024757.1:26406453-26408953 GCA_964016885.1 Eledone cirrhosa
TTTGTTTTTTGTTTCAACTGTGTCTGGTCAACCAACAGTAACTCACAAAGTGAAGGTGTGTAGCTTAGTGGTTAAAGTGTTAAGCTCAGAATCATAAGGTTGTGAGTTCGGTTCCCAGCAACGCATTGTGTTCTTTGACTATGACACTGTATTTCACAGTTAAGTTACGGCACATTAACACAATCACAGACAAAAATGTAAACAGATACAGACCCTCACATATACACACTTTACACTTTCACACATACACACACACACACATACACACACACACACATAAACACACATATACATATGTCATCATCATCATCGTCGTCATCGTTTAACGTTCATTTTCCATGCTAGCATGGGTGGGGTAGGCTGTCCCTTTGTGAGAGATCAGGTTGGAGGACCGTGTTTCGCTCACACAGGACTGATTTTAGCTTGGTTTCTACAGCTGGATGCTCTTCCTAGCGCCAACCACATTCACAGTGTGTGCCATGTATATATCTTCCTCACCCACTTATACGTGAGAGGGTCAGGTAGGCAGAGTCCTCAAACACACCTTCCAGTGGGTCCTGACAGAAGCAACCATCTCCAATTTATCCGGCTGGATCCCCAAGCGAGACAAACCAAGCTCATGAAGGTTATCCAACTATCTTATTCAGAGTCTACCCTTGGGTCTCCTGCCAGTTGGTTTTGCCCATAAAATCTGTCCAGTAATTCTTTCTTGAGACATTCTAACCACATGGCCATAGTATCGGAGCTGTGATCTCTCAATTCGGAGAAGTAGCAGCTCTACCTGGAGTGACTCCCTGATCTTCCAGCTACACACTTTATTGAGTAACGTTACTGCAAGGACCCTTTGAAGGAATGCCATTTCTGCCACTTGCATTCACGATCATATTCTTTCAGACATTACCCAAGATTCATGCCCATAAGTATGGGTTGGCACGGATACCAGAGTGAAAATAGAGAGAGTTTCCGTTTTACACCTACCTCCCTTTTTCTGATTACTGAATGCTGAAGCTGGTGTATTACTGCACCAGCTCCTGCAATTCTTGCACTTAATTCACTCCTGCTTTCCATCACTTGTGAACATGGCCCCAAGATACTTGAACTTCTCTACCTGCTTCAGTAGAAATCCATTCACATATGGAGTGCACTGCACAGGCTTCCTTGAGAGGATGAGTGTCTCAGTCTTTACAGCACTGATTTTTATTCCAGCCATGCAGCACTTGGCATCAAACCTATCAAGTGCATGTCAGAGATCACCTTCTGATGAGTTAAGTAATACCACTTCCAACCCAGCTGTGCATAACAATGGTGTTCATGAAAATTATAAATCTATCACACATATCTATCTATCTATATCTATATCTATATATATATATATATATATAAAATAATAATTGTTTCTACTTTTTGGCACAGGGCCAGCAATTTTTTTCCAGTGCATTACTGGTACTTTATTTTATCATACCAGTAATACACTGGGATAATTGCTCGACCTGTGCCAAAAAGTAGAAACAATTATTATTATTATATATATATAGGTGGTGGATTGGCAGTATCGGTAGAGGGTCGGACGCCATGCTTTCCAGCATAGTTACGTCCCTTTACGATCTGAGTTCAAATCCCGCCGAGGTTAACTTTGCCTTTCATCCTTACGGGGTCGATAAAATAAAGTACCAGTAATGAACTGGATAATTGCTGGCCTTGTGCCTAAAGTAGAAACAATTATTATATATATATATATAATATAATATATAATATAATTATTATTATTATATATATAGCGAGGTTAACTTTGCCTTTCATCCTTACGGGGTTGATAAAATAAAGTACCAGTAATACACTGAGTAATTGCTGGCCTTGTGCCAAAAGTAGAAACAATTATTATATATATAGCGGGGAAGATGGACGTTAAACGAAGATGATGATGATGATAATAATAATAATTGTTTCTACTTTTGGCACAAGGCCAGCAATTACCCAGTGTATTACTGGTACTTTATTTTACCGACCCCGTAAGGAATAATAATAAAAGGACGATTTGTTATGTTTTCATGACGCCTATTGAGTAGTGACACACATTTCGCTATTGATCAGCTGAAGGTTCAATCTGTATTGATCTCTCCTGACTCAGGAATCAAAAGCTCATCGGAGCTCTGCTGTGGTAATGACAGAATGAACCTGTAGGGCTTAGAAAGGTTTATAACGATTCATATTCATTTATGGGGGTCAGTTACTGTTGTTTTGATTGGTGGTTTTGCTATAAGGAATGTTTTGGTATGTGTGTTTTGCTATGTTTTGGTAGGGTCGGGCTAGATCGATACAGATCAAACCTTGAGCTGATCAATAGCGAAACACACGTCACTACTCAATACACTCTGCATAGTTCTACACCACTTTACCGACTGGAAACTATGCACCGAGTGCTCACTCGGGCGAACCTAAAGTAACTGCACATTACATTCCCCAGATATATATATATATATAAAGGATGATGATATATAGA
>OZ024757.1:26416453-26421453 GCA_964016885.1 Eledone cirrhosa
TACAGACTCATATACATACCCACACATGTACATACATACAGACATACTTACATACTCATATACATATATACATACAGACTCATATACATACCCACACATGTACATACATACAGACATACATACTTACATACTCATACATATATACATACAGACTCATATACACATGTACATACATACAGGCATACATACATACTCATATACATATGTACATACAGACAGACATACTTACTTACATACTCATATACATATATACATACAGACTCATATACACATGTACATACATACAGGCATACATACATACTCATATACATATATACATACATACTCATATACATACACACACATGTACATACAGACATACATACATACTCATATACATATATACATACATACTCATATACATACACACACATGTACATACAGACATACATACTTACATACTCATATACATATATACATACAGACTCATATACACATGTACATACATACAGGCATACATACATACTCATATACATATATACATACATACTCATATACATACACACACATGTACATACATACAGACATACATACTTACATACTCATATACATATATACATACAGACATACTTACTTACATACTCATATACATATATACATACAGACATACATACTTACATATATACATACAGACATACTTACTTACATACTCATATGGTGGCTGCCAACTCGTTTTCGAGTACGGCCACTACTTTATATCCATGTAGGAGAACCCCTACCGATGCGCTGAACGAGTGTGACTTTTTAGTCCAGCCAGCGACTTGAAAACTCTGGTACAAACACTACACTTGTGACAATTATTGACACTTAGTGCTGGGCCCATGGTACCATGTGACGACAAGTGCAGAGAGATCTCCAGATATAAAGCAATGCCTGTGCCGTGAAGCTTTTATAGTGAGCAAAGGCACTGCACAAAGCCAGTCCCACTCTCTTAACCAAGATGATATTTACCAAAAAGAAGAACAAGTCAACATCATTGGATACCATCAGAGTTGCAGGTGTTATATCAGAGTTTTCCTTCTCCTAGAATTCTGCCTTGACAAAGGCTAAGGGGTCATCTCTCCCATACTCATATACATATATACATACAGACATACTTACTTACATACTCATATACATATGTACATACAGACAGACAGACAGACTTACTTACATACTCATATACATATATACATACAGACATACTTACTTACATACTCATATACATATATACATACATACTTACATACTCATATACATATATACATACAGACATACTTACTTACATACTCATATACATATATACATACAGACAGACATACATACTTACATACTCATATACATATATACATACAGACATACTTACTTACATACTCATATACATATATACATACATACTTACATACTCATATACATATATACATACAGACATACTTACTTACATACTCATATACATATATACATACAGACAGACATACATACTTACATACTCATATACATATATACATACAGACATACTTACTTACATACTCATATACATATACACATACAGACAGACATACATACATACTCATATACATACATACAGTCAGACAGGCAGACAGACATACTACATACTCATATACATACATTCATACATACAGACATACTTACATATTCATACAGACAGACATACTTACATACATCATACACACTCATACATAGTAAAAAGCAAAATTGTTTATTTTATTTTTTAAATCTTGAATTTTACTTTTACAACTTTGCTACTGTTGGAGAAATATTCAATATAAATCACATTCATTTAAATTTTGCTCCCTCTCACCTAGTAACACAGGGCTACTTAATCTGTACCTAGTAGTATAGGGGTAACATTGCTCCCTCTGTACCTAATAATACAGGGCTACCATAACTCCCTCTTACATAATCTGTACCTAGTAACCAGGGCTATCATAGCTCCCTCTTACATAGTCCCATACCTAGTAATACAGTGCTACTTACATAGTCTGTACCTAGTAATACAGGGTACCATAACTCCCTCTTACATAGTCTGTACCTAGTAATACAGGGTACCATAACTCCCTCTTACATAGTCTGTACCTAGTAATACAGGGCTATCATAGTTCCCTCTTACACAGTCTGTAGCTATATTTTAGATTGAATAGTCAAGAATGCATTAATATTATAGTTATGGCAAGTGGCATGACCAAAATATGGAACACTATTATAGGTATTTGGTGCACCAAACCACCTAACGAGCACAAGAATACAATAACTTCTGTACTAGATAATTCCATGAACAGTTATTTAAATAATTCTGTTGACCCAGGTTGCAGTTAAGAATACAGCAACTTTCAAAGTAGAAGGGTTATGTCATCTAGCTGAATAACTGATCGACAAAACTATGGTGTCAGTCTCAGGTGACATAGAACTTCCAAGATCATATATCGGAATGTGTGAGGGAAATTTCAAGAGTAGTTATTTAAACCATAATTTCCTCTTCAAATATTTACAGATAAAATAAATAGTATAGAATTATCAAGCCATATATGGAACTTGAAAAGTCATAGTATTGACAGCTTTGATATTATCTGGTCTACACTGCTCTTCAGTAACAAGTACATCTCCTTGTCAAGCTTCTGTGGCCTTTTAAAAAGAACGAGCCCTCGTGAGCTGGAGTGGCTGTTTCTGCATGTCTCCCTTGCTATCCTCCAGGACAACATTTTCTCCATTCTGTCCAGGGCCTATGAGAGGTTGGGTCCAGCCGGTACTTTGTTCCTGGACGCAAAAGCTAAGAATGCCCCCACAGCAACCATGCGACATCCATTTTGAGAAAAAAAATTTTGCCTGCTTCAGGCCGCCATGCAAAATTTCTCGTGGGGGCCCTGATTCTGTCCACTGGGAGCATGAGGTGGACTAACCCTTAATTGAGAGTGAAATTGATTGTTAAACTTAGGGGGAAATAGTTCTTTAGGAACACTAATAACTGTTTCTACTTTTGGCACAAGGCCAGCAATTACCCCAGTGTATTACTGGTACGTTATTTTATCGACCCCGGTCGGATGAAAGGCAAAGTTAACCTCGGCGGGAATTGAACTCAGGCCGTAAAGAGGCATAACTATGCTGGGAAGCATGGTATCCGACCCTTTACACTGAACAGTCAGTTTCTAAATGTAAAAGAGCTGAGGCTGATCACATATGGTAGGCATAGCTCATGACCAACAGACAAACGAGATGAGATAACAATGTTATTTTGTGTGTCTATTACTTGTGTCTCAAAGGTATATTATGGCTGGAATTTAATTTTTTTTTTTTTTGTCCTTTCTGTTAGCTGGTTACATATATACATTTAATTAAGAAAAATAGTATTTATTTGGTTTATTGTTAACCAAGGCACATAGTGACCACACACACTCTCTCTCTCTCTCTCTCCCACACATACACATATATATACACACACCACACATATATATATACATATATATACATATATATACATATATATATATACCCCACTCTCCAGAGCGTGAAATTAATAAACATTCGTTGTACTGCCTCTCTGTTTTGTTCCTGTTCAAATTTTCCATTATATATATATATATCAATATATATATATACTGCCAATTCAACTTTTCAAATACAAGTCGATGTTGTACGGTATGTCAAATCTATTTATCTATAAAACTGTTTATATTGTATTTTGTCTGAGGAAGGCATAGCATATTGTTAATATGATATCCCTGAAATATATATAATGAAATAGATATGGTTTTATAAATATAGTTTCCATTTATTTAATATCGTATATATATATATATATATATATATATAAAATAAAGTAATTAAGTCAAATATTTAAAATTTGGCTTCGTTTATTAAAGATGTACTGTGCTTAGATATATATTTCGGTGACAGCCATCATTAGCTGTGACCTCTTCAGGCAGTCCGAATTGGTGTGGTAGAGACAGGTACACATGTTGTTAAAGTGTTTTACTCTGTCAATACTCCGATATGTCCAGCTCCTGGTTGGGGTGTTATTTCTCTGAGGAACTGGAATCATATGAATTCGAACAAACGAATTTCGGCATCATAGGACACTCTCTCCTCCCATTGGTCAGTTTAAATATTTGACTTAATTACTTTATTTTACATTACTCCGGAGTAACCAAACCAACCTGCGTACTTCGTCGAGTGGTCCAATCTGCATACTGAGGTGTCGGTAAACAACCAACATATACTCAATATATATATATATATATATATATATATATATATATATATAAAATAAAACAAGGACAAGTGGTTACTCCTTCATTACGTTTATTGGTTGGTGACGCGTGTTTCGCCACTGATCAGCTGAAGGTTTGATCTGTATTGATCTAGCCCGACTCTGTAATCCACGGCACGTCAAACCCCTTATAATTGTAATATATATATATACAGATTCACACACGCACATACATATCGACAGTCGATCAACTTTCGTCAAATCGGACCAAGGAAACAATGTTTCCATTGGTCTTTCCAATTACTAATACTATCTATCGGTCGCAACTCCAGGTAGAAGGAGCAAAATGAATAAATATATATATATATATGCAAAAGTTCTATTTAAAGTTGTTGGGATACAACAAGTAAATATTTTTATAACTGATATGAAGCACTCGACAAATTTTTGGAGTAGATATACGATATTAATAAATGGAAACTATATTTATAAAACCATATTTATTTCATTATACATATTTCAGGGATACAGCCTCCAAAAGTAATGGTTGTATTTTAAAGGGTACGTCAAACCTATTTGTAAAACTGTTATATATTGTATTTTGTCTGATGAAGGCATACCATAATTTAATGTGGTATCCCTGAAATATAATATATATAATGAAATAAATATGGTTTTATAAATATAGTTTCCATTTATTAATATCGTATATATATATATATATATATACAGTGCACCACCCTTTGGTTTCTATATA
>OZ024757.1:26426453-26433953 GCA_964016885.1 Eledone cirrhosa
TCAGTAGAGAGTCGGATGCCATACTTTGCAAGCATAGAGTTACAGTCCTTTATGATCTGAGTTCAAATCCCACCGAGGTTAACTTTGCCTTTCATCCTTACAGGTTCGATAAAATAAAGTACCAGTAATAAACTGGAATAATTGCTGACCTTGTGCCAAATGTAGAAACAATTATTATTGTGTTAACCCTTTAGCATTTAAACCAGCCATGTCTGGCCAAAATTCTCTCACCTCTTTCTGTTCAAACCAGCTGTAACTGGTCACTCATAATGACGTTAAGGTATTGTTCTCAAAATAAATAATATCAAAATCTCATAGATTCGATATTATGTGAGATAATTATGTGAAGTAAAGCCTTTACCACAGCAATACAATAGTAAATATAGAGTAATGTTAATGCTAAAGGGTTAAATTAATTTAGTTGATATGACAATTATATGACTTACTCCAAATGCTTCTGGACAATTTGCCATTAAAAATCCAGGTTAAAATTCTTTTTAAAACAAGCAAAGTTTTGTAATCCAGAAAACGGCACAATGCTTTACTCAAAAGTTCATAAACAAAAAAAGAAGGGTGGTGCCCCAGCATGGCCTCAGCCGGATGGCTGGAACAGGTAAAAAAGTAAAAGAGTAAAAAAATTGTTTATATAGTGAACTGGTGAATGCCTCAGTATTCATTCTGACTTACTGTGTTCTGTCTGAGTTCAAATCCTGCTAGAGTCAACTTTGCCTTTCATTCTTTCGAGGTTGATAAAAATAAAAGTACCAGTCTAATACTGGGGTTGATTCTTTCATTTTCTGTTTTTGGAAACAACTAGCTATGTTCAGACCTGCAGAGAGATGGGTTCTGCCAGGTTTTAAATGCTCAAGACATGTTGTGTATCAAGACCTTGCCCCTATGAATCCATCAAGAATTAAAGAACCCTTTATCTAAATATAGTAAACCAGTGAATTGCTGAAGGGTCTTTGGAGTAACATTACTCAATAAAGTGCATAACTTGGAGATCAGAGAGTCACTCCAGGTAATAATAATTGTTTCTACTTTTGGCCCAAGGCCATCAATTACCCAGTACATTACTGGTACTTTATTTTATTGACCCCGTAAGGATGAAAGGCAAAGTTGACCTCGGCGGGATTTGAACTCAGACCGCAAAGGGACGTAACTATGCTGGAAAGCATGGCGTCCGACCCTCTACCGATACTGCCAATCCACCGCCCTAATAAATAATAATAATAATAATAATAATGGTTTCTTATATAGGCACAAGGCCAGTAATTTTGGTGGAGGGGAAAGTCGATTAAATCGACCCCAGTGCGTGACTGGTACTTTATTTTATCGACCCCCGTAAGGATGAAAGGCAAAGTTAACCTCGGCGAGATTTGAACTCAGATCATAAAGAGTTGTAACTCTATGCTGGAAAGCATGGCGTCCGACGCTCTACCGATACTGCCAATCCACCGCCCTAATAAATAATAATAATAATAATAATAATAATAATAATAATAATAATAAAGAAAAATAAGAAAAACCCGAACGTAAGTAGAGGAATGGATGAAGCACACTGTCTAAATTAATGAGACAGTCGCTAAGATGAAATAAATTAACGAGACAGTCACTAGAATGGGAAAAGGCATGACTGGAAAGCATCAGCGACATAGCTCAGTCAATGTAACATCGTTAGCGGAGGATTGTAGAGGGGAATCCTACTAAATACTTCGTTTATCTGTCGTGTCAATGGGTGATTAGCTGTATTCACTTTGTGGTGGTGGTGGTGCTGGTGCTGGTGCTGGTAGTTCTGGTGATGGTGATGGTACGGTGGTGGTGGTGGTGGTGATGGTGGTGGTGGTGGTGGTGATGGTGGTGGGGTGGTGGTGGTGGTGGTGGTGGGGAGGTAATGATGATGGTGGTGGTGGTGGTGGTGGTGGAATATATGAAGAGACAGTGTGGTGGTGATTGCGATGGTGGTTTGTGATCGTTTTCGGTGACGTTAACATTGCCGTGGTGGTGGTGGTGGTGATGGTGATGGTGCTGGTGGTGGTGGTGGTGGTTGTATGGAAGTGGTCGTTGGTGATGGTAGTCATTGTTGTTCTCACAGTGGTGGTAGTGATGATGATGATGGTAATGGTGGTGGTTAATGGTGATGGCAGTCGTCATTATGCTGATGGGTAGGGTGGGTGTTTCAAACAGGAGCTGCTCCACCTGTTTCCATTACTATAAACCTTTGAAATGGAGCTGTAGTTTAGTGCCTGCCCCCTTCAAGTTGATGAAATGAAACACTTGTTGGTCGGTTATGTACGATCAACATGTCCCCTTGTATCAGTGAACGATACCAAACTATGGCCCTTAACCCTGTCATTACCATATTTCTAATGACAGACACTACGTATGATTTTCAAATAAGTTTGAAAATAACCAAGAATTTGTAGGGATTTAGTAATATAACTTTTTTATTAAGCTTGTGTTTGGAGCATAAGAAAGGTTCTTAGAATTATTGTGGGAGGTGTTTAGATATACAAAAGCCTGAAATAGGATTCCTTCAAAGGTTCTTTGGAGTAACGTTACTTGATAGAGTGCATAGCTCGGAGGTCAGAGAACCACTCCAGGTAGAGCTGCTACTTCTCCGAATTGAGAGATCACAGCTCCAATATTATGGGCATGTGGTTAGAATGTCTCAGGAAATAATCACTGGAGAGATTTTACGGGCAAAATCAACCGGCAGGAGACTCAGAGGTTGACCCCGAGCAAGATGGTTGGATAACATCCATGAGTTATCATTTAGTCTCGCTTGGGAATCAAGCCAGATCAATTGGAGACAGCTGCTTCGGACAGGACCCACCTGAAGGATTGTTTGAGGACTCTGACCCCACGACCCTCCCAGCATTAAGTGGGTGAAAAAGAAGGTTCTTAGATAAATATATACAGTATGAAATAAACAATTTTGTATCATAGAACCAGGAGCAGTTTCAGTTATTCACTGTGGTACAGTGTAATACACTGTATTACACTGTTATATATTATAGTACACTGTATTACATTATAGTACACTGTTGTACACTGATATATATTATAGTACACTGTATTACACTGTGATATATTATTGTACACTGTTCTACATTGTATTACACTGTGGCCACACTGTAATAGATAGACAGTTTTATACTGTGGTACATTATGGTACACTGTATTACACTGTAATACACTGTGGTACACTGATGTACACTGTAATTCACTGCGGTACACTGTAATACACTGTGATACACCATGGTTCACTGTATTACCCTGTGGTACACTATAATACACTGTGATACACTGTGATACACTGTGGTACACTGATACCTATTTACAGCTGTGAACTACACATTGTCCAGTATCCACTTACAACTAAGTGGTATTGGTCAGTGACAACTGAAGTACTTTGGCTATAGATACAACAATGCACTACTGGTGGTAGGGTCTAGATTGGTTGACCTCTCCGCTATTCCACTCATAACCTCAGCACACCCAACCCTCCTCTCACTACTTATTGTTTCTGTTAGAGGAATGTATGTATGTGTGGACCTTTAACTCCTAATGGAGATGTATAGGCTCTGGCACGGCATATCTCGGGCATTTGAATCCTAGGCAGAGCTCATTTCCTCTCAAGGTCTGAACTGCTATATTGGCTCCCACTTTGAAGGATACACTTCTTCAATCCAAGGAAATCAACACAAAATACCCGATTCACAAAGATGTCATCACGGTACTGTCTACTATGAGGCATGATGTAGTGGCCAAAACACTGAACAATGCAATCCGTAAAAAAAATAGCCCCGATAATAAACACATTAAAAGCTATAGCAATGTGGAAGACATACATATACATAATATGAAAGAGTACTGGTGGAATGTCATGATATGGGACAGGGAAAAGAGGGCATGCACAGTAGTGGAAGTTAGCTGCCCAGCAGATGAAATATAATATCAAAGATTAGCGAAAAGGAGAATATCTATGCAGAACTAATGAGAAATCTGCAGATACTCCACCCTGACTATACCTTCAGATTTATGCCTGTGATTATTGAGGCACTGGGTTATGTTAGTAACTGCCTCAATACAAATCTTGAGAAGCTAGGCTTCACAGGAACAGAGAGAACATGACTAGTTAGGAAATTACAAGTGCAATCCATTAATGGAACAGTAAAAATATGTAAAACATTCCAAAAATGTTGCATCTAATACATACACTAGTACAGATACAAAGCATATGCACATGCCCACATACAACTTAAAACATACACATCCACTCATACAATAACATCTATACCTACACACATGCACGCATGCAGACATACATATCTACCTAGTTGATGTTGTGTAAATTGCAATGAGGGAGTCTTGTAACTATGTTAGAAACTGACTCTCTCTCTATTGGTAAAAATTTGTGAAATTATAAAACCAGAAGAATATACATGCATACAATCATACATGCATACATACATATGTACATTCATACATATACACATACATATACACATACATTTTATTTTTAAAACAGTATTCAGCATTTAATTAGTTTAAGAATAGAATTAGAGGGACCACATTTTGTTCATAAATCAATGAGGACAGAGAAGGAAAGGATATAGATACCATAACTGTGGAGACGGAAAAATTCCCTATTAAATATACATTTATAATACATTCTCTTTCATATCTATTGACTAAATTCTATTTTCTCTTCTCTTCTATTCTTTATTCAATGAGCACTTCAGGAAAAATGAGTAATTAAATTAAAGTGACCTCCCTTTGTTCAACAACCGAAAGGTCATAACTTCACTTGACATATATATATATATATATATATATATATACTCATATACAAACCAATAATGAATGAATTGATATATTCATAACACCACTCTCCACCTCATGTATAGATATGTGTCTGTGAATGTGTGTATATATATATATAAGAATTATATATATATATATGAATTATATGTTGAAAAGGTAACACACTAGAGAGAGATAGTGCGCCATCAATAAAACAGGGAAAAACCACCAGTGTATATATATATATATATATATATATATATATATATATATATATATATATATATATATATATATATATATATATATATATATATATATATATATATATATATATATATATATATATATATAATGGTTGACTGAGCACACACATGCTTTCTTCCTGTGAAAAAAATGCTTTGTTTTTTTTCCATTTCTTCCTCTCATCTATCCTCCTATCCTTCTATTTCTGTTATCTCTCATTCTATCTTTCCAATGAAGGACTAATGACCAAAACCTTAAGACTCTCTCCCTACTATATCAAGCATTAAATTAATATATAACATCATTGCACTGTATTGTTCTCCCGTGTTATTTTTCCTTGTTGATTTTTCATATACATACATACATACTCATACACACATACACATGTATATATAAGTATATAATGCACTGATACCAAAGTGATTTCCAGAGGTTGACCAAGAAGATAGGACTGTTTGTCTTTCTGTTGTTTTTTCCATTGGTTTTTTTTTTTTTCATGTACACTCCTATATTTTGAATATATCTAAACTATAATAAAGGAAGGTCTGCGGGACTGCGTACGTTTTTTTTTTTTTTATCCCGGTTAGTAAAATAAGTTGGATTGCTTTGAATAAATAATTGTTTCTACTTTAGGCACAAGGCCAGCAATAACCCAGTGCATTACTGGTACTTTATTTTATCGACCCCGTAAGGATGAAAGGCAAAGTCAACCTCGACGGGATTTGAACTCAGATCGTAAAGGGACGTAATGAATGAATATTACATAATTTATCTACTAAATTTCGTAAAAATAAATAATTTAAAATTGACTTCTTTTCAAAGTTGCACTTCCGGTATATCGTTGCTACCACCACCACTTCAACTACCATATATATAGAAAGAGAGAGTGTGTGATGTCAACACTTCCAGTGGCGATCACTTAAATAAAAATACTAATTTTCTGTCACTAATTTTCTCCTAATGCAGTTTATATATAATATCGTCTTTTTTTAATGTATCATGGATTACGTTACTGATTACTTAAGACAGTGTAACAACGTTTTCGTTCAATTTCTGTTTATATTGTCAATTACAATTTTATTTGATGTGTCATATCTACATGTTTATATACTTGCGTATAATATCAATATACACACTACACATGCTAGCAGAAAACCACCTGAAGGGTGTTTTTTCTGCTAGTATATATAACAAAGAAGGTGTGGTAAGAAACCAGGTGGACCATAACGCACTAGAGTAATCGATACTTAGAATAGTAGAGTGGGTAATAGGAAGAGTCAGGACCACACATACATACATACATTCCTCTAACTTATATATATAAGGAACAAGGGGCTGTGTAGTTGATAAAGTGTATTTAGAAATAAAAGGAAACCACAAACAAGAGATAGGTCCCCTCTTCAGTTGTCTGCTGGCGGTCTCAGACATTTCAACGCATTAAAGATAATATGTCTATATAGGGATTGTAACATCCTGTTAATGTAGGTTCACCAGAGTGAGCACTCGATGCTTAGTTTCCAGAGTAGGGTTAGATCAATACAGATCGAATCTTGAGCTGATCAATAGCGAAACGCGTGTCACTACTCCATAAACATAATGAAGACATAACAAATCATCCTTTTATTACTATTGTGTTGTTTCCTTGAACAAGACCTTTTATTTCACATTGCTCCAGTTTACTCAGCTGTAGAAATGAGATGATAGGGACTGGGGTCCCTATCATACCACTGTAAAGTGGTCGTGGAGGGGCCACGGCAAAAAAGCACCCAGCACTCACTGTAAATGAGGTTGGTGTTAGGAAGGGCATCCAGCTGTAGAAATCAAGCCAGAATCAGTTCCCATCCCACCCTTGCAAGCAGAGAAAAAGCGGACATAAAATGAAATGATGTTGGTGATGATGATATATTTATGCATATATATCTATATATCTATCTATCTATCTATCTATCTATCTATCTATCAGCCTGTAGGTTGAGGAAAAGGAGGAGGAGAGGAAAGGAGTACAAACTCTTCGTACTCCTGGAGTTGAGGGTTGCACATTTTTTCGGGGGTATGTGTTACCCATATGAACTGTCTCCCCCTATTGGGGAAAATCGACTAACTTTTTAAATTGCATTTGTGATAACATTTTACACATTTTTATTGTGTGTAAACTTCCCCCTTTGTATTTGTCCCCTTCTTTTGTGCCCCTGTGGCTAATAAAGAAACATATCTATCTATCTATCTATCTATCTCTATATATATACATATATATATATATATATATATATATATATATATATATATACATACATGTATAAATATATGCATAAATCATCATCATCATCATCGTTTAACGTCCATTTTCCACGCTAGCATGGGTCTGGACGGTCCATATATGTATATATAAACACACACTCACACACACTATATATATATATACACACACGCACACATATGGTGCCT
>OZ024757.1:26443953-26448953 GCA_964016885.1 Eledone cirrhosa
TCAGCTTGCATTATTGTAAAAAGGGCGGTGGTTTGGCAGTATTGGCAGAGTGTCGGACGTCATGCTTTGATGCATAGAGTTATGGCCCTTTCCATTCTGAGTTCAAATCCCGCCGAGGTCAACTTTGCCTTTCATCCTTACGGGGGTCAATAAAATAAAGTACCTGTAATGCACTGGGTAATTGCTGGCCTTGTGCCAAAAGTAGAAGCAATTATTGTAAAATAAACATCAAGAACAGGAAAATTTATAATTGGAAATGAATAAAAAATATATTACATGTACACCATTTAATGTGTGTGTATGGTGTGTGTGCATGCACAAACGTACATATTTACATACACACACATATATATATATATACATATTTACATACACACATATATATATATATATATACATATTTACATATATATATATATATATATATATATATACATATTTACATACACACATATATATATATACATATTTACATACACACACACACATATATATATATATTTATATATATATATATATATATATATATATATATATATATATATATATATATATATATATGTATATATATATATATATTGTCTGTTTTGGATTTTATTTTAATGAAGTAACTTTTGATGTACAGTAAATTGTTTAAATGACAACTGGATTAAAGAAAAATTTCCACAGTATTGAGAGAGAAAGCAGGTGGTGGTCATGGTGGTGGTGGTGGGATTAAAAAGAGGGAAAGAGAAATACATAGCTATAGTAAGAGAGAGCGTTTGTGAGAGGATCAGGGAAGTATTTGGGGAGAAGGAAGTGAGTGGGAAAGAGACGGAAAGATGTAAAAATAGGTAACTAGAAAGAAAGATAGAGAGAAAAAATATATATAATATATATATATATTTATATATATATATATGAGAGAGAGGGAGGGAGAGAGAGCAAATGACAAAAGAAAGTGAATACATAATGGGAAGAAAAGTAAAACTCAAACAGTTTGAAGTGAGACAGAAGAGGAGGAACAAATGATTGTTACATAAAAATATGAGAGAAAGGGTTTAGGTAAAATGGATGTACACACTAAACGAACCTTTAGAAATATGAAATTTATCAGAAAGAACCTTCATCGATTTTTTTTTACTATAGAAAAATAGTGTAAATAATAGGGCATATTAGACCCTTAACGGAAAAAAAGGACATTAGTATTTTTGCCTGGCAAGCATGAAGGTGTTGGTTTGTGTTCCACAGGTCCTCATGTTCAATTTTTCCCCATTAACTCTTTAGCATTTAAACCGGCCATATCCGGCCAGAATTTTCTCACCTCTTTCTTTTCAAACCGTCTGTAACTAGCTGGTCATATATATATATATATATATATATATACACACACAGATTGTATTAGCAATTGGAAAGATCAACGGAAACATTCAGTTTTGACGAACTCCACCCCAATCTTTAAGCGAATGAGGTCTGGGATCTTGTTGATCGACTGTCGATATATATATATATATATATATATATATATATATATATATATTAAAATTTAAAATAACAGATTAAAGTTTAAGCAAAGAATCACTGCTTTCACCGTTAACGGGATCTTCTGAAACTAACAAAGTGAATCTGTAAACGCGTTTACAGATTGACTTTGTTAGTTTCTGAAGATCCCGTTAAGGGTGAAAGCAGCGATTGTTTGCTTAAACTTTAATCTGTTATTTTAATAAATATTTGCTCTACGGTTCTTATATATTTGAATATATATTTATCCTTATCGAGCCCTCTTTGGATTTTAGTCTTCAAATTTATTATTATTACTATATATATATAGTTCAAGAAGATAGCAAACAGAGGTACAAAAAGTCTTATTAGTTTCACGCTTTATATGGAAAAGGTGAAATATATATATATATATATATATATATATATATATATATATATATATATAGTGGAGTCGGGTCCATAACTCCTATAGGTACAGGTCAATACACAATAAATATCATATGCATGTAAATGAAACTTCCTTGTTTTTTTCTAATATATATAAGTATATATATATACACTGTGTGTGTATATATATATATACACACAGTGAACATAAATTTGTGTTCCTTTTTTTCATTCCTAGATCTTAGATTAGTCTTTGAAACAAAAGAAAAAAAACCCAACTGAATATGGTATCGAAGGTTCTATCTAGATCGTTAAAGAAGAAATTAATGAAGAAGAAAGATTAAGAACAAAGGAGGATGTAATACTGAAAGGAGATATTCTTTGAAAAAAAAAACAAAGAACCTATAAATATGAATCGATATTTAACCACCACCACCTCCACCACCACCACCACCACCACCACTATCATCACTGCTTCTATCACCATCACCACCACCACCACCACCACCTCTACCACTATCATCACTGCTTCTATCACCACCACAACCACCACTATCATCACCACCACCACCACCACCAGTATCATCACTACCACCACCACTATCACCCCCATCACTATCATCACCACCGCCACCACCACCACCTCTACCACTATCATCACTGCTTCTATCACCACCACAACCACCACTATCATCACCACCACCACCACCAGTATCATCACTACCACCACCACTATCACCCCATCACTATCATCACCACCACCACCACCACCACCATCACCACCACTACTACTGCAACTACTCTTGCCACTACTATTACTACTACCATCACCACTATTATCACCATCACTAACACTACTACTAACACCACCACTACAACTACCAGCACCACCACCACCACTACTACCATCATTATCATCCCCCACTACTACCATCACCACTATTATCACCATCACTAACACTACTACTAACACCACCACTACAACTACCAGCACCACCACCACTACTACCATCATTATCATCCCCCACTACTACCACCACTAATACCATTATCACCACTACTATCGTCATCACCACTACAACTATCAGCACCACCACAACTATCACCACCACTACTACTAACACCATCACCACTATCATCAGCACCACTACCCCACCACCACCACCACTACTATCATCATCGTCACTATCATCACCACCACCACCACCACCACTATCACCATTACTACTACTAACACCATCACCACTACCCCACCACCACCACCACCACTACTATCATCATCGTCACTATCATCACCACCACCACCACCACCACTATCACCATTACTACTACTAACACCATCACCACTACCCCACCACCACCACCACTACTATCATCATCGTCACTATCATCACCACCACTACCATCACCGCCAGCACCACTACCATCACCACCACCACCACCACCACTATCACCATTACTACTACTAACACCATCACCACTACCCCACCACCACCACCACTACTATCATCACCACCACTACCATCACCGCCAGCACCACTACCATCACCACCACCACCACCACCACTACCACCATTACTACTAACACCACCACCGCTATTATCATATCTCATGCCTTGCAAAATGTTGGACACTGCAGGAATTTATTTTAAGGAATTCTTTTACAACTGCAGAAATCTTTGAGGAAGGAGCCGTGACCCAGTGTTTGATGTTCTTTGAGTCTGAGAAACATTTGTAATGTAATGTGGTGAGGGTGGGGGAGGCATTTTAACCTTCAGCATGCTGCGGGCGACAAAATGCTCCATATGAGTAACCTCCCCATTATAGATAATGTTTCAAGGGAAACAATTCATTAAAATTACTAGCGTGCTGAAGATTAAACATTTTATGGGTGTTTTAAATCTTTTACTATGTGAAGGTACTAGTGGTTAGAGAAATGGATTTGCAATGATGAGGTCGTGAGTTCGATTGCCAGATCGGGCGATGTGTTGTCTTTGAGCGAAGATATTTTATTTCATATTTCTCCTTCTGCCGGGAGTTGTGACTGGTGGATAGTATCAGCAATGGAAATACATTTTATGAATGTTTGAAGTCTTTTAACCATCATTTACTATGTGAAGGTGTGTGGCTGATTGGTTAGAGAACTGGATTCGCAATCGTGAGGTTGTCGGTTTGATTCCTGCACCGGGGTGATGCGTTATGTCCTTGAGCAAGACACTTTATTTCATGTTGCTCCTTTTACCTGGAGTTGCGACTGATAGATAGCATTAGTAATTGAAAAGACCAACGGAAACATTGTTTCTTCGGTCCGATTTGATGAAATTTTATTTTACTATGTAAAAACACGTGGTTTAGAGGTTAGAGAAATGAATTTGCAATGATGAGGTCGTGAGTTCGGTTCCCAGATCAAGCGATGCGTTGTCTTTGAGCGAAGATATTTTATTTCATATTTCTCCTTCTGCTAGGAGTTGTGACTGGTGGATAGTATCAGCAATGGAAAGACATTTTATGAATGTTTGAAGTCTTTTAACCATCATTTGCTATGTAAAAACACGTGGTTTACAGGTTAGAGAAATGAATTTGCAATGGTGAGGTCATGAGTCCGGTTCCCAGATCAAGCGATGCGTTGTCTTTGAGCGAAGATATTTTATTTCATATTTCTCCTTCTGCTAGGAGTTGTGACTGGTGGATAGTATCAGCAATGGAAAGACATTTTATGAATGTTTTAAGCCTTTTAGCCATCAATTACCAAGTAAATGCTGCATGTAGTATTTGACACAAAATATAAACTTATTTCACAAAATATGATTTTGAAATGCATAAAATTAGATTTAGAAATTCTTGTGGGGTTGGTAGATGTGGGAGGAATACAAGGGGTGAGGAAATGGAAAAAGAAAGGGGAATCAATCTTTAATTTAGAAACTGTCAGATACTAATTAATGAGATGAGTTTTAATAAAAGGGGAAGAAAGAAGGGGCGGGAGGGGCTAAAAAATTCCTCCTATTACCACCACCCATCCACCTGCTGGCCACCACAACTGCCTCAAAGGTTAATGTGTTGAGATCTCTATTTTATGTCATCAGGAATCTCACGCTGGCAGGTAAAAGATTTTTGGTAAAGCACAACATCCT
>OZ024757.1:26461453-26491453 GCA_964016885.1 Eledone cirrhosa
GAGGACTGGAAAAGGGAGGAGGGAGTTTAAAGGTTGGGTGGGAGTTAGTGAGAAGGTAGGGGGGTGTTTAGGGATCGGTGAGGTGGGGGAGGGAATGGATTGGGAGGAGAATGAGTGGAAGGGGTGTATGAAAAAGATAGTGAAAGGGAGGAGGGAGTTTATGGATTGGGTGGGGAGGATGAGAAATAGAGGGGGTGGGGGTATATAAAGAAGTAAAAAAAACAAATAAAACAAACTAAACAAAAGCTAAAAATATAAATTATTAAAAAAAAAATTTTTTTTTTTCATAAAAAAATATAATAAAATAAATAATAAAATTTAAAAAACCCAGAACAATAAATTAACAAAATTAACAAAAATATATATAAGGTAAAATTTTACATTAAAAAAACCCCGATATTTTAAATAAAAACAAATATATATAAATATGTATATGTATATATATATATACACACATACATATATACATATATAATATATATATGTATGTATATATTTATATATATATAGAAATATAATTTAACAAAATGTGAAATTTTTAATTTTAAATGAAATAAAACAAAACGACAATAAAAATGAAAATATGTAAATAAAATGAACAAAAATTGATTTCTTTTCTTTTCAATTTTAAACAAAAACAAAGAAATGATAATAATAATGTTAATAATGATAATAATAATAATAATAATAATAATGGTAATGGTAGTAATGATGAGAATAATGATAAAAGAAAATTGTGATATTGAAAATAATAATAATAATGATAATAATAATAAAAATAATAACAATATAATAATAAAAGAAAATTGTAATGAAAATAATAATAACAGTAATAAAAATAATAAAATATGATAAAAATAATAATAATAGTAATGATAAAATAAAACAAAATTGTAATAATAGTGATAGAAATAGAAATAAAATAAAAATATTTGAACAAAAAGTGAAATTTTGAAATTTTTTTTTTTTAAATAAAAATTTAAAAAAGTATTAAATAAATAAATGAATTTCTTTAAAATGTAGAAAATGTAATATTTTGATTGAAGTAGGAGTGGGAGTGGCAGGAAGAGGTAGTGTGGATTAGAGGGATTGGGTGAGAGAGGGAGAGGTAGAGAGAGAGAAAGAGTGAGTGAGAGTTAGTGAGGTGTAGAGAGAGAGTGAGAGTTAGTGAGGCAGAGAGAGAGAGAGAGAGTTAGTGAGGCAGAGAGAGAGAGAGAGAGTTAGTGAGAGTTAGTGAGGTGTAGAGAGAGAGTGAGAGTTAGTGAGGCAGAGAGAGAGAGAGAGAGAGAGAGAGTTAGTGAGGTACAGAGTGAGTGAGAGTTAGTGAGGCAGAGAGAGAGAAAGAGAGAGAGAGAGAGAGAGAGAGAGTTAGTGAGGCAGAGTGGTGGGGAGAAGGTAGTGGAATATAAGGATTGGGTGAGAGAGAGAGAGAGAGAGAGAAGAGGGAAGAGATGGAGTAAAGGGGGAAAAGAAAGAGGGAGAGAGGGAGGGAGAGACAAGGGTAGTGGGAAAAGGTGGAATGAAAAAGAGAAAGAAAGAGAAGGAGAGAGAGACTGGAAGACAGCTTGGGTGAGACAAGAGTGGTAGGAAGAGTGAAGAATTAAGAGAGGGTGAGAGAATATAGGGGATAATGTGAAGCTGGAGGGTATAGAGGGGAGATTGTCGCAGGGGGGTAGGAGAAGGAGTGGGAAAGAGGAGATGGAGATGTATATATAAACATACACACACATACATATACATACACAAATGAACACACATGCACACACAAATTGACAAATATATATATATATATATATATACACACACACACATACACATATATATACACACACACACAAACACTGACATGCACATACACAAATGTACATACAATACACAGACAGACACAAACACACACACACAGACATATGTGCACAAACATACAGAGATACATACTAACACAGACTCATACATACTCACAAACACTCATAGGCAGACAGGCATACACATACATACACACTACATACATACAACAACAACATCAGGTGTTACAAAAAGCCACCACCACCAACCAGTGCCCTTCCCCAGGGGTGAGCTTTGTGAGAGTGGGGATACCACAATGTTAATCACATTCATCATAAGATCAACTTGCCCCTTGTATCTACATTAGAAACCATTATTTTACTGGTACTAGTCGTTAGACTGTGTCCATATATAATTAAGAATAGTTTTCTATAGAGGAACTGAAGAGAACCAGTTAACCCTTTCATGACTGCATTTCTAATAAAAGATGCTCTGTTTTAATTAATTAATGAAAAATTTCCAGTGGTTTACTAAAATTCTTAATTATTTCATTAGTAAGGTAGTAACTTAATGTAAGGTTCTTACATCAAATTATGTTGGAAGATTTTAATTTAAAATGTAAACCTTTGAAATGAGTGGCTTTATTTCATCAAACCAAAACTGGTTTGGGCCGGTTTGGTAACTACAGGTAAAATTCTGTTATAACGAATACTATTATAACAAATTTTTCAGTATAACAAAATTCTTTTCAATCCCAGGCCACACACTCAATGTGTTAGAGCAATCTTGTTATAAAGAATTTTTCGTTACAACAAAATATTTTTTATACCCTGTGATTCACTGTAAAGGGTTAAATAAGGTACTCCCTAATATATGCATTAGTAGAGTTGGTACATATTTACTTCATATAGAAATGACTTTTACAGGACTAGAACTGTTTCATTTCTTTGAAATCATCAAGATTTTCCAATCAATTCTATATGAAATTGGTAGTGTGTCAGAAAGAATGCCATTGCAGTATTTGAACCATCTCTTTATATACTCAGTTCAAATCCTGTTGAGTTCAACTTTGTCTTTCATCCTTCCGAGAGATCGATAAAATAAAGTAGCAGTCAAGTACTGGGGTTGACTTAATCAATATTGCCTGGCCCCACCAAAATTTGCTGGCCTTGTGTCCTGGGTATGACATTAAACTGCATCCAGTGGCAAAGCTCCAGTTCAGGAGTTCAGGCGCTGTGGAGAATCTGGAGTTACCCCTTAGTTGTTATCACTCCCAGGTCTGCTCTGGCTTGGAGCAGTAGTATCTGTTAGGGCCCCATTTATGGGTTAATTAATTACCTTACTCGAGTGGCACCAGTAAGGTACATGGAGAGTATATTTAACAGCACTAGGGTTAGAGCCCTTAACTACACTGTACCTAAATTTAAGTTAATTTAATCAACCCGATCCACAAAATTTGCTGGCCTTTGTGCCTAAATTAGAGATCAATATCTATGAGAAGGTTCATCGGATTTTTTTTACTATAGAAAAATACTTTAAATAATAGGGAGGGAAAAAAAAATGGACATTAGCAATTGTGGAATTCGAACCCTTACCTGTATTTACTATCATATTTTCATAGTAAAGGCTTTAACTCACATAATTATCTCACATAATATTGAATCTACGGGATTTTGATATTATTTATTTGGAGAAAAATACCTTAATATCAGTATGAGCAGCCAGTTACGGCCGGTTTGCACAGAAAGAGGTGAGAGAATTCTGGCCGGGTTAAAGGAGAAGATAAAATCAAATTATCGGTAGATTGGCAGGATCAGTAGAGCATCGGACAACATGCTTAGTGGCATAGAGCTGCGTCCCTTCACATTCTGAGTTCAAATCTTGCCGAAGTTAGCTTTGCTTTTCATCGTTACGGAGTTGATAAAATAAAGTACCAGTAATGTATTGGAGTCAATTTAACCGACTTTCCCCTCCTCCAAAAAATTGTTGGCCTTGTGCCTAAATCAGAAACCATTATTTTAATGATTATTTTCCCCCTACCCTACTCATCTCCTTTCATTTCCAATATACAGCGTGTCCCCCAAAAATGTATACATACCTCAACAGCATTCTAATAAATATGCATATACATTTTTAGGGGACATCTCGTATATTTTTCAATTTTTCCTCCTTTAACCTGGAGAGATGACAGCAATGAGAAGATGAATATTTTCTGAAAGCAAACATGTTTACCAGAGAGACAGTGCAACAGATGTTTGATGCAGGTGTTTGGTGCACATTCTATTGCATCTAAACAGTTACTGGTAGCAGTGTTGTTGTTGTTGTTGGTGGTGGTGGTGGTGGTAGTTTTGTTGATGGTGATGGTGGTGGTGGTAGTGATGGTGGGAGCAGTGTTGTTGGTGGTGGTGGTGGTGGTGGTGGTGGTGGTGGTAGTTTTGTTGGTGGTGATGGTGGTGGTGGTAGTGTTGTTGGTGGTGGTGGTGGTAGTTTTGTTGGTGGTGGTGGTGGTTGGTGGTGGTGGTGGTAGCAGTGTTGTTGTTGTTGTTGTTGGTGGTGGTGGTAGTTTTGTTGGTGGTGGTGGTAGTTTTGTGGTTGGTGGTGGTAGTGTTGTTGTTGTTGTTGGTGGCGGTGGTGGTAGCAGTGTTGTTGGTGGTGGTGGTGGTAGTCGTGTTGGTGGTGGTGGTGGTGGTAGCAGTGTTGTTGATGTTATTGGTGGTGGTGGTGGTGGTAGTTTTGGTGGTGGTGGTGGTAGCAGTGTTGTTGTTGTTGTTGTTGGTGGTGGTGGTGCTGGTGGTGGTGTTGGTGGTGGTGGTGGTGGTACTAGCAGTGTTGTGGCTGTTGTTGTTGTTGTGACTGCTGTTGTAGTTATTATTGTTGTTGTGACTGCTGTTGTAGTTATTATTGTTGTTGTTGCTCTTGCTGTAGTTATTATTGTTGTTGTTATTGCAGTTGTTGCTGTTGCTATTGCTGTTGCCTTTTCCAGTTTATTTTCCCCAGTCTTTCCGCAGCCTTTCATTAACAATACACGTAACTTAATTGCCTCTGGTAATTAGCAAGAGAAAAATTTTTTTTTTCTTTTGTTGTTTTTTTTTTGTGTATGTGTTGTGTTGTTTGTTTGTTAGCCTAAGGAGGCAGGTACAATGACTTCCACACACATCAGCCCCACCCCATCCCTGCTACCAATCCATCATCATCCCTAATATCATCATGCTATTTCTTCTGCTCTTATATATACATATATATATATATATATATATATATATATATATATATATATATATATATATATATATATATATATATATATATATATATATATACATATATATAGTTGAAAATGAACAAACAAAACACAGGAGGCAATTGTACAGTAATATTAGGTTCACATATATACATATGTACATATATATATATATATACATATATACATATATATATATGTACATATATGTGTGTTTGTAAAAAGTAAAGAGAAATAACAAAGCAAATATCACAGTACAATGAAGAAATATATTAGTTTAACGCTTGAAATAGTAGGAAAATAGTTAACGTTTTGGACACTAGTCCTTCATCAGAAGATAGAATGAGAAATAAAAGATGAAATAGAAAGATAGAGAGTGAGTAGAGAAAGAAATGGAAAAAAAAATGAGAAAAAAACACATCTGCTTATTTGTCAGCCATATTCGATATGTCTCATATGAAATAATACAGCCAATTTTCCACACAATACATTTAGTTAGCACCCCGAACGCATAATTAGGAATATACTCCCTTATTTCCTAATGTTTGTTGAGTGAGTTGGAATTTGGCCGGAGTATCGCTAAAAAGCTTTCTCCGATAATGTATTTATATATATATATATATATATATATTAGAAAATGAGGTTTTTTTTTTTTTTTAAATGAAAAAAAGACGAGATGTCCTACACAAGTGAAAGTATAATGAAAAAAGATGAAATCGAAAATGCAACTGGTTTCGCAGTTCTTATGCTTTTAAAAAGTAGAATTGAGATGGAGGGTTTGTGGTTTTTCTCGCATCTGGTTGGTGTTCGAATGTTACTTCTATTTTATGTGGAAAAATGTGGCTCTAAATGCTAGGTTTTTTTTTAGAAAAGTAATTTGTTTGGTTGATGACTGTCACCTGAATAAGTATAATAAATATATCATCATCATCATCATCATCATCATTTTACGTCCGCTTTTCCCTGCTTGCAAGGGTGGGACGGGAACTGATTCTGGTTTGATTTCTACAGTTGGATGCCCTTCCTAACACCAACCTCATTTACAGTGAGTGCTGGGTGCTTTTTTGCCATGGCACCTCCACGACCACTTTGTAGTGGAATGATAGGGACTGGGGTCCCTATCATATCATTTCTACAGTTGACTAAACTGGAGCAATGTGAAATAAAGTGTCTTGCTCAAGGAAACAAAACATCACCTGGTCTGAGATTTGAACTCACAACCTTTCGATTGCAAGGCCAATGCTCTAACCACTAAGCCATGTGCCTCCGTATATGTATATATATATAAAGGACCCCTTCAGTCCCATATGATCATGGGATTTGCACCTAGAAAGTTACTCTCTGAGACAGAAGTCCACCCAAGGTTGTTTGTGGAAGACCAGCAATTGCCCATGTATACCAGTCTCCCCTTTCCATGCCACCTATGTTGTCCAAGGGAAAGGCAATGGCCAATACAGCTTGGCACCAGTGATGTCACAACTCATTTCTACTGCTAAGTGAACTGGAGCAAAGTATCTTGCTCAAGGACACAACATATTACCTGGTCTGAGAATTTAACTCACAACCTCCCGATTGCAAGTTAAATGCTCTAACCACTAAGCCCTGTGGATGTATAATTTTATTATATATATAAATAAGAAGAAATTCCAAACATGGAAGCATGGCCTAGAATCAAAAGGCCTTAAAGTTAACTTGTTTAAGACTAAAGTTCTAGTTTGTTGGAAGGAAAATAGGGCACCGGTCCCATCTGGGAAATGGCCATGCTCAGTGTGTAGGAAAGGAGTAGGCAGAAACTCCATTTTATGTCCCAAATGCAAAGTATGGGTGCATAAAAGATGTAGTGGGATCACAGGTAAGCTAACTAAGAATATAGATTTTATAAGTGGCCGGTGTTCTGGTGCAATAAATAGCAAGTGCCCACAGAATACTAGCTCATTCCATTGCACAGATCGTTCTATAGAAATAGTGGACACCTGGGCATTGTGTGTAGAGGATATACGCAGACTGGAGAGGAACGAAGCTTGCATGCTCCGCTGGATGTGTAATAGTAATATACGTGAACGGCAAAGCATAAATGAACTAAGGGAGAAATTAGGAATAAGAGGGATCAGATGTTGTTTACTCGAGAGAAGACTACGTTGGTATGGTCACGTGATGCGCATGAAAGACGACAGCTGTATAAAAAAGTGCAGGGCGATAAAAATAGACGGTAGCCACGGAGTAGGCAGACCCAGAAAAACCTGGGACGACTTGATAAATTCCGACCTCACACACTTACACCTCTCCAAGACAATCTCACTGGACCGAGATCTTTGGCGCTACACAGTAATACAGAAGATCCGCCTTGCCTAAGTACAAAGCGAAACCTACAGTCAGTAGGCACCTCTAACAAAAATACACCCCCTGTCCCACTACCCCCACCCCATCCAGTCCGAAACCAATGAGGTTGTGTAGGTGTCACAACAAAAAACGCACAGTCCACGCTGTAATGTGGCCGTGTAGGTAACACGACAAAAACCTCCCAGTCCACACTGTAAACGTGGTTGGTGTTAGGAAGGGCATCCAGCCGTAGAAAACCCGCCAGACAGTCCTATACGAGCAAGACAACCAATCTTGCCTCAAGTGGGAAAACTCCCGTCCAAACCCATGCAAGCGTGGAAGATGGACATTAAACGATGATGATGATGATGATGATGATTATATATATATATATATATATTTAAAAAAAGGAAAAGAATGACTTCACTTGTAGTTCTAAACAATTTAATTTAATTTTATAATATTATGATTTGGCACCAAATCATAATATTATAAAATTAAATCAAATTGTTTAGAACTACAAGTGAAGTCATTCTTTTCCTTTTTTTAAAATATACCTAACTGTACCAAGGATTTCACACATTTTCCAATATATATACACACACACACACATATATATATATATATATATATATATATATAGAGATAAATAGATATGTTTCTTTATTAGCCACAGGGGCACAGAAGAAGGGGTCAAATACAAAGGGGGAAGTTTACATACAATAAAAACGTGTAAAATATTATCACAAATGCAATTTAAAAAATTAGTCGATTAATATATAGATAGATAGATAGATTTCTTTATTTACCATAAAGGCATAAAAAGAAGGGACAAATACAAAGGGGGAGTTTACATATAATCGAGTAAAAAGGGTGTAACATGAAAATAATCGAAAATAACCTCAAAAGGGAGGGGACGTGATGGGGGTTGCACACACCCCCGAAAAAGTGTGCAATCCTTTGCCCGGGGAGCACATGGAGAAGGTGTTCCCCTCTCCTTTACTTCTTTACCTACAGGATGGTATACAGAGAAGGCCCATTTACACGAGCCATTCTCGCCACTATCACCCACCTTTCATAAAACTGCCTGTGGCCAAGCACCTCTCTCTCCATTCTTATCCTTCTTCCGAAGTGATATCGGAAGAAGTAGACCAGACTATGGCCAGAGAGGAAGTTGCCTGACCTCAGACCTTTCAATCGTGTCCACCAAACAACCTCTTTCAACATGGCTATTACGCACAGAAAAACCGCCTTTGCTTCCTTTGTGAAGAGGGGAGGCGGTTTGATTGTCATCACGGACTCGGCGGTCAATTTAATCGGCGCCACCCGCGACAGCAGTTGTTCGGCGTAGCCCCACAGATCAGCCACGCCCGGACATTGCACCAATGCGTGCGCCACGGTTTCTTCGTGACGCACGCATCTAGGGCAAATCTTTTTTGAGGGATCCCTGCCCGGGCGCCCGTGTCTGTAGAGCCTCTCTCGAACGGGTAGAGCCCCTCGGTAGCACTGCCAGGCCAGTGACTTCTGGAAGTTGTCCATTGGTCCTGGGCCGAAAGTCCTACCGAACAGGCTGGCCAGTTCGTCTTCTTCCATGTCCAGCGACTCTCCAAGGGTGTCATCGCCCCTGCTAGCCACCAGCCCTCTATAGAATGATGAGGTGGATTCTCCACCGATGGCCCGGCCCGCTTGCCAGAGAGCCCTGAGCGCCTGAGCACACTCAGTGTGCCAGTCTCCCAGTTTTCCGGATCTTTGCTTGACCCAGGACTGTAGCTCGGTGAGTGAGACGAGTCTCGGAAAGGCTCGTTTCACGAACGGAGCCCACACCGGTTGACCAGTGAGGAATACCTGTAGGTGCCGTAGCCTTAATGCGTGCCTACGCATCATCAACCACGGCATCCCCAGCCCTCCTTTCGAAGGTTGTTGGCAGCAGATGGATCTTCTCACCATAGGAGGACGCTTCTTCCAAAGAAATTGGAAGAGCATGCGTTCCATGGTGGTGAGTGTTTCCTTAGGGCAAGGCACGACAGTCAGGCGGTAGTAAGTGACGGACGCTATGTAAATGTTCGCCACCTCCGCCCGGCCTTTTAGGGACAGCTTACACTTGGCCCATTTCTGGGTTAGTGCAAACACCTTGTTCGTAACCTCGTTCCAGTTCTTTTCCACCTGGAGGTCCGGTCCAAACCAGACCCCAAGCAACTTTACCGGGCCCTCCGTCCAGTGTCCGACGACACCGTCAGGAGGCATCGGTTTGCCTCTCCACGTTCCGAGTTGCAGCCCGATGGATTTTTCCCGGTTCAGTTTCGCTCCTGACAACCTTTCGTACTCCTCCAGTAAGGTACCGATCGCCTCGATCTCCGAGTCGGTTGATACCATTACTGTTACGTCATCGGCGTAGGCCGACACCGCTTTGCTCAATCCTGGTTCCAGGGGGATACCCTGCAACAACTCCAACTTCCTCAGTAAAGGCTCGAGAGTCAATACGTACAGAAGGGAGGAGAGAGGGCACCCCTGTCGAATGGATCGTGTGATTTCGAACGGCTTCGAAAGGTAGCCGTTCACCTTGATCCTAGAACAGATGTGGTTGCTATGTAGGGCAGTGATCCAGCCTCTGAAAACAGGACCGAACCCAGCCGCCGCTAGCACCGCATCCAGGTAACCATGGTCGACCCTATCGAAGGCCTTAGACTGATCCAAGTTGATCAGGGCCCCACCGAAGCCGGGTTTGTTGCCAACCCTCTCTATGATGTATCGCATGAGGTGGAGGTTATCGTGAATGGACCTGGATGGGATAGCACATGTCTGCGCATCTCCCACCAGGCCACCCACGACAAGCGCCAACCTCTTTGCTAACACCTTGGCCAAAATCTTTAACTCTGTGTTTAGCAGGGTTATGGGCCGAAAATTATTTATACTATCCCCCTTGTTCTCGTCCTTCCTCACCAGCGTGACTACGCCCTTGGCTACAGAACAAGGAATTCTCCCGTTCTGCTGCCAATTGCAGTAGACCGCTTCGAGGAGTTCGGAGAAGAAGACCGGCATTGCTAAATAAAGTTCGTAAGGTATACCATCGAGACCTGGAGATTTGCGTCTGCTGCATTGGCTCAGCGCATCTCCGATCTCATCAGCCGAGATTGGTCCCTCGCAGGACTCTGCCTCTTTGTTCGAGAGACGCGGCAGGCCGTCGAGGTATGGACCGAAATCCACGCCCCGGCCCGGACCCTCGCCTCCCCCGAACAATCGGGCAAAGTGCTTTTGAAAGGCCTCGCACATCTGCTTAGGCTCCCGGATCACTCGTCCATCTTCGTCTTGCAACGACCGGATGGTGGATCGATTTCCACTTTTAGCTTCTGTCACGCGGGCCCATCCAACGGCTTTGGCCCCCTCATTACCTAGAGCACGTATTTTACTTCGAATGACGCAGCCTTCATGCTTTGCATCGAAAAACTGGTTCAAGGCCGTCCTCGATGCCAGCACTCTGGCCACATCTTCGCTCTTGATTGCCTCTTCTAATTTACCTGTTAATTCTTTCTCGTTTCTATTCCTATTGGCAGCTAACATCTTGCTATAACTTATTGATTCTGTTCTAATCTCTCTTTTGAGAGATGCCCACCATCGGTTGTTGACGATTGCACCCGTCAACCTCTCCTTAACTAATCTGCTAATCCGGTTTCTGTAAGTCTCTTTTGCCGGTAAAGACAAATTAAGTTTCCAGTAACCGGGACCCTGTCTATGTGTTTTCTCGAGATTGACCACGCAGGTCACTAATTTGTGATCCGTGTAGCCAACCGTGCGCATTTCTGGACAGCTTAATATGTCCCTATCCTTACTTCTAACTAAGAATCTATCTAAGTACGATCTAGATTGACCACTGTGGTTTCTCCAAGTCCAGGTAGGCACAGTTGGAAAATCTAGTCGATATCTATCGACCAAGTTAAAACGGTCGAGTAACCCCTTGAGGCTGTTACACCCCCCTCTATTAGGACATGCTCCTGCATAGTCCCAACGTGCATCTAGGATGTCATTCCAATCCCCCGCTAGAAGCAGGGAACGCGACGTTCCCAGAAAAGTCTCCAAACGCTGGAAGAAGTCGGGCCGTTCAGCTCCGAAAGGGGAGTAGACGGCGACCAGTCTCAAGGCCGCACTTTCACTACTGCCAACGTCTAGCACCAACAAACGACCCTCCGGGTCCGAGTGCACAACCTGTACGGCAAGACCCAGGTGTTTTTGCAGCAGCACGACAACCCCACCCCCACCTCCAGGTTGACAGAGAGATGCATGCACCTCAAAGTCATCGAAGGTGGGGGCCAGCTGCCGCATGACGCTGATTCGAGTCTCACAGATAACCATTACATTTATACTACATGACCTGAGGTCATTTAGAAGCTTTGCTTGCTTCCAAGTTGAGCCCAGGCCACGTGCATTCAAACATCCTACTCTTAACACATCCATGTGGGCGGCAGAGCCAAAGGAGAGTGTAGAGACCTACCTTTCCGCTTCCCGGGGTTCGGGTTGCACGACTTCCATGGGGTCGGGGGTGTTGGGTGAAGGGGTGTCTTGTGGTGGTGTGGGGTCGTCGGTGTGTGGTGGGGTTGGGGTGTTTGGAGTTGTGTTGGGGAGGGGAAGGGGAGGGGGAAAGCTTTTTAGTAGGACGCGGTTTATGGGTTTGACAGAGGGTGGTCCTACGTCCTCCTTAAAATCCTTTTTTAGTTTTTGGTAGAGGTTCATTGGGATTTTTATTAGTTTTAAATGTGGGTGGTTTTCTGATGAAACAAAGTTTACACCTTCGGTTTGTACCGAAGGATTATTGTATATGAGTTCATTTAATTTATTATTGTTTCTGTTGATGTAAGTATAGTGTAATGTCTTTTTTTCCGATGGTGTGAGTGTTTCGAAGAGGGGAGGGGCAGGTTTGGTTTTGTTTGTTGCTGGAGGGGTGTTTTCTGTTTTGTTAGATTGTGTTGCGATTTGGGTGGGGGTTGTTTGTCCTTGTGTGTTTTGCACATGTTTTCTTTTTTTCCTTTTAATCTGTCTGAAGGACTCCGTTTCTTCCTCCGAATTCGTTGGGTTATCTTCAGTGTTGGAGGGAAGAGGTATGTTTGCTGGTAATGTTTCCGTGTTGGTTTTCTTTGTGGGGGAGATGGATGTCACTATGTTAGACTGTGTTGTGTGTTGTGTCTGCGGTGGTTGTGTTGTTTTATTGAGTGAGAGGTTGGGTGGGCCTGTATTTTGTTTTGGGGTAATGTGTTGTGACTGTTTGTGTTGTGGTGGTGTTGTGGTGTTACTGAGGGACGGGTTGGGTGGGACTGAGTTTTGTTGTTTGTTTATCTGTTGTGGTGGTGGTGGTGGAGCTGGTGTTGGTAGCAGGGTTTTCTTTTTGTTGAGTTGGGGACAAGCGGCCTTCAGGTGCCCTCTGCCTGCACAGATATGGCAGGACGGCCTTCTCCCCTCCACGCTAATGTTTATATACCCGTGGTCCTCTAATAGGATTCTGTCGGGTATTTGGGCGATGCGTTCAGGCTTCATTTGTACTACCAGCTCTATACCTGTTCCACTGAACGCATTGCCTGTGGTTTTCCCAATGGAAATCACGTTGTCATTCACTGGATCGATGAAGCCAGCTATGAGCCAGCAGTAGTCCACATCTGGCATCATTGCATCCAGCCATATGCGTTGAGTTTTTTTCCCCATATAAGATGGATAAAAGGTGAAATTTTTCGAACGAATCGGTGACAAAGCACATTTTTTTGCCGCCGATTCGTTCTTCATGATAATTGCTAGGCTTCCATACAGTCTGTCTTTTCTTATGAAAGTTGTTTCATTCAGTACTTCTGCGAGTACTGTTTTGATATCTGCTTGAGAAGGCTGTTCAGGTTTTTTTGTACTGTTGTTGATGGTCCGAAACTTGACCGTTCGGCTTTCAATGTCTTTCGTGAATTCTTGAGGCATTTTTACCAATAAAATACCATTCTCACCTTCACTTATGTATTGTTTTGCGTCCGTGATCCTTCGTACCACATCTGAAATGTTTTCCGCTATATAAGTCAAAGATTTCTTTGTTTTCTGTGCAAAAGAAATCTTGTCGTCTGCTTTGTTTTCTGATATTATGTTATTTTCAACTGTTATTTTTTTGTTTGTTGTGTCTTTGTTTGTGTTATTAGTATTGTCATGCAATTTTTCAAATTTTTTTTTTTCGTTGTTTTCGTCATTTAATTTTTTTTCCTCCGCAGATTCGTCCGTTTTTATTTTCATTTTTCCTTCCTTCTCTATGACGTTAGTTGGGAAGGAAGGGAGGACTAAAGCGTGCGAGCTTACAACTCTTACCGCTGTCCCCCCACCACTATTTTCGTTCGCTGCGTTTAACATTTCTGTTAGACGATTGAAATTTTTTACACAAAATTTTTTAAAACAGGTTTTTCACCTCTAGGAGGGGTAAAGATGAGCTGACCCACCGCCTGACAGTTCAGACGGAGGGTCAAGCTACACAATTGTATCAAAATTAAGTTTGAACTCACAAAATTTCCTCAATAAATTTGAACAAAACTTCTGTGCGAAGTGAATGACATCCACACTGTAGAACAGACGACAGCTAGATTAATATATAGATAGATAGATAGATAGATAGATATACACAATAAGGTAACACCAACCACATTTACAGTGTATGCTGGGTGCTTTTTGTCATGACACCTACACGATGACTTTACAGCGTGAGCTGGGAGCTTTTTTGTAGTGATACCAACTCCACTACATTACAGTGTGGGCTGGGGACTGGAACAAAAGTGTAAAAGCATTGGAGAAGGGTGCGTGTATATATATATATATATATATATATATATACATGCACATACAAACACAGAGAGCGAACCATGAGAGTTGAGGAGCTGAGTTCAATATCTTATCCTGCCATTTTATCTGACAACATAAAAATATTCAACATTTTTTCTATGCAAGTTTTTGTTGTTTATGTTATCGTTCATCTTTAGTTTTTTGTATTGATTCATTTAGATTTTTTTTCCTCTATTTATTTTGTTTTCTTGTTTAATTGTTTGTTTGTGTGTGTGTGTATATATATATATATATATATATATATATATATATATATATAGTAATAATAATAAATTTGAAGACTAAAATCCAAAGAGAGCTCGATAAGGATAAATATAGTTAAGGGTGAAAGCAGCAATTCTTTGCTTAAACTTAAATCTGTTATTTTAATAAATATATATATATATATATGTTTGTATATATATATGTTTGTATATATATATATATGTTTGTATATATATATATATATTTGTGTTTATATATATATATGTTTGTATATATATATATATATATATATGTTTGTGTATATATATATGTTTGTATATATATATATATATATATATATATATATATATATGTGTGTGTTTATATATATGTATGTTTGCATTTATAAGTGAGTATATATGTATATATGTCAGTGTTTATGTGCATGTTTGTGTTTATATTAAAGCATATATATATATATATATATGTGTGCGTGTGTGTGTACTTGTGTATGTACATGTACCTGTGTGCGTTCTTTTGTTTTGATTTCACAAAATAAAATTTTCTATTCTTTCCAGTAAAATCTCTAAGTAAAAAAAAAAATATATTTTTTTTTTATATATATATATATATATATACAACATTGATGCTGATGATTACAATAATGATGATGATGAATGTGATGATGGTGATGGTGGTGATGATGGTGTTGATGTTGATGTTGATGATGATAATAATAATAATGATAATAATATTGCCTTCTTAAAACATCAAAGAGAAAATAATCTGAAAGCACTTAAAGAATTAAGATCTGCAAAAAGACCTCACTGCTATCTCTGATCTTCTACCTCTTCCACTATATCAGCTCCCCCTTCTCCTCACTGTCTTATCTAGTTCTCTCTCTCTCTCTCACCTCTCTCTCTCTCTCTCTCTCTCTCTCTCTCTCTCTCTCTCTCTCTCTCTCTCTCTCTCTCTCTCTCTCTCTCTCTCTCTCTCTCTCTCTCTCTCGTTCTCCCTGGCTCTCTAGCTCTCATATGTGTATATATATATGTATATGTATATATATGTGTATGTGTATGTATATCTATATCTGTGTGTGTTTATGTATATATAGATATGTTATATATGTGTATGTATATATATATATATATGTATGTATATGTATGTATATATATATATATAGAGAGAGAGATTTATATATAGATTTATCTCTCTCTCTCTCTATATATATATATATATGTTTATATATATATATATATATATATACATATATATACATTTATATATATATACATACATCATCATCATCATCATCATTTCATTTTACGTCCACTTTTCCCTGCTTGCAAGGGTGGGACGGGAACTGATTCTGGCTTGATTTCTACAGCTGGATGCCCTTCCTAACACCAACCTCATTTACAGTGAGTGCTGGGTGCTTTTTTTGCCGTTGCACCTCCACGACCACTTTTCAGTGGAATGATAGGGACCGCAGTCCCTATCATCTCATTTCTACAGCTGAGTAAACTGGAGCAATGTGAAATAAAGTGTCTTGCTCAAGGAAACAACACATCACCCGGTCTGAGAATTGAACTCACAACCTTTCGATTGCAAGACCATATATATATATATGTGTATATATATATATATATATACATATGTATGTATATATATATATATATATACATATGTATGTATATATATATTTATATATATATATATATGTATATATAAGCCTATATATATATATTTATGTATACATGTATATATATATGTATACATAATATATATATATATATATATATATATATATATATATATATATATATATATATATATATATATCCCTCTCTCTCAAAAAGACTTCCCCGTTATCTCCGATCTTGCTTCTTCCATTATAGCCTCTCTTCTTCCTACGTTTAACTATCTTTCTCTTCTCCCCCCCCTCTCTTTCTCTCTTAGAAAGACCTCTCTGCTATCTCTCCTCTCTCCTTTACCTCCCTCACCTTCTCTTCTCTATCTTTCTCTCTTATCTCCCAGTCTCTCTCTCTCCTGACACACAGACATATACACACACACACACACACACTACCCGCTTCAACACAGTTTCAAATTACCAAATTTCATTCACAAATCTTTGTTTAACCTTAGGCTATGATACAAGACACTTACTTAAGAGGCTACAGAGAGGGATCAATTGGTTTTGAAACAAGAGTCTTAACCACACAACCATATTTTTAATATATTAGGTACAAGAATGGTTTTGTGGTTAAGGGGTTTGCTTCACAACCTCATGGCTTCAAGTTCAGTCCCACATTGTGGTACCTTGTGGTAGTTATGTCTTCTACGAGCCACAAGTTGACCAATGCTTTGCTTCACAACCTCATGGCTTCAAGTTCAGTCCCACATTGTGGTACCTTGTGGTAGTTATGTCTTCTACGAGCCACAAGTTGACCAATGCTTTGCTTCACAACCTCATGGCTTCAAGTTCAGTCCCACATTGTGGTACCTTGTGGTAGTTATGTCTTCTACGAGCCACAAGTTGACCAATGCTTTGCTTCACAACCTCATGGCTTCAAGTTCAGTCCTACATTGTGGTACCTTGTGGTAGTTATGTCTTCTACGAGCCACAAGTTGACCAATGCTTTGCTTCACAACCTCATGGCTTCAAGTTCAGTCCTACATTGTGGTACCTTGTGGTAGTTATGTCTTCTACGAGCCACAAGTTGACCAATGCTTTGCTTCACAACCTCATGGCTTCAAGTTCAGTCCCACATTGTGGTACCTTGTGGTAGTTATGTCTTCTACGAGCCACAAGTTGACCAATGCTTTGCTTCACAACCTCATGGCTTAAAGTTCAGTCCTACATTGTGGTACCTTGTGGTAGTTATGTCTTCTACGAGCCACAAGTTGACCAATGCTTTGCTTCACAACCTCATGGCTTCAAGTTCAGTCCCACATTGTGGTACCTTGTGGTAGTTATGTCTTCTACGAGCCACAAGTTGACCAATGCTTTGCTTCACAACCTCATGGCTTCAAGTTCAGTCCTACATTGTGGTACCTTGTGGTAGTTATGTCTTCTACGAGCCACAAGTTGACCAATGCTGTGCTTCACAACCTCATGGCTTCAAGTTCAGTCCTACATTGTGGTACCTTGTGGTAGTTATGTCTTCTACGAGCCACAAGTTGACCAATGCTTTGTGAATGATTGAATGGAGGAATGACGTTGTGAGCAGTTGTCAGGGCAGAGAGACAGTGTGAGCAACAGTGAGCTGTGGTGAGTAGTGGTAAGAGGAGACACAGTGTGAGCAGTATATATATCATCATCATCATCATCATCATCATCATTTTACATCTGCTTTTCCCTGCTTGCAAGGGTTGGAGATATATATATTTGTAGTTTCACATAGTTTTGTATTGCTATATATATCATCATCATCATCTCATCATCTTCGTTTAACGTCCATCTAGACAGGAGTTGTCCCACTTGAATCAAGGTTGGTCGGGTGACCGTGTCTCGCTCATATAGGACTGTCTGGCAGGTTTTCTACGGCTGGATGCCCTTCCTAACACCAACCACATTTACCGTATATATATATATATATCTGTATATATATAAAGACGAAGTTTTCTGTATGTGTGTGTGGACAATTTTTAACGAGGGCTCATATATTCTAAACCATTCATACGATTTCTTTGAAATTTTTTTACAGAGCTTCTCCTTGCACAAAACTTGTACATGATCTGCAAAGGCTTTCAAAAATCGATATTGTGGCCTTTGGAGACATTAAAAAAGTTTTGGTTATTTGTGTCAATTTTCGTGATAAAGTAAGGCAAGAGTTATCTTTAAGTAAGACAAAAGTTATTTTTCGTAATTCAGCTCATTCGGATTTTAATTTACTCTTTGTACTTGAAACAAAAGGTATGCTTCCTTGAGACTAACAATATCACTTTGTATATTTCACAACCAGCAATTTCTAACAGATTACTAAGTTAAGTTATAGATTTGACATTGTATAATTTATAGTTTCAAGTGATGTCATAACTTTTACAATATTATGCTTTGTACATAATTGTGTCTATTATTCACTTTACTTCTCTATTTCATGATGCGCTTTTACTGTTGACAAAAAAATTTATACTTAGACTGGATTTCTGTTGTTACATGGTATAACGGATGACACCGAGCTCACATATTAATTATTTTGCTGGAATAGTGCCTAAGGTTTTCATGTTTACATAAAGTACGTTTTTCTTCTATGTATTCAAATTTACTTTGTTTAGTTTAATGAGCTACATCGAAAGTTACTTGAACCGTCCAAAGGACGGGTATTTAGCTAGTATATATATATATATTATATATTTGTATTGTTTCATGGAGCTTTGTATTGTTTTTCTATAATATTTTGTATTATGGTTTGTATATGCTTGTCTTGTAATATTTTTGTTTGTTATTAAACATTATATATTGTTTCCTTAATCAATGTTTAGTATTGTTTTTAAGGTGTTTTGTTATTTATTCTTGCTATTATCTTTATATTATTTTGTTGTTGAGAGTTTAGTGTTGTTTTCATATTATGTTTATATCTAATATTGTTTTTATATTGTGTTTATATGTAATGTTTAGTGTTTTTATATTGTGTTTATATGTAATATTTAGTGTTTTTATATTGTGTTTATATGTAATATACAGTATTGTTTTTATATTGTTTATATGTAATGTTCAGTGTTGTTTTTATATTCCGTTTATATGTAATACACAATGTGGTTTTTATATTGTATTTATATCTAATATACAGTGTGGTTTTTATATTCTGTTTATATGTAATATTTAGTATTATTTTTATATTGTTTGTATGTAATATTTAGTGTCGTTTATATATTCTGTTTATATGTAATATACAGTGTGGTTTTTATATTGTATTTATATCTGATATTCAGTATTGTTTTTATATTCTGTTTATATGTAATGTTCAGTGTGGTTTTTACATTGTGTTTATATGTAATATATGGTGTGGTTTTTATATTGTTTATATGTAATATTCAGTGTGGTTTTTATATTGTTTATATGTAATATTCAGTGTGGTTTTTATATATTATTCATTTATTTAATATTCAGGATTGTTTCTATATTGTTTTAATATCTAATGTTTGGTGTCGTTTTTATATTGGGGTCATAGCTAATGTTTGATATCATTTGAATATTAGGTTTATATCTGAGGTTTAGCAGTTTTTTATATTGTGTTTATATTTAATATTTACTCCTTTTATATTGCGTTTATATATGATATTCACTCTTTTTATACTGTGTTTATATCTAATATTCACTCTTTTTATACTGTGTTTATATCTAATATTCACTCTGTTTATGCTGTGTTTATATATTATACTGTCTTTAAATATTATTTTGTTATGTAATATTCAGGATTGTTTTGATATTATGTTTATATCGAATGTATAATGTGTTTTTCATATTACTTTGTTATTTAATATTTAACATTTTTTAAATATATTTAGATGAAGGCATGTGACTTAGTGGTTAGAGAGTTGGATTAGCAATTGTGAGGTTGAGAGTTCAATTCTTGAACCAGGTGATGAGTTGTGTCCTTGAGCAAGACACTTTATTTCACGTTGTTCTTTCTGCCAGGAGTTGTGACCGGTTGATAGTATCAGCAGTCGAACGACCAATGGAAGCATTGTTTCCTTGGTCCAATTTATCGAGATCCACCCCACTCGGCAAGCGAATGAGGTCTGGGATCTTGTCGATCAATCAGAGCGAGCAAATATATTTGCTATATTGTTGTTTTTCAACATATTGTATTAGTTTATACTGTTCTTTTATTATGCGACTAGTGCCAGCCAGTCATTAGACTGTGGCCATGCTGGAGCATCACTATGAGGTATTGGGGGTGAAGAAGGAGACATTAGATATTGCAATCTTAGATATATTAGATCTGAGAATAAGAAGACAAGATGGTTATGGTTGGACTGCCTTTGATCATAGTTCCAGAACAAAAGACATTAATCCATTTGATACCAAACTGCCTGAAACCAGACAGGCTATGATACAAATGTATTGTTTGTTTTGAAGTATTCAGGGGTAGACTCCAAGCAAGATGGTTGGTTAACATCCATGAACTTGGCTGGTCTCGTTTGGGGGATTCAGTTGAAGACCGTTGTTTCTGACAGGACCCGCTGGAAGGAATGTTTGAGGACTCTTCCCTCCCATGACCCTCTCAGGAATAAGTGTAAGAAGAAGAAGAAGGAGCAGGAGGCAAAGAAGAAGAAAAAGAAGTTATGTTCCAAACACCAGCTTAATAATGATAAAGTTAGTTATTTTACTAAATCGCTTGAAATTCTTGATTATTTTCGAAATTATTTGAAAACCACAGGCAGTGTTCCAGTTGTCTAACTCGGTGGGAAGAGCCTGCTTGTGAACTTCACATGCAAGTGGCTAAGCATTCCATATACATGTGTACACTTAACACAATTCTCAGGGAGATTCAGTGCAACACAGTGTTTGACACGACTGATGTTTTGAATTACAGATACAACACACTTTTGCCAGTTGAGTTGAGTGGAGTGGCAAAACAGGAACAACCCTGCAACAGGGAATCAAACTCACTGGAATGGCTCTGCCAACACATCTCCCTCACCAGGGAAATGCCTGCTCTATTCTGCTTGTCAAGGTTGCGGGGTGGCCAGTCCGCAGGGTAGCCGGCTCATGGGCCCCCATTTGCTCATAATAGTGAGAGATGGGGAGAGCAGGAGGGACGGAGGCAGTGACAGTGGGTGTTTGGTTCCTTTCTGTTTGGACCTGGTGTATATGTGTATATATTTCACGGACATACACTCATGTTAATAACTTATAGGCAGGAATGTATAGAAAGAGACCTCAACCCTTTAGCATTTACATTACTCTATATTTACTATTGTATTTTCACAGTAAAGGCTTTACCTCACATAACATCTCACATAACATTTACATCACTCTATATATACTATTATATTTTCATAGAAAAGGTTTTACCTCACATAACATCTCACATAACATTTACATTACTCTATATATACTATTATATTTTCATAGAAAAGGTTTTACCTCACATAATATCTCACATAACATTTACATTACTCTATATATACTATTGTATGTTCATGGTAAAGGTTTTACCTCACACAATATCTCACATAACATTTACATCACTCTATATATACTATTATATTTTCATAGAAAAGGTTTTACCTCACACAATATCTCACATAACATTCACATTACTCTATATTTACTATTATATTTTCATAGTAAAGGCTTTACCTCACATAATATCTCACATAACATTTACATCACTCTATGTATACTATTGTATTTTCATGGTAAAGGCTTTACCTCACATAATATCTCACATAACATTTACATTACTCTATATTTACTATTATATTTTCATGGTAAAGGCTTTACCTTACATAATATCTCACATAACATTTACATTACTCTATATATACTATTGTATTTTCATGGTAAAGGCTTTACCTCACATAATTACCTCACATAATATCGAATCTATGAGATTTTGATATTTATTTTATCATATATTAACATCAGTATGAGCAACTGATTTGAACAGATAGAGGTGAGAGAATTCTGGCCAGATATGGCTGGTTTAAATGCTAAAGGATTAAGTTTGTGAGCTGAACACCTTAACCATTAAACCATCACGGTGTAAACGAGATGTCTAGTAGTGTAACTATATTGAAGGAAACATTTTTGTGCTGTAAGGGAGGGGTTATGGCACACACATGCTTTACACACACACACACATGCTTTACATAAACCCACGCTTTACATACACACACACACATGCTTTACATAAACCCACGCTTTACATACACACACACATGCTTTACATAAACCCACGCTTTACATACACACACCCGCACATGCTTTACATAAACCCACGCCTTACATACACACACACACACATGCTTTACATAAACCCACGCTTTACATATACACACACACACGGGCTTTACATAAACCCACGCTTTACATACACACACATGCTTTACATAAACCCACGCTTTACATACACACACACATGCTTTAAATACACACACACAAGCTTTACATACTCACACACACATGCTTTACATAAACTCACGCTTTACACACACACACACACACACGCTTTACATACACACACATGCTTTACATACACACAAGCTTTACATACACACATTTTTTTTTTTTTACGTCAGCTTTTTCCCTGCTTGCAAGGGTGGAACGGGAACTGATTCTGGCTTCATTTCTACAGCTGGATGCCCTTCCTAACACCAACCTCATTTACAGTGAGTGCTGGGTGCTTTTTTGCCGTGGCACCTCCACGACCACTTTGCAGTGGAATGATATGGACCCCAGTCCCTATCATCTCATTTTTACAGCTGAGTAAACTGGAGCAATGTGAAATAAAGTGTCTTGCTCAAAGAAACAACACATCACCCGGTCTGAGAATTGAACTCACAACCTTTCGATTGCAAGGCCAATGCTCTAACCACTAAGCCATGTGCCTCCACTTTACATATATACACACAATCTTTACATACACACAGGTTTTACATACACACACATGCTTTACATACACACACACACATGCTTTACATATACACACACGTGTGCTTTACGTACACACACATACAAACGTTTTACATACATACACACACACATACATGCTTCACATAGACACACACACAGATCACACACACACTTTACACATGCACACACGCTTAGCACACACACACACTCACGTTTAGCACATACACACCCTCACACTTTACACACACACTCACGCTTAGCACACTCACACACATACACACGTTTAGCACAGACTCACACTTTACACACACTTACGCTTAGCACAGACACACACACACTCACTCACGCTTAGCACAGACACACACATGCACACTCACACTTAGCACATACACACACACTCACAGCACATACACACACACACACACACACTCACGCTTAGCACAGACACACACACACACTCACACTTAGCACAGACATACACACACCATCACGCTTAGCACAGACACACACACACACTCACGCTTAGCACAGACACACACACACCATCACGCTTAGCACAGACACACACACACACACACGCTTAGCACAGACACACACTCACACTTTATACACGTTTAGCACAGACACACACACATGTTTAGCACAGACACACACACACACACACTCACGCTTAGCACAGACACAAACACACACACACTCGCGTTTAGCACAGACACACGCACACACACACTTTCCATATAATTAATTGTGAGAAGTTAACTCCCCCCCTCTCTCACACGTGCAGCTTTAGAAAAAAGTATGTATGTGTGTGTGTGTTAGTGAGTCTGTGAGTGTGTTAGTGAGTCTGTTAGTGTGTTAGTGTGTCTGTGTGTGTGTTTGGGTGCTTCTCTCTCTCTCTCTCTGTGTCTGTCTGTACATGTTTGTCTCTGTGTGTTTCGGTATGTGTGTGTGTGGTAGTATGTGTGTGTGTGTGGTAGTATGGCTGTGTGTGTGTGTCGTAGTATGGCTGTGTGTGTGTATGTATGTGTGGTAGTATGGCTGTGTCTGTGTGGTAGTATGGCTGTGTGTGTGTGTGGTAGTATGTCTGTGTGTTTGTGTGGTAGTATGTCTGTGTGTGTGTGGTAGTATGACTGTGTGTCTGTGTGTGGTAGTATGGCTATGTGTTTGTGTGGTAGTATGTCTGTGTGTGTGTGTGTGGTAGTATAGCTGTGTGTCTGTGTGTGTGGTAGTATGACTGTGTGTGTGTGTGTGGTAGTATGGCTATGTGTTTGTGTGGTAGTATGTCTGTGTGTGTGTGTATGGTAGTATGACTGTGTGTGTGTGTGTGGTAGTATGACTGTGTGTCTGTGTGTGTGTGTGTGGTAGTATGGCTGTGTGTCTGTGTGTGTGTGGTAGTATGGCTGTGTGTGTGTGTGGTAGTATGACTATGTGTCTGTGTGTGTGTGTGGTAGTATGGCTGTGTGTGTGTGTGGTAGTATGACTATGTGTCTGTGTGTGGTAGTATGACTGTGTCTGTGTGTGTGTGGTAGTATGGCTGTGTGTCTGTGTGTGGTAGTATGACTGTGTGTCTGTGTGTGTGTGTGTGGTAGTATGACTGTGTGTCTGTGTGTGTGTGGTAGTATGACTGTGTCTGTGTGTGTGTGTGGTAGTATGGCCGTGTGTCTGTGTGTGTGTGTGGTAGTATGACTGTGTCTGTGTGTGTGTGGTAGTATGGCTGTGTGTCTGTGTGTGGTAGTATGACTGTGTCTGTGTGTGTGTGGTAGTATGACTGTGTGTCTGTGTGTGTGTGTGTGGTAGTATGGCTGTGTGTGTGTGTGGTAGTATGGCTGTGTGTGTGTGTGGTAGTATGACTGTGTGTCTGTGTGTGTGTGTGGTAGTATGGCTGTGTGTCTGTGTGTGGTAGTATGACTGTGTCTGTGTGTGTGTGTGGTAGTATGACTGTGTGTCTGTGTGTGTGTGTGTGGTAGTATGGCTGTGTGTGTGTGTGGTAGTATGACTGTGTGTCTGTGTGTGTGTGTGGTAGTATGGCTGTGTGTGTGTGTGTGTGTGTGTGTGTGTGTGGTAATATGACTGTCTGTGTGTGTGTGGTAGTATGGCTGTGTGTCTGTGTGTGTGGTAGTATGACTGTGTGTCTGTGTGTGTGGTAGTATGTCTGTGTGTGTGTGTGGTAGTATGACTGTGTGTGTGGTCGTATGACTGTGTGTGTGTGTGTGGTAGTATGGCTGTGTGTGTGTGTGGTAGTATGACTGTCTGTCTGTGTGTGTGTGTGGTAGTATGTCTGTGTGTCTGTGTGTGTGTGTGTGGTAGTATGTCTGTGTGTGTGTGTGGTAGTATGACTGTGTGTGTGTGTGGTAGTATGTCTGTGTGTGTGTGTGGTAGTATGGCTGTGTCTGTGTGTGTGTGTGTGGTAGTATGTCTGTGTGTGTGTGTGGTAGTATGACTGTGTGTCTGTGTGTGTGTGTGTGGTAGTATGGCTGTGTGTGTGTGTGGTAGTATGTCTGTGTGTGTGTGTGGTAGTATGGCTGTGTCTGTGTGTGTGTGTGGTAGTATGACTGTGTGTCTGTGTGTGTGTGTGGTAGTATGGCAGTGAGGTAGGGAGGCGGTAGGGAGGAGGAGGAGGGGAATAAAATGGACTGACACAAAAATCCAAGGAACAAGAATTTCTCTGAAAGCAGCATAGTAAAAGAATTGATGGAGGAAGATGACATCCATGAATCCTGATGACAAATGGAGACGAATATAATCTACCTCTCCCTCTCTCCCACTCTCTCTTTCTCTCTCCCTTTGTCTCTATATACAACCCCTCTCTCTCTCTCTTTCCTTGTCTGTCTCTTTATAGTCCTCCCCCCTCTCTCTGAATCTAATGCTTTCTTCTTCTCCCTTTGTCACCCTCTCTCCTTCTAATACACTTTCTCCGTATCTTTCTCTTGCATTCTCTCTCTCTCTCTCTCTCTCTCTCTCTCTCTCTCTCTTTCTCTTGCACTCTCTCTCTCTCTCTCTCTCTCTCTCTCTCTCTCTTTCTCTCTCTCTCTCATATCCCCTCCTCTCTCTCTCTCTCTCTCTCAGTTCTCATCCTCTCTCTCTCTCTCTCTCTCTCTCTTGCTTTCTCGCTCGGCCAACCAGCCATTTGTGTTTCTCTCAGTAGGAAAAAAAAAAAGGTGTGTGTGTGGGGGGGGGGGTCTGGTGTAGCTAGTGATGGCGATGATGATGGTAGTGGTAGTGTGGGGGGGGGAGAAAGGAGGATGGGGCTGGTGTAGCTGGTGGTGGTGGTGATGATGATGGTAGTGGTAGTGGGGGGTGGGGGGATGGGCTTTGTCGGGGGGGGGGGGGGGGTAGCTGGTGGTAGATGGTGGTAGATGGCAGGACTGGTGAAGCTGCTGGGTTGGTGTTTGTGATGGAAGAAGAAGTGCCTGCCTGCAGAGAAAATAGTTATTGATGTGCAGTTATGAAAGGACAACTTCATTTGAGGGGAAAATGAAATATTGTGAATATAAGTGAGGCTGGTTTCACTAGATACATCACAAGAGACCAATTTCTTTCCATGCCAACTTTAACTTTGCTGAACTTTGGAAATCTCACTTCCATCTTTCATTTTCATTGTCATTGTTTTCCTTTCTTTTCCTTTCTTTTCTTTTCTTTTATTAATTTTATTATTACTTTTTTTTGTTGTTGCTGTTTTCTTTATTTATTTATATATTTTTCTTTATTATTATTATTATTATTATTATTATTATTATTGTTGTTGTTGTTGTTGTTACAGAGTCGGACAACATGCTTTACGTCATATAGTTATGGCCCTTTACGTTCTGAGCTCAAATCCCGCTGAGGCTAGCTTTGCCTTTTATCCTTACAGAGTTGATAAAAATACAATACCAGTAACACACTGGGGTTGATTTAATCGACTCCCCCCCCCCTTTCCCGAAATTGCTGGCCCTTGTACCTAAATCAGAAATAATTTTGTCAGTATCGGTAGAACGTCAGAAGACACCATGCTTTGCAGCATAGAGTTATGGCCCTTTATGTTCTGAGTTCAAATCCTACTGAGCTTAGCTTTGCCTTTCATCCTTACGGAGTCGATAAAATAAAGTACCAGTAATGCACTGGGGTGATTGCTGACCTTGTGCCAATACTAGAAACAGTTATTATCATTATTTTTATTAGAGTGTTGATCAAAATGCATTCTGAGCTCAAATCCTGTTGAGGTTAACTTTGTCTTTCATCCTTACGGGGTCGATAAAATAAAGTACCAGTAATGCACTGGGGTAATTGCTGGCCTTGTGCCAAAAGTAGAAACATTATTATTATTGTTTTATTTTCTCGATTATTGTTTTTCTGTCTCATGTTTCTTTTTTACTTTCTGGTTTTTAGGGGGATGCAGTGAGATGGAGGGGTTCCAATTTAGTCCAACTGTCATCACCACCCTAACCCTTGACCTTGTTGTTCCAGTGGTATGGCCAGACTTGTTGCGGACATACGGACAGATGAAAGCATCTAAAGATTCAAGGTGAGATAGTTTCATATTCCTATATTGTTGAAACAGAGTAGATAAGGGTTAATTGTGGCAGTGCTGCTGTCTCAACCACACTGAGTTAACTACACTGAGTTAGCACCACTGAGTTAACTACACTGAGTTAATTACACTGAGTAAACTACACTGAGTTAGCACCACTGAGTTAATTACACTGAGTTAACTACACTGAGTTAGCTATACTGAGTTAGCACCACTGAGTTAATTACACTGAGTAAACTACACTGAGTTAGCACCACTGAGTTAGCTACACTGAGTTAGCACCACTGAGTTAATTACACTGAGTAAACTACACTGAGTTAGCTACACTGAGTTAGCACCACTGAGTTAATTACACTGAGTTAGCACCACTGAGTTAATTACACTGAGTTAGCTACACTGAGTTAGCACCACTGAGTAAACTACACTGAGTTAGCTACACTGAGTTAGCACCACTGAGTTAGCTACACTGAGTTAGCACCACTGAGTTAATTACACTGAGTAAACTACACTGAGTTAGCTACACTGAGTTAGCACCACTGAGTTAATTACACTGAGTTAGCTACACTGAGTTAGCACCACTGAGTTAATTACACTGAGTTAACTACACTGAGTTAGCTACACTGAGTAAACTACACTGAGTTAGCTACACTGAGTTAGCTACACTGAGTAAACTACACTGAGTTAGCTACACTGAGTTAGCACCACTGAGTTAATTACACTGAGTTAACTACACTGAGTTAGCTACACTGAGTAAACTACACTGAGTTAACTACACTGAGTTAATTACACTGAGTAAACTACACTGAGTTAGCTACACTGAGTTAGCACCACTGAGTAAACTACACTGAGTTAACCACAGTGAGTTAACTACACTGAGTTAACTACACTGAAGTAACCACAGTGAGTTAACTACACTGAGTTAACTACACTGAGTTAGCTACACTATTTTTATGTCTTTCTTGAGTTTTCAGGTTCATCAGGCTGGAGCCTGATACAGCATGATGAGACTGAGGGTATAAGACTCCCTCCTGGATAGGATGCCAGTCCATCATGGTATTAAACCACCAGTTGTTATTCATACTCATTTTATTTATTTCAAATGAGTGGACAGACCCCATGTGGAGTGAAGTGCCTTGCTCAAGGACACAATGTGCCACATGGTCTGAGAATCAGAACCACAACCTTCTGATCTATTGCCCAACACTCTAACCAATAAGCCAGCCATCTTCATTGATATCTGTTTATTTACTATTGGACTAGTGTCATCCATAATGATAGAAATAGCATTAAATATATTTAATACTAGCAGTAAAGCCCGGCGTTGCTCGGGGTCGCTCAGTAGCTGTGTTAAAGTTACAATGTTAAGTTTCTTTTTTGGCTTAAAAACTGTAGTGTCTACTGTGCAGACTTGCATGTGGTGTTTTTGATTAATATTCCCTCAACCAACAATATGCCTTATGAAGTTAAGAAAACATAACGATAACCCGAATGTTATAACAAAAGAGGATGCTGGGGATAAAAACTGCACTGGTTATTTATTAACAAAGATCGAAAATGTAAACACTGCAACGCAGAGAAAAACAACGTAAGACGCTCAATGTAAACAGAACAAAGGGAAATAACTTGTCACTTACGCTCAAAAATCGATACATTAGATTCGATTTCGTCACATAGGGTGGGTCAATTTGAAATATTTTTTTTCCGATGTCTTCGCTAGGGCTCAATGTACAAGTATAGCAATTTCAGTGCAATTCCGTCAGAGATTCTAAGAGGAGATGTGTGCCAAAAATCGATAGACAGACAGACAACCACAGCTTTATATATATAGATTTGGAGTCCAGCATTGGTGTTTCATATATACCAGGATTACTTGATGTATGAACAATGATACGAATTGGGAAATCTACGTTTGCCAAAGAGAAACCCTATAGTTTATGTTGATTATTGACATGTGGAAATGATTAAAGATAAAAATATGACATTTAAATAATTTATTTCTAGGATATAATTACATAAATGGACAGGATGTTTGTACAAATTATTAAATGTATGAGTAACTTTAGAGAAATAGATATTTAGAACAAATATAGAGTTAGAACCCAGGACCTATAGCAACATGATTGAGATAGGAAATGCACTGTGTATGTATGTGTGTATCTGTATGTGTTTTTGTGTATGTATGTGTATGCTTCTGCATGTAAATTTTAAAGAGTTACAGATGGTGTTATTTATAAATATAGAAAAAAAAACATCCAGTCCACACTCTAAGGTGGTCATGTTGATGTCATGACTAAAAGCTCCCAGTCCACACTGAAAAGTGGCTGTGTCGGTATCAGTACTAAAAGCTCCCAGTCCACACTGAAAAGTGGTCGTGTCGGTATCATGACTAAAAGCACCCAGCACACACTGTAAATGTGGTTGGTGTTAGGAAAGGCAACCAGCTGTAGAAACCAAGCCAGAAATAGTTCCGTATGAGCAAGATACAGTCACCTAACCCGACTTGCCTCAAACAGGACACCCTGTTTAACC
>OZ024757.1:26496453-26501453 GCA_964016885.1 Eledone cirrhosa
CGGTGATGGTGGTGGGGGCGGGGGTAGAGGGCGTGGGGAAGAGGTGGGGGGTAGAGGGTGTGGGGAGGGGCGGGAGAATATGAAATGAAATGAAATGATGCAACAACAAAAAGAAAAAAAAAATAGAGGAAAAAAATTAAAAAAACCCTCCAATACCTAAAAACATTTCATATTAGATGCCTGCCATTGCAGAACAGCTAGAGGTGTGTGGTGTGTGTGTGTATGTGTGTGTGTAGTGTATGTGGTGTGTGTATGTGTGTGTGCGGTGAATGCATGTGTCTTGTGTAGATAGAACAGCATGTGTATATATGTATTTATAAGTATATATATCGTCATATATATATATACAGGGTGTCCAAAAAATGTATACGCAATTTGATTACCTGTACAGGCAACATTTATTAGAATGCTGTTGAAGAAGTGTGTATACATTTTTGGGGATATTGTATACATACATACAGCCAGACAGACAGACATATATATATATATAGGTGGATTCCCGAAAAATATCAGGAAGTAACCACATGTAAAAAAGGTACTCAATACTGTTTGTGCTGTATCTGTGTAGAGTATGTGTGTGTGTGTATAGAAAGATAGGGGCGGCAAGACACACACACACACATATATATATATATATATATATATATATATATAGATATGTTTCTTTATTAGCCACAGGGGCACAAAAGAAGGGGACAAATACAAAGGGGGAAGTTTACATACAATAAAAACGTGTAAAATATTATCACAAATGCAATTTAAAAATTAGTCGATTTTCCCCAATAGGGGGAGACATTTCATATGGTAAATACAAAAAATGTGCAAGCCTCATCTCCAGGAGTATGAAGAGTGAGTACCCCCTTCCTCTCTTCCTCTTTTTCCTCAACCTACAGGCTGACATAGAGAGAAGGCCCATTCACTCGGGCCATTCTCGCCACTTTCACCCACCTTTCATAAAACTTGCTGGGGTACAGCACCTCTCTCTCCATCCTGATTCTTCTTCTAAAGTGGTATTTGAAAAAAAGAATTAGTTGTTGGCCGGAGAGAAAGGTGTCTGACCTCAGCCCTTTTAACCTTGTCCACCATACAACCTCTTTCGCCATAGCTATCACACAAGGGAAAACCGCCTCTCCTTCGTTTTTGAAGGAGGGTGGTGGTTTATAGATAGATAGAAAGACAGATAGAGACACAGATAGATAAATATATAGACAATGAGTAAATCAGAAAGTGCCATTTATGAATGTTTTAGTCCAGTACTAGATGATAGTAATGCTAGTGATTTAGGCTGTACCTTCATATTGCAGATGAGGTACGAGACTGACAGTGAATGATGGGGGTTAAAGCTCAATCTGGTTATAAAATTATTTCGACACTGAACCAACCCACCATCCAACACATACTTTGTTCATTCACTCACTCACTCTCTCTCTCTATATATATATATGTGTGTGTGTAGTGATTGGTGATAGGGAGGGCATCCAACTGTAGAAAAGTTTCCAAACAAAGGGTAGAGAGGACATTTCCAAACAAAGGGTAGAGAGGACATGCCCACCTTCCTAATGCTGGTGCCACAATAAAATTCACCCAGTCCACCCTGTAATGTGGTAGTGCTGGTACCATAACAAAAAGCACTCAGTCCACTCTGTAATGTGGTAGTGCTGGAGCTGTGGAGAAAAGCACGCAGTCCACCCTGTAAGGTGGTAGTGCTGGTGCCATAACAAAAAGCATCCAGTGCACCCTGTAAAGTGGTAGTGCTGGTGCCATAACAAAAAGCACCCAGTCCATCCTGTAAGGAGGTAGTGTTGGTACCATAACAAAAAGCACCCAGTCCATCCTGTAAGGAGGTAGTGTTGGTACCATAACAAAAAGCACCCAGTCCATCCTGTAAGGAGGTAGTGCTGGTGCCATAACAAAAAGCACCCAGTCCATCCTGTAAGGAGGTAGTGTTGGTACCATAACAAAAAGCACCCAGTCCATCCTGTAAGGAGGTAGTGTTGGTACCATAACAAAAAGCACCCAGTCCATCCTGTAAGGAGGTAGTGTTGGTACCATAACAAAAAGCACCCAGTCCATCCTGTAAGGAGGTAGTGTTGGTACCATAACAAAAAGCACCCAGTCCATCCTGTAAGGAGGTAGTGCTGGTGCCATAACAAAAAACACCCAGTCCACCCTGTAAAGTAGTAGTGCTGGAATCATGATAAAATTATGTAAAGTGATTAGCATTAGGAAGGGCAGCCAACAGTGGAAACCAATCCAAATATGTATTGTATGACGAAGACATTGTCAAGTGACCTTTCTAGTCATATCCGGCCAGAACTCTCTCACCTCTATCTCTTCAAACTGACTGTAACTGGCCACTCATACTCATGTTAAGGTATTGTTCTTAAAATAAATAACATCAAAATCTCGTAGATTCGATATTATATGAGATAAAGCCTTTACCATGAAAATACAAAAGTAAATATAGAATAATTCATTCATTCATTTCATTTCATTTTACGTCCGCTTTTCCCTGCTTGCAAGGGTGGGACGGGAACTGATTCTGGCTTGATTTCTACAGCTGGATGCCCTTCCTAACACCAACCTCATTTACAGTGTGGGCTGGGTGATTTTTTGCCGTCGCACCTCCACGACCACTTTGCAGTGGAATGATATGGACCCCAGTCCCTTTCATCTCATTTCTACAGCTGAGTAAACTGGAGCAATGTGAAATAAAGTGTCTTGCTCAAGGAAACAACACATCACCCGGTCTGAGAATTGAACTCACAACCTTTCGACTGTAAATGAGGTTGGTGTTAGGAAGGGCATCCAGTTGTAGAAATCAAGCCAGAATCAGTTCCCGTCCCACCCTTGCAAGCAGGGAAAAGCGGACGTAAAATGATGATGATGATATATATAATGTAAATGGTAAAGAGTTAATAAGAAATTGTATTGCCTCAGTAAAGAACAACCTATTTAACCTATACAAGCAGGGAAAATAGATTTTAAACAATGATGATGATGATGATGATATCTGTGTAGTATGCCTGTATCTATGCTTACTGTTTGTTTATGTCCTATCACTTAACAGTTTGACAAATAGAAATCAATAAAACCTTTAATAAGAGATTATATTCTCCTAACAGCTGTCCATAGTTAAATGTTGGCAGGGAAATCTCAAATATATTTAATTACTATAAGTTAGCATTTTTAAGTTAGACAAAACAAAATAATATCTAACCCTTTAGCATTTAAACCGGCCATATCTGGCCAAAATTCTCTCAGCTCTTTCTATATAAACCGGGTGTAACTAGCTGCTCATACTGATGTTGAGGTATTGTTCTCAAAAGAAATCATATCAAAATCTCATAGATTCGATATTATGTGAGATAAAGCTTTCACCGTGAAAATACAATAGTATATATAGAGTAATGTAAATACTAAAGGGTTAATAATAGATTGTATTGCCTGAACAGCTGTCCACAGTTAAATGTTGCCAGCGAAATAGCCACCAAGCCTTAGTGGGCTTCATCCACAGGTGGGCTGCTGTCTTTCCAATTTTGTGGAGGAAATTGGCAGTGTGGGGACCAAGGACACCAGAAGTCTTGATGGTGACCAGTACGAAAAGGAAACAGTGGACCAAGCCCCAGTATTTGTTTATCTTCCTGTCCTCTGCATCGTGGGCAGTGGTGCTCGGGTTTGCATCAGAAGCAACAATGTTGGAGGCAGAGAATGAGTTACATCACATTAAGTCCCAGTTAAGAGATTTATTTCTTTCGAATGCGAAGAGGGTTATTTTATGGTTTAGGCCAGCTGGCTCCAGTTGTGACAGGAAGCCAGCTGTGGCGATAAATAAAGTACCAGTCATACTGGGGTCGATTAAAAATAGTAATGAAATTATTGTGTAAAGTGCTCAGGTGCACTACAACTCGTCAAAGGTGTATGTATAGTATATAGAATAATATACAAATGTCGGGGAAGTGAATAGTGTATGAGTCATGATATACATCTGTGTATGTGTTGTGTGGAGGGGGAACATTAGGTGTAGTGTTGGCGAATCTCGGGAAGCATGGAGGTTTTAAAGGATGCAGAGTCTCGACAGCCAATAACTGATGCAGGTAGTTTGTTCCATGGAGGTTTTAAAGGATGCAGTGTCTCGGCATCTAACAACTGATGCAGGTAGTTTGTTCCATGGAGGTTTTAAAGGATGCAGTGTCTCGACAGCTAACAACTGATGCAGGTAGTTTGTTCCATGGAGGTTTTAAAGGATGCAGTGTCTCGACAGCTAACAACTGATGCAGGTAGTTTGTTCCATGGAGGTTTTAAAGGATGCAGTGTCTCGGCAGCTAACAACTGATGCAGGTAGTTTGTTCCATGGAGGTTTTAAAGGATGCAGTGTCTCGACAGCTAACAACTGATGCAGGTAGTTTGTTCCATGGAGGTTTTAAAGGATGCAGTGTCTCGACAGCTAACAACTGATGCAGGTAGTTTGTTCCATGCTTCAGCAACTCTGAGCCTGAAAAAATGTTTCCGAAAGTCATGGGAACTGTGCTGTTTTCTGACTTTGTGGGCATGTCCACGTGTGTTAGACACATGGAAATCCTCTATATTTCTTTCTCACTTTCTATCTTTCTCTGGAAGAAATCTGCTGTACTCAGGCCTAGAGAGCGATGGGCTCTGCCAGGTTTAAAATACCCAAGAAACACTGTTCACAGCTCTAGCATCACTCCTCCGTACAACTCTATCAGGAGTTACAGGACCATACATACATGTTTGTGTATGTAATTTTTATAGAGTTACAGACAGATATATATTTATATTTTTTTTAACCATCTCGCCAACTGCAACCCTGAGCGCCTCTTTGATCTCCATGTGTCTAACACACGTGGACATGCCTACAAGATAAGAAAACAGCACAGCTCCCATGACTTTCGCAGACATTTTTTCACGCTCAGAGTTGCTGAAGAATGGAACAAACTGCCTGCGTCAATTGTTAGCTGCCGAGACACTGCATCCTTTAA
>OZ024757.1:26503953-26521453 GCA_964016885.1 Eledone cirrhosa
CTGTATTAGAGTAGTGGATTGGCAGTATCGGTAGAGCGTCGGAGGCCATGCTTTGCAGTATAGAGTAACGGCCCTTTATGACCTGAGTTCAAATCCCGCCGAGGTTAACTTTGCCTTTCATCCTTATGGGGGTCGATAAAATAAAGTACCAGTCACGCACTGGGGTCGATTTAATCGACTTTCTCCTCACCCCAAAATTGACGGCCTTGTGCCTATATAAGAAACCATTATTAATAACTGTATAAAGGGTGGTAGATTGGCAGTATCGGTAGAGGGTCGGACGCCATGCTTTGACGCATAGAGTTACGTCCCTTTATGGTCTGAGTTCAAATCCAGCCGAGGTTAACTTTGCCTTTCATCCTTACGGGGTCGATAAAATAAAGTACCAGTAATACACTGGGATAATTGCTGGCCTTGTGCCAAAAGTAGAAACAATTATTAATAACTGTATTGTTTCTTTCATGGGATTATGTTGAAAAATAAACCTCATTTGGTCATTACATGAACTTTGCAGCTGACCCTCACGTGTGTATGTATATATATATATATATATATATATATATATATATATATATTAGGTATTAGTATTAGTACTCTGAAATAGTGATGTATACATGAATGTATGTATAGTATATATGGCAATATACCATATGTTTAATTTTGAAACATTTAGGAGACCATACGCTATTAGTTTTAAAGTAGTGACTATGTCACTTACTTTTCACTGAAAAAAGTAAGTGACATAATCACTCCTTTAAAACTAATAGCGTATGGTCTCCTAAATGTTTTTAATTAAACATACGGCATATTGCCAAATATACTGTACATACATTCATATGATGTACCCCTTCCATGCACATGCACACATGTGTGTATCATGACTCGTGCACTGTTCATTTTACTGATGTTTGTGCATTGCCCTATGTACTGTACATGCACTTTTTTGATGAGTTGTGGTGCACCTGGGCACTGTACACAATATTTAATTATTGTTATTATATCATGACTCGTACACTGTTCATTTTCCTGACATTTGTACATTATTCTATGTACTATACATGCACCTTTGATGAGTTGTAGTGCACCTGAGCACTGTACACAATAATTTCATTATTATTATTATTATATATATAATTTTAATATAGAAATGGCTTCTACAGGACTAGAACTGTTTCATTCTAAGGAAATCATCAGGAAAGCTTTCCTCTAGAAGCCATTTCTATATTAAATTTGTTGTTTACACTTTACTAATGTATTGAGTAATGTTTACAAGTGTGAGGTCTCTATGAAATAGACGAGGGTAGAGTGAGGGCCCTTATAGATTAGCCATAGCTAGAGTCAGGCTTCTATATGGTTGACCACTGTTGAGTGAGGCCCTTGTATAATATACCAGAGGAGAGCGATGGCTCTGTAGACAGAGCAGGGTAGCAGTGAAAGCTCTAAAGATTAGAGTAGAGTGAGGCCTCAATATAACAGAGCAGGGTAGAGTAAGGCCTCTGTATAGCAGAACAGGGTAGTGTGAGACCTCTATATAACAGAGCAGGGTAGCATGAGGCCTCTGTATAACAGAGCAGAGTAGAGTGAGGACTCTGTATAACAGAGCAGGATAACATGAGGCCTCTATATAACAGCAGAGTAGCTTGAGACCTCTGTATAACAGCAGGGTAGCATGAGGCCTCTGTATAACAGAGCAGGGTAGCATGAGACCTCTGTATAACAGCAGGGTAGCATGAGGCCTCTGTATAACAGAGCAGGGTAGCATGAGCCCTCTGTATAACAGAGCAGGGTAGCATGACACCTCTGTATAACCAAACAGGGTAGAGTGAGGCCTCTATATAACAGCAGGGTAGTGTGAGGCCTCTATATAACAGAGCAAGGTAGCATGAGGCCTCTATATAACAGAGCAGGGTAGAGTGAGGCATCTATATAACAGCAGGGTAGCTTGAGACCTCTGTATAACAGAGCAGGGTAGTGTGAGGCCTCTATATAATAGCAGGGTAGCTTGAGACCTCTGTATAACAGAGCAGGGTAGTGTGAGGCCTCTATCTAACAGAGCAGGGTAGCATGAGGTCTCTATGTAACAGATCAGGGTGCATGAGGCCTCTATCTAACAGAGCAGGGTAGCATGAGGTCTCTATGTAACAGAGCAAGGAAGCATGAGGCCTCTATACCAGCATTTTCTCAACCTTTTTACCCTTGTGGAATCCTTGAAATAGTTTTCATGTCTCAGGGAACCCCTGCATAAAAATTATTATACACCATTATTGATATCTATCTCTTTTATATTTTTATCATAGTTCATGTAAACAATATATTATTTTGATAACTGGCTTAAAGAAGAAATGGCCCCCATTTTTGTCGAATTTATTGTCAATGCAAGAAAAAAATCATGGTTGTTTGTGTATTTTACCGGCAGTGTAGCGATGGGTAACAACCTAGTTTTAAATAATATAAGGGGTTGAAGCCTTTATTATAATAACTAAGGATTATCCAACAATATGCCGTATGTGTATAATAAAGTTACAAATATAAAATTAAACAAAAAACTCTAAAATATGCATTAATTTATTTATCACTCTTTCTCACGGAACCCTGGGAACATCATCATCATCATCATCATCAGGTTTAGCGTCCGTGTTCCACGCTTGCATGGGTTTGGACGGGGGTTTTCCCACTTGAGGCAAGAGTGGTTGTCTTGCTCGCATAGGACTGTCTGGCGGGTTTTCTACAGTTGGATGCCCTTCCTAACACCAACCACATTTACAGTGTGGGGCTGGGAGGTTTTTACCGTGTTGCCTACACGGCCACATTACAGCGTGGACTGTCTGGCGGGTTTTCTACAGCCGGATGCCCTTCCTAACACCAACCACATTTACAGTGTGGGGCTGGGAGGTTTTTACCGTGTTGCCTACACGGCCACATTTATAGCGTGGACTGTGTGTTTTTTGTCGTGACACCTACACGATCTCATTTGTTTCGGCCTGGATGTTGTGGGACCAACATAACTTTGCATTGAAAGGGGCGGTGTGGGTGGGGTGGAGGTGGTGGGACGGGGGTGTGTTTTGATAGAGATGCCTACTGACTGTAGTAGGTTTTTACTTTGTATTTAGGTAAGGGGGGTCTTCTCTATTACTGAGTACCGCCAAAGGTCTCGGTCCAGTGACATTGTCTTGGAGAGGTGTAAGCGTGTGAGGTCGGAATTTATCAGCTCGTCCTGGTTGATAAATGCTGCTCTATATTATAGCGCAAGGTTGAGTAAGGTCTTTGTATAATAGAGCAAGGAGAGTGAGGCCCCTATAAAAGCAAAGTAGAGTTAGACTTTAATATAGTAGTTGTAGTGCACCTGAGCACTGTACACAGTAATTTCATTATTATTATAAGAGAACATGGTAGATTTAGGCCTCTATATGTTAAAACAAGGTAGAATGAAGCCCCTATACAATAGAACAGGGTGAAGTGAGGCCCCTATATAATAGGGCAGGGTAGCAAAAACATCACATACTCCAACATGACCATCTCCTGATCATATTACTGGGTTTGTGCTTAAATAAGAAACCATTATTAAAATGATATTTCAAACTTAGTTTAACGAAGGTTCTTATATAAAATTATGATGGAAAGTTTTTATATAAATATAAACACTTAAAATAAACAGTTTTGTATAGTAGAACTGGGGTGATTTCAGGTGGTTTGGTATCAAAAGGGTTCATACAATTTTTTAATTTGTACATGTTTTAGATTAACTCTTAACATCCTGTATTAATTTAGCAGAAAATGTCTAAAAACTGGTTTATTAACTCAAATGTTTCTAAAATTATATTGTTATATTTGGGGAGGATCATGTTGTTATAATATTGCCAGAAAAATATAGTAAAACACTCACTGTTTGATTTGGTTTTCACTTCAGTATATTTTTTTTTTTTTTTAAATATATTTGTCAATCCAAATGTTTATAGTAAATTTATTAGTATGTGTAAACAAATCATTGCGAAAATTTACAGTATTATCTCTTAACATCCTGTAATGATATAGCAGAAAATATTTAAAAACTGGTTTGTTTATTTAAATGTTTATAGTAACTTTATTAGTATATGTAAACAGTTTATTGTGAATGAAAATTTACAGTATTATCGTTTAACATTCTGAAATGATTTAGCAGAAAATATTTTAAAACAAATTTTGTCAATTCAAATATTTATAGTATCTTTATTAGTGGACATATCACTGGGAAAATTTGCAGTACAGTTTGTTCGTTTTTTAAGCGAACTTGAAGTGCACAAATTCTCTTGAAAAAATATTATTAAATATTCACTTTGCGCGAAAAACTCGCTATAACGTGTGGCTTTTAATTTTTTTATTTATCAGAAATATTAGATTTGAATTACGCGAATTTGCTTTACGCGCCGCGTTTACAAATGCATCTTCACGTAAAAACATCTTCACTGTATTAAAGTAAAGGATTTAATCTTTTATGTGAGGCAATCATAATGAGTGTTTTGTACTTTTATGAGGTTTCATGTGGTACAGGATGTAAAAAGTTATGTAGTGCCCATAATCAAGAGAAGATTTATATTTTTGTTTTTATATTCCACAGATGTGGGGATAGTTGTATGGTTAAGGAGTTCACTTAAGGAGCAACAACATGGTTAAGGGAGTTCAGTGCCCCAGTGTGGTACCTTGGGTAAGTATCTTCTTTTATAGCATCAGATTGACCAATGCCTTGCTTGTGTGTGAAATTTGGTAGACAGAAACTGCGTAGAAACCTGATATATATGTATATATTTATTTATATACATCATATGTATATATATATATGTCATGTATATATATATATATATATATATATATATATATATATGGTAGAGCATTGACCTTGCAATCGAAAGGTTGTGAGTTCAATTCTCAGACCGGGTGATGTGTTGTTTCCTTGAGCAAGACACTTTGTTTCACATTGCTCCAGTTTACTCAGCTGTAGAAATGAGATAATAGGGACTGGGGTCCCTATCATTCTACTGCAAAGTGGTCGTGGACGTGCCACGGCAAAAAAGCACCCAGCCCACACTGTAAATGAGGTTGGTGTTAGGAAGGGCATCCAGCTGTAGAAATCAAGCCAGAATCAGTTCCCGTTCCACCTTTGCAAGCAGGAAAAAAGCGGACGTAAAATGAAATGATGATGATATATATATATATGTATGTCATGTATTTATTTGTGTGTATATATATATATATACAAAATTTAGTACAGCATCAACGAAGCCATGGTTGCAGCCAAGCTAACGAATGCAGTTTCGGTGTGCAGCTAAGCACTCGATAGGGTATATAACCCTAGAGTTATACCATTACGTTTAGACAGCTTTGCAAAGTGAATACAGCAACCGATAGAAGGGCCGCAGTGACCATAGCGACGAAAAAGACTGAACTCAGGAAAAATTTAAATGTATGTACAGTATATTTGGCAATATACTGTATGTTTAATTAAAAACATTTAGAAGACCATTTGCTATGAGTTTTAAAGTAGTAACTATGTCACTTACTTATTCTCGGCAAAAACAATGTCATATATACACATATATATATATATGCCATGTATGTATAATATATATGTATATATATATTTTTTTAATATGTTATGTGTTTATATATATGTGTGAGTGTATGTTTACATTTTTTGTTTGGTTATTTTATCTGGTAACTTAGCAGTTTGACAAATAGAGCTAGAGAAAATAAGTTCTAGGCTTTTTGATCCCTGGACTGGGTGACACATTCTGTTCTTGAGCAAGATACTTTATGTGACAAAGCTGACAACACTTTGAATTATAAGTACAATTCATTTTTTCCAGTTGAGTGGACTGGAGCAATGTGAAATAAAGTGTCTTGTTCGAGGACAAAACATGCTCCTGGGAATCGAACTTGTGACCTAATGTTTGCAAGACAAACACCTAAACCACTAAGACATGTTGTGTAAAAGAGATTTTTGCTTGTATAAGAATCACTGGACAGATTTTATGGGCAAAACCAACTCTGGCAGGAGACCCAGGGGTAGACCCCGAGCAACATGGTTGGATGACATCAATAAGCTTGGCTGGTCACACTTGGGGATCCAGCCGGATTGGTTGGAAATACTTGCTTCTGACAGGACCCGCTGGAAGGAGTGTTTGAGGACTCAGCCCCCACAACCCTCTCAGGATTAAGTGGACGACGAAGAAGAAGAAGAAGAAGAAGGAGATAAGTATATTGAATGGACATTTCTCTGCAGTAAAAGAAAGCAATATGTCTTTATGTATTTTAATCATAAGCTAAATACCCTAACTTTTAAGCCATGGTACCATAATAACAACAACTATAACAAATGCCAGGTTTTGTGAGGTACCAATTTACATCCTCTGTCTGACTATACCTCCTATGATAAATACACCACTGTGTATCATATCTGGCCAGAGGGAGTCTCAACAGTAACTTGACCTGCTAGAAATAGCAGCCAAGTCTTTCTAAAATTCACATTCTACCATTTTTATGCAAAAGAAAAAGTCACTTTAGATAATATAGTCCTAGATATAGTATAGTCCTAAGTCTGTTAGGTTAACCCTATTGCATTTACATTACTCTATATTTACTATTATATTTTCATCGCAAACACTTTATCTCAGATAATTATCTCTCATAATATCGAATCTATGAGATTTTGATATTATTTATTTTGAGAACAATACCTTAACATCAGTATGAGTGGTCAGTTACGGCCAGTTTGAACAGAAAAAGTGAGAGAATTCTGGCTGAATACGGCCAGTTTAAATGCTAAAGGGTTACGGCTGACCTGCCTGGGATTAATCAATGGCAAAAACAGTCACAGCTGAATTTCCCCCCCCCCCCGGGGGGGGGGGGGTTAACAACAACAACAAAAGTCACAGCTGACTAGGGTCATAACAACAACAGGTCCTTCTGACTGAGGCTACACAACAAAAACCGGCCCAGCTGACTGAGTCTACATAACAACAGACAAGGACAACACAACAACTGCAACCATGACTGACCAAATACACAACAGCAACAACAGTTACAACTGACCAGGGTCATTACAACAACAACAGTAACTATTAACCAGGGCCACATGAACAACAACAGTCACAACTGACCAGAGGCTAAACAACAACAACAGTCACATCTGACTAGAGCCTTACAACAACAACAGTCACAACTGACCAGAGGCTAAACAACAACAACAACAGTCACATCTGACTATAGCCTTACAACAACAACAGTCACAACTGACCAGAGGCTAAACAACAACAACAGTCACATCTGACTAGAGCCTTACAACAACAACAGTCACAACTGACCAGAGGCTAAACAACAACAACAGTCACATCTGACTATAGCCTTACAACAACAACAGTCACAACTGACCAGAGGCTAAACAACAACAACAGTCACATCTGACTAGAGCCTTACAACAACAACAACAGTCACATCTGACTAGAGCCTTACAACAACAACAGTCACAACTGACCAGAGGCTAAACAACAACAACAACAGTCACAACTGACCAGAGGCTAAACAACAACAACAGTCACATCTGACTAGAGCCTTACAACAACAGTCACAACCGACCAGAGGCTAAACAACAACAACAGTCACATCTGACTAGAGCCTTACAACAACATTCACAACCGACCAGAGGCTAAACAACAACAAGAGTCACATCTGACTAGAGCCTTACAACAACAACAAGTCACAACCGACCAGAGGCTAAACAACAACAGTCACATCTGACTAGAGCCTTACAACAACAACAACAGTCACATCTGACCAGAGGCTAAACAACAACAACAGTCACATCTGACTAGAGCCTTACAACAACAACAACAACAGTCACAACCGACCAGAGGCTAAACAACAGTCACAACCGACCAGGGGTTAAACAACAACAACAACAACAGTCACAACTGATCAGACCCTTACAACAACTGACCAGGGCCACACAACTGGCAGAGTCCACTCCCCTCCAGGTCTAAACACAGCTGATTACTTCCAGTGAAAGTGACAGAGAGAGAGAGAGAGAGAGAGATAAGAGAAGAATCGGCCCCAATATGTAACTGGTATTTTATTTACCGACCTCTGACCTTGGTGGGATTTGAACCCAGAGTACAGAGAACCAGAACAGATACCAGAATGTTGTTGTTGACGATGATGATGATGGTTGTGATGGTGGACATTGTAGTATTGGTGGTGGTAATGATTGTCGTGATGGCGATGGTGGAGGTGTTGGTGATGATGGTTGCAGTGGTGGTGGTAATAATTGTTGTGATGGTGATGGTGGTGGTGGTGGTGGTGGTGGTGGAGGTGTTGGTGATGATGGTTGCAGTGGTGGTGGTAATAATTGTTATGATGGTGATGGTGGTGGCCATAGTTTTGTTGTAATAGTGGTGGTAGTGGTAATGATTGTTTTGATGGTGGTGGTGGTGGTGATGGTGATGGTGGTGGTGATGGTGGTGGTGGTGGTGGTGGAGGTGTTGGTGATGATGGTTGCAGTGGTGGTGGTAATAATTGTTGTGATGGTGATGGTGGTGGCCATAGTTTTGTTGTAATAGTGGTGGTAGTGGTAATGATTGTTATGATGGTGGTGGTGGTGGTGATGGTGATGGTGGTGGTGGTGGAGGTGTTGGTGATGATGGTTGCAGTGGTGGTGGTAATAATTGTTGTGATGGTGATGGTGATGGCCATAGTTTTAGTTTTGTTGTAATAGTGGTGGTAGTGGTAATGATTGTTATGATGGTGGTAGTGATGGTGATGGTGGTGGTGGTGGTGGTGGTGGTGGTGGTGGTGGAGGTGTTGGTGGTGATGGTTGCAGTGGTGGTGGTGGTGGTGGTGATGGTAATGGTGGTGGTGGTGATGGTGGTGGTGATGGTGGTGGTGGTGGTGGTGGTGGTGGTGATGGTGGTGGTGATGGAGATGGTGATGGTGGTGGTAGTGATGGTGGTGGTGGTGGTGGTGGTGGTGGTGGTGGTGGTGGTGGTGGCGGTGGTGAAGGTGTTGGTGATGATGGTTGCAGTGGTGGTGGTAATAATTGTTGTGATGGTGATGGTGATAGTTTTAGTTTTGTTGTAATAGTGGTGGTAGTGGTAATGATTGTTATGATGGTGGTGGTGGTGGTGGAGGTGTTGGTGGTGATGGTGATGATGGTGGTGGTGATGGTGGTGGTGATGGTGGTGGTGGTGGTGGTGGAGGTGTTGGTGATGATGGTTGCAGTGGTGGTGATAATAAATGTTGTGATGGTGATGGTGATGGCCATAGTTTTAGTTTTGTTGTAATAGTGGTGGTAGTGGTAATGATTGTTATGATGGTGGTGGTGGTGGGGGAGGTGTTGGTGGTGGTGGTGGTGATGGTGGTGGTGGTGATGGTGATGGTGGTGGTGATGGTGATGATGGTGGTGGTGATGGTGGTGGTACATTTCAGGAAGATAGAGAGAAAATGTACACAGAATAAACAGGAAAGCAGTGTTACAACAACAACAACAACAACAAGCATTATCTGTGTTGTTGTCGAAAACTGTTTACTGGTTGCTAAGTCACTTATCAACTGATTGCTAATCACCACTACCATCACTACTACCATCACTACCATCACTATCATCATCACCATCACTATCATTACCATCATCACCAACACTAACACCACCAACATCACTAACACCACCAACATCACTACCATCATCAACACTAACACCACCAACATCACTAACACCACCAACACCACTACCATCACCAACACTAACACCACCAACACCACTACCATCACCAACACTACCATCACCAACACTAACACCACCAACACCACTAACACCACCAACACCACTACCATCACCAACACTAACACCACCAACATTACTACCATCACCAACACTAACACCACCAACACCACTACCATCACCAACACTAACACCACCAACACCACTACCATCATCAACACTAACACCACCAACACCACTACCATCACCAACAATAACACCACCAACATCACTACCATCACCAACACTAACACCACCAACATCACTACCATCACCAACACTAACACCACCAACACCACTACCATCATCAACACTAACACCACCAACACTAACACCACCAACACCACTACCATCATCAACACTAACACCACCAACACCACTACCATCACCAACAATAACACCACCAACATCACTACCATCACCAACACTAACACCACCAACATCACTACCATCACCAACACTAACACCACCAACACCACTACCATCATCAACACTAACACCACCAACATCACTACCATCACCAACACTAACACCACCAACACCACTACCATCATCAACACTAACACCACCAACATCACTACCATCACCAACACTAACACCACCAACACCACTACCATCATCAACACTAACACCACCAACATCACTACCATCACCAACACTAACACCACCAACATCACTACCATCACCAACACTAACACCACCAACACCACTACCATCACCAACACTAACACCACCAACATCACTACCATCACCAACACTAACACCACCAACACCACTACCATCATCAACACTAACACCACCAACACCACTACCATCACCAACACTAACACCACCAACATCACTACCATCACCAACACTAACACCACCAACACCACTACCATCACCAACACTAACACCACCAACATCACTACCATCACCAACACTAACACCACCAACATCACTACCATCATCAACACTAACACCACCAACATCACTACCATCACCAACACTAACATCACCAACATCACTACCATCACCAACACTAACACCACCAACACCACTACCATCACCAACACTAACACCACTAACATCACTACCATCATCAACACTAACACCACCACCATCACTACCATCACCAACACTAACACCACCAACATCACTACCATCATCAACACTAACACCACCAACACCACTACCATCACCAACACTAACACCACCAACACCACTACCATCACCAACACTAACACCACCAACATCACTACCATCACCAACACTAACATCACCAACATCACTACCATCACCAACACTAACACCACCAACACCACTACCATCACCAACACTAACACCACCAACATCACTACCATCACCAACACTAACACCACCAACATCACTAACACCACCAACATCACTACCATCACCAACACTAACACCACCAACATCACTACCATCACCAACACTAACACCACCAACATTACTACCATCACCAACACTAACACCACCATCACCACTACCATCACCAACACTAACACCACCAACACCACTACCATCACCAACACTAACACCACTAACATCACTACCATCATCAACACTAACACCACCACCATCACTACCATCACCAACACTAACACCACCAACATCACTACCATCACCAACACTAACACCACCAACACCACTACCATCACCAACACTAACACCACCAACACCACTACCATCACCAACACTAACACCACCAACATCACTACCATCATCAACACTAACACCACCAACACCACTACCATCACCAACACTAACACCACCAACACCACTACCATCACCAACACTAACACCACCAACATTACTACCATCACCAACACTAACACCACCATCACCACTACCATCACCAACACTAACACCACCAACATCACTACCATCACCAACACTAACACCACCAACATCACTACCATCACCAACACTAACACCACCAACATCACTACCATCACCAACACTAACACCACCAACATCACTACCATCACCAACACTAACACCACCAACATCACTACCATCACCAACACTAACACCACCAACATCACTACCATCACCAACACTAACACCACCAACATCACTAACACCACCAACATCACTACCATCACCAACACTAACACCACCAACATCACTACCATCACCAACACTAACACCACCAACATCACTACCATCACCAACACTAACACCACCAACATCACTACCATCACCAACACTAACACCACCAACATCACTAACACCACCAACATCACTACCATCACCAACACTAACACCACCAACATCACTACCATCACCAACACTAACACCATCAACATCACTACCATCACCAACACTAACACCACCAACACCACTACCATCACCAACACTAACACCACCAACATCACTAACACCACCAACATCACTACCATCACCAACACTAACACCACCAACATCACTACCATCACCAACACTAACACCACCAACATCACTACCATCATCAACACTAACACCACCAACACCACTACCATCACCAACACTAACACCACCAACATCACTACCAGCATCAACATCACCACCATCATCATCACATCTAACACAGCCACCAACACCATTGCAACAACCACGACCACCATCATCATAACCACCATCATCACAACCACCACCATCACAACAAACACCATCATTACCATCACAACCACCACTTCCACTGCCATCACAGCCATTACAACCACCACCACCACCACCATTACCAACAACATCACAACCACTGCGATCACAACCATTACAACCACCACCATCACAACCACCACCACCACTACCAACAACATCACAACCACCACCATCACAACCACCATCACAACCATTACAACCACCACCATCACAACCACCATCACCACTACCAACAACATCACAACCATTACAACCACCACCGTCACAGCCACCACCACCACTACCAACAACATCACAACCACCACCATCACAACCACCATCACCACTACCAACAATATCACAACCACTGCGATCACAACCATTACAACCACCACCATCACCACCACTACCAACAACATCACAACCACCACCATCACCACTACCAACAACATCACAACCATTACAACCACCACCATCACAACCAACGCCATCACTACCAACACCATCACTACCAACACCATCACAACCACCACCAGCACTATCATCACAACCACCACCATCATTATAACCGCCACCACTATCACTACCATCACAACCAGCACCATCGTAACCACCACCATCACTACCACCAGCACCACCACTACCACCAACACAACCACCACCAACACAACCACCACTATCACAACCAAACCATCACTACCACCAACACCACCATCACAATTACCACCACCACCACCACCAACACCACCACTACCACCACTACCACCACCACTACCACCACTACCACCACCAACAACACCATCACTACCACCACTACCACCACCACTACCACCACTACCACCACCAACAACACCATCACTACCACCACTACCACTACCAATATGGTTGATATTGATGATGATGATGGTAGTGGTGTTGATATTGATGATGATGATGGTAGTGGTGTTGATATTGATGATGATGATGATGATGATGATGGTAGTGGTGTTGATGATGATGGTAGTGGTGTTGATATTGATGATGATGATGGTAGTGGTGTTGATGATGATGATGGTAGTGGTGTTGATATTGATGATGATGATGGTAGTGGTGTTGGTGATGATGATGATGATGATGATGATGATGGTAGTGGTGTTGATGATGGTAGTGGTGTTGGTGTTGATGATGATGATGATGGTAGTGGTGTTGATGATGATGATGGTAGTGGTGTTGATATTGATGATGATGATGGTAGTGGTGTTGGTGATGATGATGATGATGGTAGTGGTGTTGATGATGGTAGTGGTGTTGGTGTTGATGATGATGATGATGGTAGTGGTGTTGATGATGATGATGGTAGTGGTGTTGGTGATGATGATGGTAGTGGTGTTGGTGATGATGATGGTAGTGGTGTTGATGATGATGATGGTAGTGGTGTTGGTGATGATGATGATGATGGTAGTGGTGTTGGTGATGATGATGGTAGTGGTGTTGGTGATGATGATGGTGATGGTAGTGGTGTTGGTGATGATGATGATGGTGGTATTGATGATGGTGATGATGATGGTAGTGGTGTTGGTGATGATGATGGTAGTGGTGTTGGTGATGATGATGATGGTGGTATTGATGATGGTGATGATGATGGTAGTGGTGTTGGTGATGGTGATGATGATGGTAGTGGTTTTGATGGTGATGATGATGATTATGGTGATGATGATGATGATGGTATTGATGATGATGATGATGATGGTAGTGGTGTTGATGGTGATGATGATGGTAGTCGTTTTGATGGTGATGGTGATGATGATGCCGGTTTACGGTTTACGACAAAAATAAGAAATTCTCCGAGTTTGCACCAAAAATAAAATACAACTCAAGATGCTTTTTTAGTAGTAGTAGTAGTAGTAGTAGTGGTAGTAGTAGTAGTGGTAGTAGCAATAGTAGTAATAGTAGTAGTGGTAGTAGTAGTAGTGGCGGTGGTGGTGGCAGCTGGGATAACGATAATAGTGATACGATGGTAGTGATGGTGGTGGTAATGGTTGTAGTGGTGGTGTTGGTGGTGGTTGTGATGTCGACGTCGAATAACGAGATGGTGATAATGATGATGATGATGATGATGATGGTTGTGGTCGTGGTGTATATATGTGTAAGGATGATGGTGATGGTGGTGTTGTACATGTGTAAGAATGGTGATGGTGGTGGTGGTGTATAAACGTGTAAGGATGATGGTGGTGGTAGTGTATATATGTGTAATGATGGTAGTGGTGGTGGTGTAGATGTGTAATGATGATGATGATGATGATGATGGTGTATGTGTAATAATGATGCTGATGATGAAGGTGGTGGTGTATATGTGTAAGGATGCTGATGATAATGATGATGATGATGATAGTAAAGGATAAGAGGTGATTGACTGCGAAGATGGTGATGGTGGTGGCTATTGACAATGACGGTTAAGCCGGCGACATCTTCGATGGTGATGATGGTGATGATGGTGATGATGGGAGTGCCTGTGATAATGGTGACGACGTTGGCGGTGGTGGGGACGAAAGTAACACTGACAACGACGGCGATGATGGTGGTGCTGGTGTTAGTGGTGTTGGCGGTGGTAATGTTGGTGGTGGTGATAGTGGTGGTGGTGGTGGTGGTGATGATGGTTGTAATGGTGGTGATGGTGTTTTGTGGGGGATGAAAGTAACACTGACACCGACGGTAATGCTGGTGGTGTTGATGGTGTTGGTGGTGATGATGATGGCGGTGGTGGTGTTGGTGGTTATGATGGTGTTGCTGGTGGGGGGATGATGTTTATAACCACCACCACCACCACCATCATCACTGCTACGGCGACGACAACGAAGATAATGACGATGACGGCGATAACGATGACAATAACGACAGTTATAACAACAATATATATATTATAATGATTTAATATTAATATTATCATCATGACGATTATGATGGACTGTGGCGCGCGCGCGCGCGTGTGTGTGTGTGAGAGAGAGAGAGAGAGAGAGAGAGAGTGTGTGTGTGTGTGTGTGTGTGTGTGTGTGTGAGAGAGAGTGTGTGTGTGTGTGAAATAGACAGACAAACGAATAGATAGATGGATCGATAGATAAATAGATAGATAGATGGATGGATGGATGGATAGACAAATAGATAGATGGATACAAAGGCAGACAGAGAGGCAGATACATACATACATATATAGATAGATAGATAAATAGATAAATAGATAGACAGATAGATAGATGGATGTACAGATAGATAGATGGACAGATAGATAGATGGACTGATAGATAGGCAGCTAGATAGATAGTATTTACTTACCAGACGATACTTGAGCGACTGTTCCGAAGTCCTTTCAAAACGATCTCCACACGACAAGGAAGCATGTCCAGAAAATATCTCCTTGTGGAAGTATTTCAATGGAATCTCCGAATCCCTGATAATTTCAATTACTTTCGATGCGTCTACTTCGTCCAGAGATGTCTTTTGGTCAACAAAAACACCATCAAAATACTGTTGTTGTTCAACGACATCCGACGCCATTTTACACACACACACACACTGGGGTTTGTTTATTTTCTACACTCACTCTGCCGTGTGCCAGCGTGTGTGTGTGTCTCTCTCGCTCACTCTCACTCACTCTCTATCTCTCTCTCTCTCCCAGTAGCTCTCGCACTAGCTTTCTCTCTCGCACTGCCTCTATTGCTCTCTCTTTCTCTTACTACCTCTCGCTCTACCTCTCTATAGAGCTATATATATATATATAGAAAGAGAGAGAGAGAGAGAGCTATATATATATAGCTGTGTATGTTTCGCTCTATGTTCTGCTGCTGCTGTTGCTGGTGCTCTCTCTCTCTCCATCTATAGCTCTCTTTCACTCTCCCTCTCTCACTGCATGTCTATGTATTATCTATATATATATATATTTATATGTATGTGTGTATGTGTTGCTGTTCGCGGTGCTCTCACTTTCTCTGTGTGTGTGTGTATATATATATATATATATATATATGTGTGTGTGTGTGTTTTTTTATGTGTATAAAATGCTGCGCGTATGTGTGTCGGTGTCTATGCCTTTATGTGTATGTTGATGTGCATGTGCGCGTGTATGCTGCTGTGTATGTGTGTTAGTGTTCTATGCATTGTATATGCGTGCTGCTGCTCTCTCTCTCTCTCTCTCTCTCTCTCTCTCTTCTCTCTCTCTGTGGATGTGTACTGTTGTGTCACTATTACTGTGATTAAGATGATGATGATGGTGTACGTTGGTGTGTCATTTAACCAATGTGTGTGTGTGAGCGCGCCAGTGAATGTGTATCGGTAAATCAATGCGCGTGTGTGTTTTTGCTAAGCCGTGTGTCAGCGACTATGTGAGTGTATATATATATATAATATATATATATATGTGTGTGTGTCTATACTACGCCATATGCTAGCGGGTGTGTAGATGTCAATTGCATGTGTCTGTGTGTTAGTACGAGTGTGTGTATGTGTACATATCACTGTGTCAATGTGAGTCGTTGTGTCAGCATGAGTGTGTGCGTGTGTGTCGATTTCACTGTGAATGTACATTTCTGGGTGTGTATGTGTGTGTGTCAGATTTGCTATGTTAGTGTGTATGTGGGTGTGTTTTATATATATATATATGTGTGTGTGTGTGTGTGTGTGAGAGAGAGAGGGGGCGTATGCGTTAGTGTGTCTGTATACGCTTTGTATGTGAGTGTGAGGACGTATGTGTTAGTGTGTCTGTATATAGCATAACGCTTTGTATGTGTGTGTGTGCGTGTGTTTGTATTGTGTATACCACTCTACATGTCTATGAGTCAGTGTGCATGTGTGAATGAACAGCCGTGTTTGTGTTTGTGTGTGTGTGTGTGTGTGTATAACTCTGCGTATGTAAGTCTGTGTGCATGTGTGAATGGACAGTCGTGTTAGTGTATGTGTGTGTGTGTGTATAACTCTACGTATCTATAAGTCTGTGTGCATGTGTGAATGGACAGTCGTGTGTGTGTGTGTGTAGTTCCATTAATGTGCCTGTGTTGAGTTGAATGAATCGTGTATATGTATTAGTGTGTGTGTGGGTGTCGTTTTGTTGATGTATGTGTA
>OZ024757.1:26526453-26531453 GCA_964016885.1 Eledone cirrhosa
ATCTTTCATTATTTCAGTGGATTGGCAGTATCGGTAGAGGGTCGGACACAATGCATAGAGTCACGGCCCTTTACGCTCTGAGTTCAAATCACGCCGAGGTTAACTTTACCTTTCATCCTTACGGGGTCGATAAAATAAAGTACTAGTAATGCACTGGGATAATTGCTGGCCTTGTGCCAAAAGTAGAAACAATTATTTCACTTTGTCAACCTCTTCGCTTTCTTTGCTTCTTCTCATATTTCCTTTTCATTCCCCCCTCACACACACTCACACATACACACACACACACACATAAACACACACATATACACACAAGCACATACTCATACATACATACTCATACATACATACACATGCGTATATATAAAGTGTGTATGCAGGTATTTCTATGTGTGTGTGCCTGAATGTGTGAAGTGTGTATATTTATCGCTACGTATTTTTGTTCTCATTTTTTATTTTTGCTATGCAACCCCTAACCTCCTCACCCCGTTCTCTATCTATCTCTCTATCTCTCTATCTATCTATCTCTCTCTCTTGCCCCCCCCCCCTCTCAGTGCATGCGAAAAATAAACAGAAAACAATAAAACAAACAATATAGTACAACAAAGATATATATATATATATATGTATTAGTTTTTATATATGTATTAGTTTAACGCTTGATATAGTAGGAAAAGTGTCTTAATGTTTTGGACACGAGTCCTTCGTCAGAAGTCAGAACAAGTTACAGGAAGATACTGGAAAGAGAGGGGAGGAGGAGGAAAGGGAAAAATATTTTTTTTAGAAAATAACCCCCCACCCCCCAACAACACATACACACACACTCACACACACAGCGACTCACACACACACACACACACCTATGTATTTAGAATTACAATAAAATCCCAATAAAAGGCCGTCTCCATTTCAGGTCACTGGATTCAAACTAAACATGTATTAATTGGTACCCACATTTGTGGTCTTTCTGGTACACAAACCATGAATGCATCACACACATACACACACATGTATATATATATATAGATATATACATATATATATATATATATATATATATATATATATATATATATATATATATAATGTAGGAGGTGAGTTTTATTGTAGCACAATAAAGCAATGCAAATATCGGATAAGTAGCACTCTACAGTTTGTAGGACTGGAGTATAAATAATATAAGATCAAAAGATGGTTAAAAGAGTTCCAAGTATTTTATTATGAGCATTTCAAAAACAAATATCATCATGGGATGACATCTGCGTTCTCATCAGATAAAATAGGGAGACATGATATGAAGCTTAAAAAACACTTGTGAATAGTGAAGTTTTAATGCTGAATGTTGATTTAAAACTTCACTATTCACAAGTGTTTCTTAAGCTTCATATCATGTCTCCCTATTTTATCTGATGAGAAAGCAGATGTCATCCCATGATGATATTTGTTTTTGAAATGCGCATAATAAAATACTTGGAACTCTTTTAACCATCTTTTGATTTTATATATATATATATATATAAGTTATGTCGGTGCCACAACATCCAGGCCGAAACAAATGAGATCGTGTAGGTGTCACGACAAAAAACACACAGTCCACGCTGTAATGTGGCCGTGTAGGCAACACGGTAAAAACCTCCCAGCCCCACACTGTAAATGTGGTTGGTGTTAGGAAGGGCATCCAGCTGTAGAAAACCCGCCACACAGTCCACGCTGTAATGTGGCCGTGTAGGCAACACGGTAAAAACCTCCCGGCCCCACACTGTAAATGTGGTTGGTGTTAGGAAGGGCATCCAGCTGTAGAAAACCCGCCACACAGTCCACGCTGTAATGTGGCCGTGTAGGCAACACGGTAAAAACCTCCCAGCCCCACACTGTAAATGTGGTTGGTGTTAGGAAGGGCATCCAGCTGTAGAAAACCCGCCAGACAGTCCTATGCGAGCAAGACAACCACTCTTGCCTCAAGTGGGAAAACCCCCGTCCAAACCCATGCAAGCGTGGAACATGGACGTTAAACGATGATGATGATGATGATGATGATGATAATATATATATATATATGGGATAACAAGTTATCGTAATAGGTAATCCAGTTAGAGGTAATCCAGTTAGAGGTTGTGAGTACTCTGCGCCGTGGATAGTTTTAATGTACGGCTTTGTTTGACTCAACAAGATGCTTCCATAGTTATGCAGCGAGTTTGCGGTAATTTTTATGCAGGTTATACTTGGAGTAATAATAGTTAAAGAATGAAGTGTAATATGGTTGGCTTTATTTAAAATATTATGAATACTTTATTGAATAATGTATTGGAGATCGAATAACACAACCTCAAGCGATTAGCGAACTCTAGACCCACATGATCAACGAAACAATTGTCAGTACTTTAAATAAAGCCCTTATTGTACAGCCAACCATGTTAATCTTCATTCTTTAACTATATATATATATATATATATATATATATATATATAGTGGTGGAACACTGGAAGGTAATATCCATAGTGGTAGAGCACTCAGTCCATGGGACGAGTTAGGTAGAAGTAGTTCCACAACAGTTAGTTCACCATACCGAGAACAATTGTTTCACCTTGAGGATCCGCTAAGGTGAAACAATTGTTCTCGGTATGGTGAACTAACTGTTGTGTAACCACTTCTATACATATATATATATATATATATATATGTAAGTATGTATGTATACATACATACATATATGTATACAGACATACAGTAGTATGTGTATAAATACATACATGCACACATATATACAGGGTGTTCGGGATAAATTTGACAGTTTCATCAGGAAAAAGAAAAAGTGCTTGGTATCTACAAAATTTATTTGATTTAAAAGAAATTCAATGGACAAGGAAATTACACTATTGTCAAAGAGTTTTACTCAAAATAACCGCCATTAGCGTCTATTGCAGCCTCAATCCGGGCCCGGAACCTGGAGCAAGCTGATTTTACACTTTCCCTGGGAAGACCCTCAAAAACTACTTTAATTCTGTCGATTAACTGGGCTTTTGTAGTACTGGCACGGCGATTGGTGTCTTTCTCTACAGCGCCCCATACATAATAGTCCATCGGGTTAAGATCAGGGGAGTTCGGAGGCCAAACATTGGGACTGGTGTAGTCGTAAAAATTGGCTGACAACCATTTTTGACTTTTCCCCGAGGTGTGGCAGGGGGCCGAATCCTGCTGCCATACATACGGCCTATTATTGGCTACCCTTGTTATCCAGAGCTTAACTACAGTGGTTAGCAATTCCACGTAGGCATCTGAATTCAACCTGAGACCCTGTTTGAAAAAATGCGGAGGCATCACATCACCCTCGGAGGACACACATCCAAAAACCATGACAGTTTGGGAAAATTTAGTCTGCATGACTCGAGGAGTGTCCTTTGGACTGTATGCAAGTCATCTGTTATTCTGCATGTTGTGTTTTTGATATTGGCAAAAGTTTTTCTCATCGGAAAAGAACCAGATTCTTTGTGCTTCAGCAGGATGTTTCACTTTGCTCAGAAGTTTCTTCGCCTTTGTCAGACGATTTTCGCGGGCCTTTTCTGTGAGAAGTTGACCTCTGCGACGCTTGTATGAGTAGTAGCGAAGGTCTTCATTGAGTGCAATTTTCATAGTAGAGGCTGAAACATTCAATTCACGCAACAAAGACCGAATTCCGATGCCAGGGTCCTACAACACTTTTTTCTGCAGATTTTCGATGAATTCTGCTGTGCGAGAGCAATCAGATCTTCTGTTATGTTTCTTTCTTCTACCCACAGCCTCGTAGTCTCCATTGCAATTCTCCAGTTCATGCCGGATTGTTTTTACAGTGTTCAGGGAGCATTGAGCAGCGACCATAATCTCCTTATTTTGATGGCCGGCGCGAATCATCATGATACAAGTTATTCTCTTCCATGATTCAGGTGGCTCCCAGTCATCCATTCTCGTTGTCATCACATATGTGAATGAAGGAGGGTTTAAACTTTCAAATAAAGCCTAGTGGGCATGAATGAATTTAAAACATCTGAAAAAACAACCAAATATTATTCTGTCAAATTTATCCCGAACACCCTGTATATGCACGTATCGGTTTACCGAACATTTATTGTAAACAAACAAACAGCCCGAATTACGCCGTACAGTGTTTAGGCAACCACGTCACCTTTTTGTTCAACACTGACACAGGAACGATGTACTAGTTTCAAGCTTATTAGCTATCGTCAGCATCGTATACCTTCCTGCCAGATGGTTGAACGTCTGAAAGTATATACTTTCCTTATGCATATTAACGGCTGAGCAGCCTAATTTGCATATCGGGTGAGTTTAGTCGGCTGCTCAGCCGTTAATATGCATAAGGAAAGTATATACTTTCAGACGTTCAACCATCTGGCAGGAAGGTATACAATGCTGACGATACACACACACACATATATATATATATATATATATATATATAACTCCGCTCACATCACTTCCTTCTAAGCCTAGCCGAGGATGTTAGAATGAGCAGTGTTGTATTGGGAAGAGATAATGTTAGTGACAGGACAAACCACATTCAGCCCAATCTGCTGGTGTCTCAACACAAAACACACATTCCACCCTGTAAAAAGGTTAGTGCTGGTGCTGATGAGCTTCCGAGCTTATGACAGCCTTTAGACTTAGACTTTAGACATTCTGAATTCAAATTCTGCCGAGGTTAGCTTTGCCTTTCATACTTACAGGATCGATAAAATAAAGTACCAGTAATAATTTAATCAATTTTCCCCCTTCCTTTCAAATTGCTGGCCATGTTCCAATAGTAGAAACAATCTCAGTAAAATATTTGTTTCAACATTTGACATAAGGCCAGCAACTTAACCCTTTAGCATTTAAACTGGCTGTATCTGGCCAGAATTCTCTCACTCTTTCTGTCCAAACCAGCTGTAACTGGCTGCTCATACTGGCGTTAAGGTATAGTTCTCAAAATAAATCAAAATCTCATAGATTCGATATTAAGTGAGAT
>OZ024757.1:26541453-26641453 GCA_964016885.1 Eledone cirrhosa
ACTCCACCACCACACCACCACCACTACTACTGGTGCTGCCCCCACTACACCACCACCATACCACACTACACCACCACCACATCACTACTGCCACAACCACTACTACACCACCACACTACACCACCACACCACTACACCACCACTACCACACCACCACCACCACAACACCACCACAACCACTACTACACCACACCACACTACCACCACAACATCACCACCACAACCACTACTACACCACCAGCACACTGCCACCACAACACCACCACCACAAGCACTACTACACCACCACCACACCACTAGAACCACTACTAAACCACCACACCACCACCACAACTACACCACCACAACCACCACCACAACCACTACTACACCACCACAACACCACCACCACAACCACCACCACAAGCACTACTACACCACCACCACACCACTAGAACCACTACTAAACCACCACACCACCACCACAACTACACCACCACAACCACCACCACACCACCACCACAACACCACCACCACAACCACCACCACATCTCCACAACACCACCACCACAACCACCACTACACCACTACTACACCACCACCACACCACCACAACCACTACACCACCACAACCACTACTACACCACCACAACCACCACCACACCACTACACCACCACCACTACACCACCACCACTACACCACCACAACCACTACACCACCACAACCACTACTACACCACCACAACCACTACTACACCACCACAACACCACCACCACTACACCACCACCACCACTACACCACCACAACCACTACACCACAACCACTACACCACCACAACCACTACTACACCACCACCACCACAACACCACCACCACAACACCACCACAACACCACCAGCACTACTGGTGCTGCCCCCTTACATGACCAAGTTACTGGAGCTGTCATGCACATAACCAAATAACTTATTATCTATGTTGCTTTGAGAGAAGCACAAAGGCTTACACATATCTATTGTACACTGTTGTCTGTGTGTGTTACTGTGTGTGTGTGTATGTATGCTTGTGTGTTACTGTGTCTGTGTGTCTTAGTGTGTGTGTGTGTGTCTATACTTGTGTGTTACTGTGCCTGTGTGTGTGTGTTAGTGTGTGTGAGTTCATGCTTGTGTGTGTGTTAGTGTGTGTGTGTCCATGCTTGTGTGTGTTAGTGTGTGTGTGTCTATGCTTGTCTGTGTGTGTTAGTGTGTGTGTGTCTATGCTTGTGTGTGTTAGTGTGTATTAGTGTGTGTGTGTCTATGCTTGGGTGTGTGTGTTAGTGTGTGTGTGTCCATGCTTGTGTGTGTGTTAGTGTCTATACTTGTGTGTGTGTGTGTGTGTTTGTGTCCATGTTTCTGTGTCTCCATGTTTGTGTGTGTCCATGCTTGTGTGTGTGTTAGTGTCTATACTTGTGTGTATGTGTGTGTGTTTGTGTCCATGTTTCTGTGTCTCCATGTTTGTGTGTGTCCATGCTTGTGTGTCTGTGTGAGTGTGTGTGTGTTAGTATGTGTGTGTGTCCATGTGTTAGTGTGTGTGTGACTGTGATGTATACATGCCCATGTATTTATGTGTACCCTTGTCAGTTTGTATAAATATATATAAAAAATGGTCGTTTTGGAGGCCCCTACAATGCAGATGGGTAAATATATAAATACATACATATATATATAATTATAATAGAATATAAAAGAAAAACGAACACAGATATATACATATATATGTTCAAATCGTAAGGGAGCGAATATATACCTTTGATATATTCGGCTCCGTTAATTTGTTGAGCTATTTCAAATGTCGAGTAAACCTGGCTGCTATTTTTAGTGGTGTCGGTTTGTGAGACGCGCTAGGATGCCATGTGCACTATTTTATATATAGCACACTATTTCTTAATATACTTAGAAGTGTCTAGGATACTAATTCATCACCCACTGATGAGCTTGAATTGGTAATTCTATTCACAATTAACATTGCGAAACAACAACAAGTTGTCTGGGTGATTGGTAGTTACCACAATTCCGGTTTGTATTTATTTTCTTAATTTTTTCTTAAATTGAGACAAGCGAACCCTATTGTCTATAGTTAGTATTCTTTTCACCTTAGTCAATCAGGTCCTTTACGATTTGAACACATATATGTATATGTCTGTGTTCGTTTTTCTTTTATATTCTATTATAATATACGGCTCGGAAATATCTCTTTCTTAGAGCTATTTTGTTGTAAGAGACTATTTTGAGTTCCTAACTCAATATATATACCTTTGATATATATATATATATATATATATATAGAAGGATTTTAATGGATACAGTTTAGTTAAAAGGAATTTATTGACACGTGTTTCTATAACAGTTACATAACCTGAAAACAGCTGCTATCTACAAAGTATTAGTTATGCAGACATTCAATATTTCAATGTTATTATCAACTGTCATTTCATCGGAAAATACTGTATATATATATATATATATATATATATATATATAAAGAATGGAAAAAGAAAAATCAGTGATGCATCGGAACTCAATCTATTGTGTGTTACAATTGTTTCCCCGGCAAACAGCTCGAGGTGCGATCTGTGTGTAGATCGACCTGACTCTAAACTCGCAGGTTCCTCGGACACGTCTGTTGATTTCGGAGCATATCCTCTTTCTCCGAAATCAATAGACGTGTCCGAGGAACCTGCTCTATTTGATATATATTTATCCTTATCGAGCCCTCTTTGGATTTTAGTCTTCACATTTATTATTATTACTATATATATATATATATATACCACGAAAAACATGGGCGGAGGTGGTGAGAGCAGACCTCAGATCGCTGAAGCTCATGGAGATGACCGGAAGACCGTGACAAGTGGAGAGATGCCTGTGCTGAATAGGACCCGTCCCACCCTTGCAAGCAGGGAAAAGCGGACGTAAAATGATGATGATGATGATATGAATTGAAAGGGACAAGGCTGTGTTGTTAATAAGAACGAGTGTTTAGAAAGTAAAGGAAACACAAACATAGAGATAAACATTTCCCCTCATCAGTTGTTTGCTGAGGGTCTCAGATGTTTCGGCACATTAAAAACAATACATATATATACATATATATATACTGTGGTAAAAGTTTGATAGAAATATCCAAGGGTAAGAGCACTCAGTCTATAGGACGAGTTTAGTAAGATTACAACAGTGACATAAACAGGTACTTTAGTTTCATTGGGTTCTGGAGCCTAACTCATTCAGCCTGTGATAAGAAAATATTTTATTTTCATTATGACAGGCTGAATAAGTTGGGGTCCAAAACCCAACGAAACTTAAGTACCTATTTATGTCACTGTTGTAAATGTGTCTTTATGTAGACATATATATATATATATATATATATACTAGGAGCAGTACCCAGCGTTGCCTGAGTAGGTAAAATAATATCTGCCTTTGATGAAAAGGTGTTGGGTTTAGCGACTGCTTCTTGATGACTCATCTATGGCCCCACACATGCCATGCGGGGGAGGGTGGTGATGACCTCTATCATTGAGAAATGCGGGTGACTGACGAAGGGGCATGCTGGGGGAGGGAGGTAATGACCTCTAACACTAAGCCAAATTTCCTCACGCTACTTGATTGGAAACCGATGAATTCTCAAATACACAACTAAAAACTCAGATGACGTCAGTGGCCATTGTTTTGCCTTTGACCATCTAAGATGTGCAATGATAGGTTCTATCGTAGTATAAAAGTTGAACCAAATAAATTGATTTATGTGTGAGGTGGAGCCGAAGTTTCAAATTTGAATGAAATCAGTTGAAAAATGTGGGAGCTAGAGCCGAAAAGGTGGTATTTTCGAATATTTAAGCGGCTGCCATGCCGTTCCTGAACAAAAATTCCAAAATGTAAAGCCACTTTAAGACGTGAAATAATTAGATCTAGCGTAGTGTAAAATTTGAACAAAGTAGGTTGATTAATTTGGGAGCTAGAGCCGAGAAAGTGGAAATTTGAGTCTAAAAGTGGTATTTTTGAATATTTAAGTGGCTGCCACGCCGTCCCTGAACAACAAATGCAAAATATAAAGCCATTACAGGATGTGCAATGATAAATTCTATTTTGCTTTAAAATTTGAACGAAATCGGTGGCAAAATGTGGGAGCTAGAGCCAAAAATCTTATTTTTCAATACCTAAAAAAAGCTGGGACCCCCCACCCCCCTATCGATTTTTATCTGCAGAATGACCCCGGAATAAAAAAAAACGATACGCTGATATATAGAAAACACTCCCCGATGACTTATCTATGAGCCTGTAAAGTTTCATGAAAATCGGTCATAAGATGTAGGCCCCTATAGGTAATACACAGACACACAGACACACACACATACTTAATTTTATATATATACAGATATATAATAAAGAGATGTGGTAAGATAACAGGTGGACCATAATGCACCAGAGTACTCGATACTTAGGGTAGTAGAGTGAGTAATAGGAAAAGAGTCAGGACCCGACGGCTGAGCTCCAGCCGTTTCGATAGCTAGGATCTAGCTGTAAAAAACAGCCGGAGCTCAGCCATCGGGGTCCTGACTCTTTTCCTACATATATATATATATATAATTGTTTCTACTTTTGGCACAAGGCCAGCAATTACCCAGTACATTACTGGTACTTTATTTTAGTAATGCCTTGTGCCTATATATATATATATAATGATGATGATTCATGTGTGTGTGTGTGTGTGTCAGTCTGTATTTATGTGTATGTGTGGCGTGTGTAAATGAATATATTATGCCCTACAAGACACACTCTCTCTCTCTCTCTCTCTATATATATATATATATATATTTTGCTCTTTGGTCATTTACAATACACATCAAACAGATATATGTGTATATGTATATGAATATATTAAACCCTACAACAAACTCTACATATGCATATTTTCACCTTGTTCATTTATAATACACACCACTCACATATATATATATATATGTAAATTGGTGCATGTATATATATATATATATATATATATATATATATATATATATATTTCGTTTCTGAATTTGTTGGCAACATGACCCTCCCAAAGTATAACAATATATATATATATATATATATGTGTATATATATATATATATATGTGTGTGTGTGTATGTGTGTGTGTGCTAGCATGTGTCTATCTGTCTATTATATTTATTTAGGCGGCAGTGAATATATTGAAACTTTTGTCTCGAAACCCATTTACAATTTTCGTTTGAAATATAGTAATTTCCTACAAGAGTGCAAGAGGATTTTGGTTTGGTATAGAACTTACAGTTCCAAGAAATATAAGAAGCTTAACAACTAAGGAAATTAATCCAAGAATATATCAAGAATTTCTGACAGAAAGAGGTTTTTCATTTTTCTACATCATATTCGTTATCTCCAGTTTTAGTATCTGATTGTTTCATATTGTTCCAATATTTAAATTTCAATGAAAAAAAAAAAAATTCTTCATTTCAAGTCTGGGGTCCTTTTGGAGAGGAGGGGATATTTGTTTAACCCTCCCTAACTATCATTTGGATCTAATGGTTCTGAGCTGGCCAACAGGCATGGTTTACTTTTACTTTGCGATTGTGAGATTTTGGTCTCAATACCACCATGTGGCATCTTGGATATGTGTCTTCTACTATAGCCTTGGGTTGACCAATGCCATATGATGAGAGTGGATGGGGTAGATGGGGTGGATGTAAAGTCCATGGATGTATATCTTATATACCGTATATACTCATGTATAAGTTGTATGGTTTTCCACAAAAATGCCACATGAAAATCAGACTGGGTCTTATCTGCAGGACATACAAAATCTCAATTGAAAATATATGGTGCATTGTAAATAAATGTTTTATGTAAAATGAAAGTACAACTTATCTACCACTGCAACTTGTACACGTGTTTATGTAATATATATATATATATATATCATCATCATCATCATCATCGTTTAACGTCTATCTTCCACGCTAGCATGGGTTAGACGGGAGTTGTCCTACTTGAGGCAAGATTGGTCGGGTGACTGTGTCTCGATCGTATAGGACTATCTGGCAGGTTTTCTACGGTTGGATGTCCTTCTAACACCAACCACATTTACAGTGTGGACTGGGAGCCTTTTTACTGTGTTACCTACATGACCACATTACAGCGTCGACTGTGTGTTTTTTTGCCGTGACACCTACCCGACCTCATTTATTTGGACTGGATGTTGTGGCACCAACATAACTTTATGTTGGTGGGAGTGGGAGGATGGAGTAGGATAGTGGGTTGGGGTGTATATTTGGTTTGGAGGGGCCTACTGACTAGGTTATCTTTACACGATATATATATATATATTACATATATCAACAGTTGACAATCGATTGACAAGAGTATCAACGGGGAAAGCATCACTTGCTGTGTAGTTAGTTACTATGGTGATATCTATCTGTCGTGTCACAAACAGTCTCTCTCTCTTTAAGTGTATTTCCCTCTCAACATTTCGTATGGGAAAAATAGTTTCAGTATACAAACATTTTGGGTGATGAATAGCCTTCAGAAATGAATTAAAAAGACTTTTATGTCCCGAAATATTGGACATATAAAAGAAGAAGAACACCAACAAAACAAAACAAAGATTACCAGGTAACTTTTACTTTTCATTACCTCACCTTACAGTCCATTTTGCATTGTTCGGCCTTCTATCTCTTTCAACATTATATATTATATACAATATAGTCCTATATGAGCGAGACATGGTCACCCGATCAATCTTGCCTCAAGTGGGACAATTCCCGTTTAACCCTTGCTGGCGTGGAAGATAGATGTTAAACAGTGATGATGATGATGAATGCTTCAAGCAAACTATAATATTTTATTAATATATATATATATAAGTTATTCCTGGTTGAATTGGGGGTAACCACTGTAAGTAAGGTACTCGATACATAGCAGAGTATAAATGTTTTAATATAGAAAAGCTTCTACAGGACTAGAACTGTTTCATTCATTCTAGTCCTGTAGAAGCTTTTCTATATTAAAATATATATATATATATATATTTATTAAAATAACAGATTAAAGTTTAGTCTTCAAATTTATTAATATTACTATATATATATATATATATATATATATATATATATAATTGTTTCTACTTTAGGCACAAGGCCAGCAATTACCCAGTGCATTACTGGTACTTTATTTTATCGACCCCGTAAGGATGAAAGGCAAAGTCTACCTCGGCTGGATTTGAACTTAGATCGTAAAGGGACGTAACTAATCTGGAAAGCATGGCGTCCAACCCTCTACCGATACTGCCAATCCACCGCCCTTAATATATATATATATATATAATATTATCATCATCATCGTTTTAACATCTGCTTTCCCTGGTACCAAGGGTTGGACATGTCTACATAGACCAAGTTAGTACTGAAGTGGGATAACTGACCTCCTTGACAAGCCAGGGATCTGCGTCTCACATAGTCTCACATAATGTACCAATATGATAATACAGTTCACAGATTCATTTTTTTTATTAAGGATATATTATAATCTACCCCCTTTCTTTTATCTATGTGTGTTCTTCAATGGCTAAAATGACACTTCTATGCTATGATTGCTTTAGTTTTCACACACGATCTCAGATCAAGTCACTTGTCAGACAACTCTGAAATATACTCTTTTATCTGTTCCCGCTGACAGGAAATATATCAGCATTATTATCATCATCACCATCACCATCACCATCACACATTTTTACATGCTAATATGAGGTTAGACGGATATATATATATATATATATATCATCATCAGCGTTTTACATCCGTTCTTCCATGCTAGCATGGGTTAGACGGGTTGTCCTGTTGTGGGCAGTGTCCAGTCGGCTGACCATGTCTTGCTCATACTGGAACTGATTGGGGCTTGATTTCTACAGCTGGATGCCCTTCCTAACACCAACCTCATTTACAGTGAGTGCTGGGTGCTTTTTTCTGTGGTTCTTATACGTCCACTTTACAGTGGAGAGGAGGGGGGCATATTGTCTAAATGCTTCAGCCTCAGCTTGTACCCATGGGAAGTTGGGTCTTCAATATATATATATATTCCCCTTTTCCATATAAAGCGTGAAACTAATAAGACTTTTTCTATCTCAGTTTTGTTGTTTCTTTGAACTATATATATATATATATATATATATGATGGTGGGCTGAAAACTTCATAGGCAGAATGGGCTGACTAAGAAGGAGGGATAGTAGAGCTGTGAAATCTTGCATGCATTAATTTCAACTCTTCATATTAGTAACTGCATTGTTTCTTTCCAGGGACTATGTTGAAAAATAGAACTCATTTGGTCATTCCATGAGACTATCTTGGTCAGCCTATGAACTTTTCTCTCTCTCTCTATATATATATATATATAGAGAGAGAGAGATAGATAGATAGATATATAATAGTAATAATAATTGTTTCTACTTTTGGCACAAGGCCAGCAATTATTCCAGTGTATTACTGGTACTTTATTTTATTGACCCCGTAAGGATGAAAGGCAAAGTAACCTCGGCGGAATTTGAACTCAGAATGGCAAGGGTCGTAACTCTATGCGTCAAGGCATGGTGTCCGACCCTCTACCGATACTGCCAATCCACCGCTCCTTATAATAATTGTTTCTACTTTAGGCACAAGGCCAGCAATTACCCAGTGTATTACTGGTACTTTATTTTATTGACCCCGTAAGGATGAAAGGCAAAGTTAACCTTGGCGGGATTTGAACTCAGATCGTAAAGGGATGTAACTACGCTGGAAAGCATGTCTGACCCTCTACCAATACTGCCAATCCACTGCTCCTTATAATAATTGTTTCTACTTTAGGCACAAGGCCAGCAATTACCCAGTGCATTACTGGTACTTTATTTTATCGACCCTGTAAGGATGAAAGGCAAAGTTAACCTTGGCGGGATTTGAACTCAGAATGGAAAGGGCCGTAACTCTATGCTGCAAAGCATGGCGTCAGACCCTCTAACGATTCTGCCAAGTCACCGCCCTGACTGCTCCTTATAATAATGAGAGTAAATTTTACTCAATTACTTGGAGTAAATATTCAATGATATTAAATAAATGGAAACTATATTTATAAAACCATATTTATTTTATTATATATATTTCAAGGGTACCAAGACATTTATCTGATGAAAGCATACCAATGTTGTCTCGGTGGCTCTTGAAATATATATAATAAAATAAATATGGTTTCATAAATATAGTTTCCATTTATTTAATATCATTGAATATATATATCTTTATATATATAGAGAGAGAGGGAGATAGACATATATATATATAGAGAGAGAGAGACATATATATATATAGAGAGAGAGAGACATATATATATATAGAGAGAGAGAGAGACATATATATATATAGAGAGATAGACATATATATATAGAGAGAGAGAGACATATATATATATATATATATATATATATAGAGAGAGAGAGAGAGAGAGAGAGAGAGAGAGAGAGAGAGAGAGAGAGACATATATATATAGAGAGAGAGAGAGAAAGCAGAAGATAAACATATATATATAGAGAGAGAGAGAAAGCGGGAGATAGACATATAGAGAGAGAGAGAGAAAGCGGGAGATAGACATATATATATATATATAGAGAGAGAGAGAGATAGACATATATATATATATATATATATATAGAGAGAGAGAGAGAGAAATATATATATATGTTTTTGTATTATATATGTGTGCGTGTGTGTACATATCAAAACTGAATGTGAAAACTACAAACCAGAATAGTTCCAAATCAGTTATTTCCCTTGCATCGTCTATCAACCCGATTATCATGGAAATCATGTTTAAGGCTGTATGGATTATCTCTCTTGTATTTATTAGAAATGTCGTGTGATGTTATAAAATAATGAAAATTATTGTGTACAGTGCTCAGGTGCACTACAACTCATCAAAGGTGCATGTATAGAACATAGAATAATGTACAAATGTCAGGAAAGTGAACAGTATGAGTCATGATGTGGTAAGTATTGTTAAAATTGTGAAGGTGCACAGTGTAGTGCATGGGTATGCAACTCACGATTGTAAGATTGTGAGTTCAATGCCCAACATCTTGTTGTTTCCTTGTGTAAGACATTTTATTTCACATTGCTTTAATCTATTCAGCTATCAAAAATGAGCTGTCCCTGTAATTCAAAGGGCTAGATTTGAGACACTCTGAATCTCCCTGAGAACTACATTAAGGGTTCTACGTTTTCATGGAATGCTCAGCCACCTGTGCATTAATTTTATGATAATGCTGTTCTGTGGGAAATGGCCATGAAACAGATACATATACACCAGGTCCGAACACAAAGGAACCAAACTCCCACTGTCACTGCCTCAGTTTCTCACGCTCTCCCCATCTCTCACTATAGACTTGGTGTGAGCACAAAGGAACCAAACTCCCACTGTCATCACCTCCGTTTCTCACACTCTCCCCATCTCTCATATAGACTAGGTGTGAACACAAAGGAACCAAACTCCCACTGTCATCACCTCCATCTCTCCATCTTTCATATAGACTAGGTGTGAACACAAAGGAGCCAAACTCCCACTGTCATCACCTCCATCTCTCCATCTCTCATATAGACTAGGTGTGAACACAAAGGAACCAAACTCCCACTGTCATCACCTCCATCTCTCATATAGACTAGGTGTGAACACAAAGGAGCCAAACTCCCACTGTCATCACCTCCATCTCTCCATCTCATATAGACTAGGTGTGAACACAAAGGAACCAAACTCCCACTGTCATCATCTCCTGCTCTCCCCATCTCTCATATAGACTAGGTGTGAACACAAAGGAACTAAACTCCCACTGTCATCACCTCCGTCTCTCCTGTTCTCCCCATCTCTCACTATAGACTAGGTGTGAACACAAAGGAACCAAACTCCCACTGTCATCACCTCCATCTCTCCTGCTCTCCCCATCTCTCACTATAGTGAGCAAATGGGGTCCCACGCGATGGCTGCCCCACGGCCCTGGCGGACAGAATAGAGAAGGTGTTTCCCCAGAGTTGGTGAAGGAGATGCTATTGATTAAACTACTGTGACACCCACCTCTGATTGTCCCTCTTCCTCCACCTCAGTAAATAACCAACAACCTAATTACTCGTGAACTTTCTAGAACAACACCAGTTCTGATAAAGACGATGTTACAGATTGTTTTTGTATAGATATGAGTGAAGTGGAGGAAGAAGAGACTATGGAATTAATGTAGATGTTTCTCTAAAGAAGTAATATTAGTGTTTTGTGGAGACTGTCGAATGTTGTGGAAGTTTTTTTCCTCAGTATTTCTACCAGGGTGCAATAGTGAAGACTATGTTGTCAGGGTGCAACACAGTTATTTTATCAAAAACAATCTTTTATGTACTTTGTTTTAGAAAGGATGTAAGCACCACATAATAACACATGTTAAAAATATTTAATACAATCACAAATACATAATGTTAGTACCACATTAAGACATGTATTAAAAATATTTGTTACCAATATAAATGTTAGTACCACATTAAGACATCATCATCATTATCATCATCATTTAACGTCCATCTTCCAACGTCCGGCTTCTCAACACCAACAGCTGATCGACCTGTTCGCAGAGTCCTCCCCTTCCATCGCAGTTCCTCCCCCGTCAGCTTGGTGCTCCTTAGGAGCTCCAATCACAGCCTTCGAGTCAACCTTCCAATCGAAGATGGTTGGCCTTGAGTAGCTGCTGAGGAATATCGAAGTTATTGAACCCCATCAAGGTTTCTTCATACTCAGGAACTACCTGTCTATTCCTAAGCTTCTGTATCTGCTCAGAGTCAGCCCCTCTCACAGATTTCCGTCCTTCCTCCAATGCTTCGACAACCTAATCTTCGAGAGACTCGAGTGTCTGGTCAATGTTAGACTCTCTCCGGAGTCCCGCGATCAGGCTGCATTGCCCAAGCGATTTGGGGGTCTTGGTCTTCGTAAGTGTTCGTCCCTCTCTCCACCCTGGTGAGCAGCATTCTCTCCTCTCCAACATGGACTAGTTCCAACAGGGAGTTGGGTGAAGCTCTCCAGCAATGGAGTGAGCTGGGCTTGTCTCTTCCTGAGAAGGTGGAGGACGGTCGAAGTCAGAGAACTTGGGACAGCATAAGTTCAAAGGCCACCTTCGACTCCCTCTTCATCCAGTCAGATCAGTTTGCAAGGTGCCACTTACTATCTGCCAGCGTCAAATACTCAGGCGACTTGGTCGATGCCCTACCCGTGGCCAACATTGGTGGCCTACTCAGCCTGGTCGAACTTCGTGTCTCCATCACCCTCAGAGTGGGAGCTGACATCTGCATGAGTTTGCGGTGCCAATGCGGCAAACTCCTCGACTCTACAGGCCTCCACGGTCTTTCTTGCCACCTGAATGCCGGCCGCTTCGCGCGTCACACAGAGCTAAACCTCATTCTGAAGAGAGCTTTGGCCCGAGCAAATATCCCCTGTCTTGGAACCACCTGGGTTGTCCAGAAGTGACGGCAAAAGACCTGACGGTCTTACCCTGTGCCCCTGGTTGAGAGGCAGGTGCCTTGTCTGGGACGTCACTGTTAGTGACTCTTGCTCTTTCCCACATCCTGGATGCTGCGGTTAGGACGAGAGCCACAGCTTCTGCAACCGAGCCGAGTAAGACCCTCAAACTCTGATCTGTCGGCGGCCAGCTACATTTTTCAGTCTGTGGCTTGCGAGACGTTTGGGGGAGTCGGGCCGTTGACTGTGAGGTTCCTTTCCTCACTGACGGCTCGCCTAATAGAGGTGACTGGCGAATCTCGCGAGGGTGCTTGGCTGTTTCAGCGCATCTGCCTCGCCATCACCCGTGGCAACGCTGCGAGTGTGCTGGCTTGCCTCAAAAATCATTAGAGAGGTTGCCCAGTACTCATCGCGACGTTGCTGTCTTTTGCTCTGGTGTTGGCTCCGTTGTTCACCCCTTCCTTTACATTTTCTTTAATATTATACCATTGAAGGAATATATCTTTCATTGTATCATCCTTTGTAGTGTTACCGAGGCATTTGTAATGTTATTTATGTATATATTTAAAACATATTTGTTATGTTATTCTACTGTAAATTTATTTATATGCTCTGTTTATATTTTCATTCTGAAGGAATTGCAAACGATTTGTAATGTTGTTTGTCCAACTATGAAGGATATATTTATTTATATATATATATATATGTGATGATGAGTTGTAGTGCATCTGAGCACTGTACACAATAAAGAAATCATTATATATATGGATGGAGCATACGCAATGAATCCGGTGAAACTGACGAGATATTTTTATTTTCGTTTTCTTATTTTGAGCTGTAATATCAATATCAAAGATACATGCCGTTGCAATTACACAATTTCACTAAGTATGTTGCCACATATCAGCTGTGATTATAGTAGTAGTGGTGGCTTTGTTGATGGTGATGGTGAAATAATTGTAATTAAAAAAACAACAGAAAACTAAAACGGAAGTTGTGTAATCTGGAGACTATTTTCCGATCTACACCTGTTATTTCTGACGTCACGTCCTCTAACAAGTTGACGTCTACCATTTCTTGTACATATGATAAACTTTCAAAGAAAGTTCTGCTTTAGTTTCTTCTAGTCTGTCTTCATTCCCCGTCTTTATTATTTGTTTCCATTTCTTGTTATTTCATAAGACCGATTGTATTTAAAAGCAAGTATATTTAACGCTGACGACGACAACAAATTATGCCTGGTCGTCCAAGTAAAAAACAGTCCCAAAGAACTAAAGGCAATGTCCGGGTAAGTAGTTTGTTTATGTCAGTCTTTCACCTCATTTATTGGGATAACGCGGATAATGTATCTTTGGATGACAAGCGGCCGCCCTAAGTTTTAATTCTAGGTGATATAAACTCGCCGGAAGTAATTATATAATATGTATAAACACGTGTGTAAGTGATCGACAGTGTCTGTGGTATACAAAGATATAGCTGAACACATATGCACACCTGTCAGTTAACTACATTTCTAGGCTGTGGTTATCGAGACGTTTGGAGGAGTTGGGCCGCTAACTGAAAGGTTCTTGTCTTCACTGGCGGCTCGCTGAACTGAGGTAACTGGTGATGCGCTTGGTTATTCCAACACCTCGGCTTCGCCATCACCCGAGGTAACGCTGCGAGCGTGCTGGCTTGCCTCAAAAGTTATTAGAGGCGTTTTCCAGTGCTCTTCGCGATATCGTTATCTTTTGTTCTGGTAGCGGTTCGTTTGTCCACCCCTTTCGTTTTCCTTTTGTTGTATGTGATCCTAGATGTGTGTATTACCTGCTTGTGTGTTGTATGTGGTCCTAGATGTGTGTATTACCTGCTTGTGTGTTGTATGTGATCCTAGATGTGTGTATTACCTGCTTGTGTGTTGTATGTGGTCCTAGATGGGTGTATTACCTGCTTGTGTGTTGTATGTGGTCCTAGATGTGTGTATTACCTGCTTGTGTGTTGTATGTGGTCCTAGATGGGTATGCTGTATGTGGTCCTAGATGTGTGTATTACCTGCTTGTGTGCTGTATGTGGTCCTAGATGTGTGTATTACCTGCTTGTGTGCTGTATGTGGTCCTAGATGGGTGTATTACCTGCTTGAGTGGTGTATGTGGTCCTAGATGTGTGTATTACCTGCTTGAGTGGTGTATGTGGTCCTAGATGTGTGTATTACCTGCTTGTGTCTTGTATGTGGTCCTAGATGTGTGTATTACCTGCTTGTGTGTTGTATGTGGTCCTAGATGGGTGTATTACCTGCTTGTGTGTTGTATGTGGTCCTAGATGGGTGTGCTGTATGTGGTCCTAGATGGGTGTATTACCTGCTTGAGTGGTGTATGTGGTCCTAGATGTGTGTATTACCTGCTTGAGTGGTGTATGTGGTCCTAGATGTGTGTATTACCTGCTTGTGTCTTGTATGTGGTCCTAGATGTGTGTATTACCTGCTTGTGTGTTGTATGTGGTCCTAGATGGGTGTATTACCTGCTTGAGTATTGTATGTGGTCCTAGATGTGTGTATTACCTGCTTGTGTGTTGTATGTGGTCCTAGATGGGTGTATTACCTGCTTGAGTATTGTATGTGGTCCTAGATGTGTGTATTACCTGCTTGTGTGTTGTATGTGGTCCTAGATGGGTGTGCTGTATGTGGTTCTAGATGGGTGTATTACCTGCTTGAGTGGTGTATGTGGTCCTAGATATGTGTATTACCTGCTTGTGTCTTGTATGTGGTCCTAGATGTGTGTATTACCTGCTTGGGTGTTGTATGTGGTCCTAGATGGGTGTATTACCTGCTTGAGTATTGTATGTGGTCCTAGATGTGTGTATTACCTGCTTGTGTGTTGTATGTGGTCCTAGATGGGTGTATTACCTGCTTGAGTATTGTATGTGGTCCTAGATGTGTGTATTACCTGCTTGTGTGTTGTATGTGGTCCTAGATGGGTGTGCTGTATGTGGTTCTAGATGGGTGTATTACCTGCTTGAGTGGTGTATGTGGTCCTAGATATGTGTATTACCTGCTTGTGTCTTGTATGTGGTCCTAGATGTGTGTATTACCTGCTTGTGTGTTGTATGTGGTCCTAGATGGGTGTATTACCTGCTTGAGTATTGTATGTGGTCCTAGATGTGTGTATTACCTGCTTGTGTGTTGTATGTGGTCCTAGATGGGTGTATTACCTGCTTGAGTATTGTATGTGGTCCTAGATGTGTGTATTACCTGCTTGTGTGTTGTATGTGGTCCTAGATGGGTGTGCTGTATGTGGTTCTAGATGGGTGTATTACCTGCTTGAGTGGTGTATGTGGTCCTAGATATGTGTATTACCTGCTTGTGTCTTGTATGTGGTCCTAGATGTGTGTATTACCTGCTTGGGTGTTGTATGTGGTCCTAGATGGGTGTATTACCTGCTTGTGTGTTGTATGTGGTCCTAGATGGGTGTATTACCTGCTTGAGTATTGTATGTGGTCCTAGATGTGTGTATTACCTGCTTGTGTGTTGTATGTGGTCCTAGATGTGTGTATTACCTGCTTGTGTGTTGTATGTGGTCCTAGATGGGTGTATTACCTGCTTGAGTGTTGTATGTGGTCCTAGATGTGTGTATTACCTGCTTGTGTGTTGTATGTGGTCCTAGATGTGTGTATTACCTGCTTGTGTGTTGTATGTGGTCCTAGATGTGTGTATTACCTGCTTGTGTGTTGTATGTGGTCCTAGATGGGTGTGCTGTATGTGGTCCTAGATGTGTGTATTACCTGCTTGAGTATTGTATGTGGTCCTAGATGGGTGTATTACCTGCTTGTGTGTTGTATGTGGTCCTAGATGTGTGTATTACCTGCTTGTGTGTTGTATGTGGTCCTAGATGGGTGTGCTGTATGTGGTCCTAGATGTGTGTATTACCTGCTTGAGTATTGTATGTGGTCCTAGATGGGTGTATTACCTGCTTGTGTGTTGTATGTGGTCCTAGATGTGTGTATTACCTGCTTGTGTGTTGTATGTGGTCCTAGATGGGTGTATTACCTGCTTGTGTGTTGTATGTGGTCCTAGATGTGTGTATTACCTGCTTGTGTGTTGTATGTGGTCCTAGATGTGTGTATTACCTGCTTGTGTGTTGTATGTGGTCCTAGATGGGTGTATTACCTGCTTGTGTGTTGTATGTGGTCCTAGATGGGTGTATTACCTGCTTGAGTGTTGTATGTGGTCCTAGATGTGTGTATTACCTGCTTGTGTGTTGTATGTGGTCTTAGATGTGTGTATTACCTGCTTGTGTGTTGTATGTGGTCCTAGATGTGTGTATTACCTGCTTGTGTGTTGTATGTGGTCCTAGATGGGTGTGCTGTATGTGGTCCTAGATGTGTGTATTACCTGCTTGAGTATTGTATGTGGTCCTAGATGGGTGTATTACCTGCTTGTGTGTTGTATGTGGTCCTAGATGTGTGTATTACCTGCTTGTGTGTTGTATGTGGTCCTAGATGGGTGTATTACCTGCTTGTGTGTTGTATGTGATCTTAGATGGGTATATTACCTGCTTGTGTGTTGTATGTGGTCCTAGATGTGTGTATTACCTGCTTGTGTGTTGTATGTGATCTTAGATGGGTGTATTACCTGCTTGTGTGTTGTATGTGGTCCTAGATGGGTGTATTACCTGCTTGAGTATTGTATGTGATCTTAGATGGGTGTATTACCTGCTTGTGTGTTGTATGTGGTCCTAGATGGGTGTATTACCTGCTTGTGTGTTGTATGTGGTCCTAGATGTGTGTATTACCTGCTTGTGTGTTGTATGTGGTCCTAGATGGGTGTATTACCAGCTTGAGTGTTGTATGTGGTCCTAGATGTGTGTATTACCTGCTTGTGTGTTGTATGTGGTCCTAGATGGGTGTATTACCTGCTTGTGTGTTGTATGTGGTCCTAGATGGGTGTATTACCTGCTTGTGTGTTGTATGTGGTCCTAGATGTGTGTATTACCTGCTTGTGTGTTGTATGTGGTCCTAGATGGGTGTATTACCTGCTTGTGTGTTGTATGTGATCTTAGATGGGTGTATTACCTGCTTGTGTGTTGTATGTGGTCCTAGATGTGTGTATTACCTGCTTGTGTGTTGTATGTGATCTTAGATGGGTGTATTACCTGCTTGTGTGTTGTATGTGGTCCTAGATGGGTGTATTACCTGCTTGAGTATTGTATGTGATCTTAGATGGGTGTATTACCTGCTTGTGTGTTGTATGTGGTCCTAGATGGGTGTATTACCTGCTTGTGTGTTGTATGTGGTCCTAGATGTGTGTATTACCTGCTTGTGTGTTGTATGTGGTCCTAGATGTGTGTATTACCAGCTTGAGTGTTGTATGTGGTCCTAGATGTGTGTATTACCAGCTTGAGTGTTGTATGTGGTCCTAGATGTGTGTATTATCTGCTTGTGTGTTGTATGAAGTCCTAGGTGTGTGTATTACCTGCTTGTGTGTTGTATGAAGTCCTAGGTGTGTGTATTACCTGCTTGGGTGTTTTTTTCTTTTTATTTGTAATATTATGATGACGGTTATGTTGACAAAACTAATAAATTTCTTTTTCAATGATGATGCAATGAAATAACAAAAAAGTTAATTATGTCCGTCATTCACCTCGTTTATTGTGATAAAGCGAATGGTTATATAAGCCCATCAAATACGAGTTACCCTGTGGTTGTTTGGATGATATATACACGTCTTTTGATGAGGGCCCAAAATCGCTTAAAGGTGTTTTTAATGTTTTCCATTTACAGGGACTTGTATTTCCTGGCATGATTACATGCCTACACATTAAAATGTGTATATTTATATACACATTGGTACAGTCTCGATTATCTACTTATATATATAACTTTATCGTACACGTGTGTGTGAAATGATAAAAAATGGCGATCCTTCGTTTTAGGTCTAGGTCAGTGATTCCCAAAGTGGGACACACACCCCACAGGGGAGCATTTTGAATATTTAAGGAGGCCATTTGAAAATGGTGTTAATGAGAACAAACTTCAGGTTTTACTTTATTACTTTTACACCAAGGTAACTTTGGTACACATTACTAGCAGGAAATCCTGGCTCACCTCCTCCATATGTTATTGTGTATCTGGCGCCATTTATACACCAATTTATTTACACTTTGCAGTTGTCATTGCTCTTATCATATCAAGGGGGAACATAGCAATTTTTTAGATGTTGAGATGGGGGCATGGTGCACAAAAGGTTGGAAACCACTGGTCTAGGCGATGTAATATATATAATAAGGGTTGACGGACTCAGCATATTTATCAATGCCAGTATCGGTTGTTTCTCAGCGCACTCAATGGACAATGTAAGATACATTACCAGAGTATACACATGATCTTTCTGTGATGTACACTTACACACACACACACACACACACACACACACACATGTATATATATATATGTGTGTGTGTAAGTGTTTGACAATCTTTCCGTACATCACAGAAAGATCATGCATGCATATACATATGTATATATATGAGTCTTCGGCATTCTCTGAGGTGTACGGAGAGATTGCTCGAATACTCTCACATATGTTTCTAGCATAGAAACTAATGAAGTCATTACTTTTAACATTTAACGACCCAGTTACATTGCCTTAGCTTATCAATAAATAAAAAAATAACACAATTTTCTACATTTTACACAATGCTTCAAGCAGACTACAACACAGTTTATCTTTATATTTTAAGATATAATTTTTATTCACACTTGTATAAATCTCTGGGAGGGCTCTGTAGAAACAGTAGACAGCTTCTGCTACCTAGGTGACCGAATTAGCAGCGGAGGTGGGTGTTCAGAAAGTACAATAACTAGGGTAAGAACGGGATGGAAGAAGTTTAGGGAACTACTACCACTGCTAGCTGCAAAAGGCTTCTCCCTCAGAATGAAAGGCAGACTGTATGATGCGTGTATCCGAACAGCGATGTTGCATGGTAGTGAGACCTGGGCGCTGAAGGTGGAAGACTTACGTAGATTAGAGAGAAACGAAGCCTGCATGCTCCGATGGATGTGTAACAGTAATATACGTGAACGACAAAGCATAAATGAATTGAGAGAGAGACTGAGCATAAGAGGAATCAAATTCTGTGTACAGGAGAGGTGGTTGCGCTGGTATGGACATGTGATGCGTATGAAGGATGACAGCTGCATAAAAAGGTGCAGAGCACTAGAAGTTGATGGAAACCGCGGAGTGGGGAGACCCAAGATGACCTGGGATGAGGTGATAAAAGCCGACCTTACCCAATTACACCTCTCAAAGGCAATGACACACGACCGTGACTTCTGGCGTCACACAGTAATACAGAGTACTCGACCTCCCATGGGTACAAACTGAAGCATATAGACAATATGCCCCCACTCCCCCCACTGCAAGGTGGTCGTGGAGGTGCCACGGCAAAAAAGCACCCAGCCCACACTGTAAAGTGGACGTGTAGGTGCCACGAAAAAGCACCCAGCACTCACTGTAAATGAGGTTGGTGTTAGGAAGGGCATCCAGCTGTAGAAATCAAGCCAAATCAGTTCCTGTATGAGCAAGGCATGGTCAGCCGACCAGACACTGCCCACAACAGGACAACCCGTCTAACCCATGCTAGCGTGGAAGAACGGACGTAAAACGGTGATGATGATAATGATAAAAATATAATAATGTTAACAGAACGAAAATACAAACTCAAATAAACACATAAAAGAGCGATTAAAAATAAAACATAAAAAAGGAGGGGGGCAATTCACCTCCAAGTGCAACAATCGGCCACACATCCCATCATAAGGGTTAACTAAATACTTTGAGGCAAGCCAATATGCTCGCAGTATTGCCACAGGTGATGAGAGACTAAGGCGCTGAAACAACCAGGCACCCTCACAAGCATCGCCTGAGACCTCAGTAAGGCAAGGTGATGGTGAGGCTAAGGTGCTGAAACAACCAGGTACCCTCACAAGCATCATATGACACCTCAGTAAGGTGAGGTGAGGTGATGGAGAGGTTAAGGTGCTGAAGCAACCAGGCACCATCGCAGGCATCATGTGACACCTCAGTAAGGTGAGCCTTAGAAATATATAAGTAATTATAGCCTTGTAATAAAACACGCCTACAAGAATAAATATTTTTCAATGAGCAGTTTTGTATGATAAAGCCAAGATGGTTTGGTATGAAAAAGGTTCATAGTTGTACATGTGGATCTTTGAAGCTGGAGGCTTCACTGGATGTAAAAAGGTTAATAGTTATACATGTGTATCTTTGTAGCTGGAGGCTTCACTGGATGTAAAAAGGTTAATAGTTATACATGTGTATCTTTGTAGCTGGAGGCTTCACTGGATGTAAAAAGGTTAATAGTTATACATGTGTATCTTTGTAGCCCTCCAACAGTAGTCAAGCAGCACAACTCCTCAGTGAATCTGGAACGTCAACACAAGGTTTCATTGGTTTCGGCTCCACAACAACAGATATAGGCTATGTTCCAGTCGTGGAGCTGGACCACTCTACTGATATAACTCTTGATGCCGATTTGCGCTTGGTCCTCAGGAAGCTCTCAAAGAAAGATAGCATCACCAAAATCAAGGTAGGGCCTCTGGCTTTTTTTTTTTTCTTCTTTTTTTTAATATCTTTTATTTGTTTCTTTAGTTTCTCTCCATGAAGTGGCATGGCTTAATGGTGAGGGTGTTTGACTCATGATCGTAAGGTCAAGGGTTCAAATCCCATTGATATGTTTTGTCCTTGAGCAAGACAATTTACTTCACATTGCTCCAGTCGAATCATACATACATAAGCACATACCTACACATCCATGCATATACACATACACACTCATACATACCTGTTATTCGAAGGGCCAGTGTTATTTTTTTATTATTATTTATTGTTATTAGGGCGGTGAAAATCGGTAGCGAGTCAGACGCCATGCTTTACAGCATAGAGTTACGGCCCTTTATGATCTGAGTTCAAACCCCACCGAGGTTAACTTTGCCTTTCATCCTTACGGGGTCGATAAAATAAAGTACCAGTAATGCACTGAGGTTGATTTAATAGACTTTCCCCTCCCCCAAAATTGCTGGCCTTGTGCGTATATAAGAAACCATTATCATTATTATTCCTTCTTTCCTTTCAGGCATTACAGGAGTTCAATACATTGATCAAAGACAAGGAATGCAAAGACGCTAAAGCAGTTCTTCCATATTGGCCCAGAATCTACTCCAAAATATCAATGGTATATCTTTTGTTATTGTAGTTCTCTGTCTTGTTTCTTGTGGGGTGGGATAGGGAGAGGTCAGATGGTTGTCTGTGTGATGGTAGGACTGGGTGACTGAGTGGTGGTTATGTTATGTTCCAGACACCAACTTAATAATGAGAAAGTTAGTTATATTACGAAATGTTTTCAGATTCTTCATTATTTGAAAATCACATGCTATGTCTTTCATTAGAAGTTAAGTTGATCTAGCTAACATGATAGAGAATTTATATTGGATAGTTCATTTTTTAAACCTTTTGATACCAAACTGCCTGAAATCAGCCTCGATTTATGATACAAAGCTGCTCATTTAAAAATGTTTATCCTTATATTAAAACCTTCCATCATAATTTTATTTTGGAAATTTTTGTTACTAACAAAAAACTTAGTTATTTTATTGAATTCCTCCAAATTTTGAGTCATTTTCAAAATTAACTGAAACACATGGGCAGTGTATTTCATTAGAAATATGGTAATGAAAGAATTAACCCTTTAGCATTTAAACCGGCCATATCTGGCCAGAATTCTCTTACCTCTTTCTGTTCAAACCGGCCATAACTGGCCACTTATACCAACGTTAAGGTATTGTTTTCAAAATAAATAACATCAAAATCTCATAGATCGATATTATGTGAGATAAAGCCAATAGTAAATATAGAGTATTGTAAATGCTAAAGGATTAATCTGTCTCCTTTACCCATGTTCCAATTGTTTGTTCTTTTTAGGATGACAACCACAGGGTACGTGAAGCTGCTCAGCAATCAATGGCAGTCTTGGCTAATTCCTTACATCGAGAGCTGGCTCCACACCTCAAGAAGCTAATGGCAAACTGGCTACTTGGCATGTGTGATCCCTATCCAACTGTTGCAACTGCTGCACAACAGGCCTTCAACTGTGCATTTCCTGCTGCAAAACAGGCTCAAGCATTGAGCTTCTGTCAAGAAGCCATATTGGATGTAAGTATTTTGAGTCCCATTCTGTGACATGTGTCTGGACAAGTGTCTTCTACTGAAGTTTCAGCTTGACTGGTGAATTTCTTTCAACACACTGACGCGTATGTGTGTGTGTGTGTGTGTGTATGTGCGTATGCATACATTTATATGCATGAATATATAAATATAAGCGCGCAAACACAGACACACTTAACAAAAATACTGTACATTATTGAAGGCTATATAAACTGTCATACACCTCACGTGGTGTGTGTGTGTGTGTGTATATATATATATATATATATATCATCATCATCATCATCATCATCATCAACGTTTAACGTCCGCGTTCCACGCTTGCATGGGTCTGGACGGGGGTAGTCCCACTTGAGGCAAGAGTGATTGTCTTGCTCGCATAGGACTGATATATATATATATATATATATATATATATATATATATATATATATATATATATATACTCTCTCACACTGTATAAACACTTATATACAGCACATTAATGAAGGCTATATACATTGTCATACACTACACATGTGTATATATATATATATATATATACACACACACACACACACACACACACTCTAACACTTATATACAGCAGATTAATGTAGGTTATATATACTGTCATGCACTACACATGTATATATATATATATATATACTCTAACACTATATAAACACTCATATACTGTACATTAAGTCATACACCACATGTTATATATAAGGGGTCTGACGAGCCGTGGATTACAGAGTCGGGCTAGATCAATACAGATCGAACCTTGAGCTGATCAATGGCGAAACACGCGTCACCAACCAATAAACGTAATGAAAGTGTAACCACTTGTCCCTACTTTATATATATATATACACACACACATTAACACATTAAAATAGACTATAAACACTCATACACTACACACATATATACATACACTGTATACATACAAAAGACCTTAAGATGAAATGTTAACCTATGTTCGTTTTTCTTTTTGTTTCCAGTTCACTATTGATAATTTACTCAATCAAAGACCGGAAACACTTGGAGATCCCAAGTAAGTGTCATTGTTCTACTTTGGTATTAGGGAGGACATCCAGCCATTGAAAGCAAGTAATAAAGTACCGAGCATATGAATGAGCAAGGCATGGTCACCAGTCTAGCCTCAGTACATGACAGCCTGGTTAACCCATGCAACTATGGGTGAGACATGTTGTTAAATAGTACTATATCTATTGGCAGTATCGGTAGAGGGTCGGATGCCATGCTTTGACGCATAGAGCTACGGCCCTTGCCATTCTGAGTTCAAATCCCGCCGAGGTTAACTTTGCCTTTCATCCTTACGGGGTCGATAAAATAAAGTACCAGTAATGTACTGGGTAATTGCTGGCCTTGTGCCAATAGTAGAAACAATTATATCTATGTTCTCCATTAACATGGGTTGGACGGGTTGCCATGTTCTGAGATAAGGCAGGTCAGATGGGAATGCATTTGACATCTGACCCAGGTCTGTTACCATCATTGTGTGGGTTACATTTCATATCTGGCCTGGCCATGTTACCAGCTTTCGTGTTAAGTCGGGTGGAACTATATATTTCACATATATAGAGGTGATAATGATGATAACATATACCATTCTTCTCTTCCAGAGTATTGTCCCCAACTGAATTAACAAGCAAGTACCACAGGATTGTGGCAGCATCACTATTATCCATCTGCAAACTTCTCAAAGCTTTTACTGATAACTCTCAGAATATATCAAAGGAGAAAATTTCTAAGCTTTTGGAATCAGCGAAATTCTGGAAGTTACCAAAATCACCAGTCAACTCGGTAAGGAACAGTTTGGTGTTTTACGAACTATCTTCAGAGAAACTAGGACAGCAGTGACTTACAGAGTTAGCATCTGGTTTAAATACTGATGCCATTTATCAGCATGAAAGAAAGATGTGTTCCCTACTCCCATCCACACCCCTGTTCTTTGTCCAACCCTTGCCATCATTGAAATCCATTCACACCTCACCATACACCACCAGGAGCAACTCATTCCTCTTCTTCTAGGCCACCGCCATAACCTGGTGCTTCATCTCTCACACTAGTATGAAGCATCACCAGCCACCCACCTCGCTGATCAATGGCTCCCCCGTGCTGGTCCCAAAATATAAACAGTTTCTGTCCACCCTATTTTACATACAAGGCAGAGGTCAACCCAGGGTTATGGTAAATGACATTTGCCCGAGATATCGGAAGTGGGGGTCAAACCTGGAACCTAATGATTATGAACCAAACTTCTTAGCCATTCAGCCATGCAGTGTCCACTATAAAAGAACCCCTTTGGTCACAAATGACCATAGGATTTACATCAAGGAAGTTCCCCTCCAAGGCACAAGTCTGCGCAGGGTTGTTTGTAGAAGACCAGTAGTCACCCATGTAAACCAGTCTACCCTCTCCACATCACCGGTGTTGTCCAAGGGAAAAGCAATGGCCAATACAGCTTGGCACCAATGATGTCACAACTCATTTCTACAGCTGAGTGAACTGGAGCAACGTGAAATAAAGAGTCTTGCTCAATCTAGGTCTGTTTAGGCGTTTCCACACCGCATAGTTTGTATCTGTGGCCGAGGGCAGTGCCTCACTCGCCTTTTTCTCCATTGTTGTTACTGATGGGAGGTTGTTAAGTTTTTCTACCCAGCGATTCACTACTTATGCTTGATGTTCCAAGGGGCATGATGCTCTTTAGGAAACTTTTCCCGGATTTAAGGCAGCTTTTGGCTGGCACATGGCCGAAGAGAGGATATTTTTTATCTGTAGTCTCTTGTTTACGCTCTTTCTTGCTTGCTGCATTTCATCATATCTCTGATGGGGCTATGCCTACCAGAATATACAGACGGTCCATAGAGAAATACATACAATTATATAATATGCTGTTTCTCAAAGAATTAAGATCCATTTTCAATATGTTTTGTTTTTCATCTTTCAGATACGCAGTTCATCTTATTTATTTATGGCCACCCTCTGCCAAGTTTTACCTGACCTTGCTACTGATAACATGAAGAAACTTAGTCCTTCTATTCTGTTAAACCTTGACGAGAATGACGTCATAGTCAGTGGATCTGTGTGGGAAGCTGTTCTCTCCGTCATCAATATATCTTCGGTACGTGCCTACTTTTTCTTATCATACGTCATCTATCCTTTAATTCTTTTCCATTCCAGATTTCTAATGAAAGACTTTGTCAATGATTTTCAAATAATTTTTAAAATAATCAAGAATTTGGGGGGAATTTACTAGCATAACTAACTTTTTCATTATTAAGTTGGTGTTTGGAACATAACTTAACACTTCAGCTTTTACATTACTCTATATTTAGTGTCATATTATCACACATAATATTGAATCTATGAGATCATCATCATCTCATCATCATCTTCGTTTAACGTCCATCTTCCACACCAGCATGGGTTAGACGGGAGTTGTCCCACTTGAGGCAAAGTTGGTCGGGTGTCCCACCATTCCAGATGCCTTCAACATCTCAGCAACTATCTCTGAAGGCCCAGCTGCCTTGCCTGTCTTCATATCTTTGATTGCCTTACTTATTATACTAATTTTAACTTGCACCGCTGGTCCTTCTATTGGATCGATTTGGGGCAGACTATCTTTTTCCCATTTATTCTCCTCATTTAATAGTCTCTCATAGTGACACTTCCAGGCTATCTTCTCCCCGACAATATCACGGTTTTCCTTGACACATTGTCTAGCAATCCTGAACACCTCACATTTTTGGTCCTCACGTTGTAGAACATGCTTGAACTTTCTATCCTTTGCTTCCCTTTTTGCATGGTACACTTGTCTCCTAGCTTCTCTCCTGGCCACTTGATAGTGCTCTCTACTTCCCCCATCCTGCCATACTTTCCAAGCCTGAGATGTTGATATTATTTATTTTGAGAACAATTCCTTAACATCAGTATGCGTGGCTGGTTACAGCTGGTTTGAACAGAAAGAAGTGAAAGAATTCTGGCCGGATATGGCCAGTTAAAACAATGTTTTACAGCTGGCTGTCCTTACTGACACCAACCATTTTAGTCTCTTCATACGACAAGCTGGGATGTGGTGTACCTATTCTAAAAACAAATACTAGTATCTATATATAACCAATTCTATTTTCCAGGAATGTTGGCAGTATGTCAGTGTAGAGAAAGCTGTTTGGCCTAAGTTCAGAACGCTATTGATTGAAGGTTGCTATGGCAATGCTGCAGTCATCAGCCCTAGTATACTACCATTACTCAGCAAATTTCCAAAGGCCTTTAAAGGACCACCTCTCCAGTTCTATGAACAGTTTTTCTCCTGCTTCAAAACTGGGTTAGTATCCATTACTTGTCTCTCTGTATGTAATTTAGTGTATTTGTATGTGTGTATGTATTGAAGGTGGATGGCTTAGTGTTTAGAGTGTTGGGCTTGCAATTGTGAGGTTGTAAGTTTGATTATTGGACCAGGTGATGCATTGTGTCCTTGAGCAAGCCACTTTATTTCACATTGCTCCAGTTTACTTAGCTGTAGAAATGAGTTGTGACGTCACTGGTGCCAAGCTGTATCAACCATTGCCTTTCCGTTGGACAACATCAGTGGCTGGTATGCATGGATGACTGTTGCTCTTCCATAAAACAACCTTGCCTTATATATATATCCCCAGAGGGTAATGGGGGCACAGTCCTCAAATATGCCTTCCACCAGGTCCTATCAAAGGCAGCTGGCTCCATCTCCAATCTTTGTCTGTAAATATATTTCAGATCCAATAATTCTGTAAACAATTAGACATCATCATCATCACCATATCTAGCCAGAATATATATATATATCATCATTTAACGTCCACTTTCCCTGCTAGCAAGGGTTGGACAGGTCTTCACAGACTGAGCCAGTACTGAAGCTGGGCTACTGACCTCCCAGACAGACCAATGGACTGCATTTTGGTTATATACGATCCCACATTTTACCGACTCCATTTTATCATGGCATCCGCACTTGAGAGGTTGTCATGTCTGTGACACAACTGAAAGGTCTTCTCAAAACTTTGTTTAGCAAGCTTTCGAAGGCTGGATGCCATTCCTGTCACCAACCACTTTACAGCGTGTACTGGGTGTGTTTATCATGTAGATCACCAACACTAGGGAGGTTGTCATGTCCTGGACACAACTGAATGATAATGTCCTAGAATAATCATACATATCTGTCATTATTGTCATTTCATTATTATCCACTCCGGTGGATTGGCAGTATCGGTAGAGGGTCTGACGCCATGCTTTGCAGCAAAGAGTTACGGCCCTTTATGGTCTGAGTTCAAATCCCGCCGAGGTTAATTTTGCCTTTCATGCTTTACGGGGTCAATAAAATAAAGTACCAGTAATACACTGGGATAATTGCTGGCCTTGTGCCAAATGTAGAAACAATTATTATCCACTCCATTGTATTCTTATCTTCCAGCATATGCAAAGACAGTGTCCAGATGAGTGCAAGTGAATGTTCTGCCTTGGTCACTGCCTTCATGGAATGTGTCCACTACATGGTGAAGGTGGACCTCAGAAATGACGATGATTTGAACACCTGCCATCATGTATTCATGGACCAGGTAGGCTTATATATTTTGTCAATATAGTTTTGTGTGCTGATCGTTTTGAGTTTGTTTGTTTTTTGTATTGGATTGATCTGGAAGTAGGGATCAGTCTCCCTTGACGTTTATCAGGACATGCAATGCCTTTTATTGTATGTCTGCTCCATCAAGGTTGACTTCTTTCTAAATATCATTATCACTTTTGGCACCAAACTGCCCCTGGTTCTATGATACATAACTGTTTATAATATGGAAAGAGTTAGAAGGTTAAACAATGCAAAATGGAGTGTAAGACGAGGTAACAAAAAAGTAAGTTACCTGGTAATCTTTGTTTTTTGTTGTTGCTGTTCTTTCTTCTGTCCTAATATTTCAGGACCTAAAATTCCCTTCTTTAGAGTTTAAGGAACCTTTAGAGAATAATGTTCTGGTTTCTTGACTTTGGGATTAAATTTTGATCGTAAAAATGTTTATATTTAATCTAAAACTTTTCATCTTAATCTTATATACGAACCTTTGTTAAATTATGTTCCAAATGCCAGCATGATAATGGGAGAGTCATATTATTAGTAAATCTCTCTAAATTCTTGGTTGTTTTCAAAATGGTTTGAAAACTATAGGCAGTGTCTCTTATTAGAAACAAAAGGGATCGTTTGTTGACAGACCCTGGCCTGTAGGAGCAATAGATTGAGTGTGAGAATGTAAGCAGGATGCAGGCATTTGGCCCACCTGGAGGTCAGTGACTTTGCTCCAGTACTGTCCAGTCCATGACGACACATCTAATCCCTGCTAGCAGGGAAAACAGACATTAAACTATGATGATGAATTTTTAATTATTTATTTGTGTCTCTGTTGCAGCTCGAACCCTTGGTGTTGGCATCTCTTGTTGAAAAGAGGGGGACCCTTTCGAAATCCACACTTTACAACCAGCTTGGTGCTTTGCTCGATTCTCTAACTGATCTCACTCCCTCAGATGTGGAAGGCAGCTCTGCCGACAACACTAACAACAACAACATCGCACACCAATGCTGGGGCATCGTCACAGAGATCACACTGAAGTGTATTGATTCACTGACAGAAGAAGAGAAAAGTCCTTCATCTAGTTACATACCAGAGAGGCTTGCTCAGCTTGCTGAACTTTTGCTCTACCCAAAGAAATCTACTACCTCGATTGATAAAGCACCGTCTGTAAAGTTCTCGAGTCCGCACGCCTTTGACCTCCTCTCAGTTGATGACCATTCCACTCCAGTTTCTTCTAGAAGTATTGCGCAACTAACCCGTTTCCAACAACAGTATATATCAAGATTAATCCAAAAAACATTTTCACTGGTCAGCGACAACCTGCTGGAGTGGCGCGTTAACCTTTTCGTCAAGTACCTGCGACTCTATCCATCGGAAAACGTCATTGAACAGCTCGTCTCTGAGAAAGACGTCAGTTGGAAGGATGGGAATATTTTTAGGAGTTTCGCCACAGATATGTTGCTTAACTGGCTGCACAAATTGCACCATTCTGAAATGCAGCAGCAGCAACAACAGCAAACTGATGTCTATGTGTTCAGTGCAATTTTCATGTTGTTGCCGTTGTTTAATGATACAAACCATATTGTTGACTTCTTGGACCACCTGTGTCATGTAAGTTATTTTACACACGTGTATCTGTCTGTATAATAATAATAATGAAATTATTGTGTACAGTGCTCAGGTGCACTACAACTCGTCAAAGGTGCTTGTATAGTACATAGAATAATATACAAATGTATGTGTCTGTCTATATGTATGTATCTGTCGGTATGTGTGTGTCTGTCTGTCTGTCTGTATGTGTGTATCTGTCTATGTATGTGTGTATCTGTCTGTATGTATGTGTGTGTGTGTGTGTGTGTATGTGTGTGTCTGTCTGTATGTGTATGTCTGTCTATCTGTCTGTCTGTATGTATCTGTCTGTCTGTATGTATGTGTCTGTATCTATGTGTGTGTCTGTCTGTATGTATGTGTCTGTCTGTCTGTATGTATCTGTCTGTATGTGTGTGTCTGTCTGTATGTATGTGTGTGTGTGTATGTCTGTCTGTATGTGTGTGCTTGTGAATGTCTGTCTGTATGTATCTGTATGTGTGTGTCTGTCTGTCTGTATGTATGTGTGTGTGTCTATGTATCTGTATGTCTGTATGTATGTGTCTGTCTGTATGTGTGTCTGTCTGTCTGTGTGTATGTGTGTGTGTCTATGTATGTATCTGTCTGTCTGTATGTGTGTGCTTGTGAATGTCTGTCTATGTGTATATGTGTCTGTGTCATGTAAGTTGTCTCACTTCTTTCGGAAAGTTCTTTCATACGTGTGTGTGTGTGTGTGTGTGTCTATCTGTAGATGTGTGCTTGTACCTCTCTATGTGTGTGTCTGTTAGTATGTGTATGTGTGTCTCTGTCATGTCAGTTAACTCACCTCTTCCAGAAAGTTCTTTCAGGTAGGTATGTGCCTGTGTTTGTATATATATATATATATATGTGTGTGTGTGTGTGTGTGTTTGTATATATATATATATATATGTGTGTGTGTGTGTGTGAATGTATGCATATATGTGTGTGTATTATTGAGTCTGTATTATTGTTGTGTTACTATGGTTGTTGTTACATTTCTATTGCTCTTATGCCACCATTGTTGTTGTTATGGTACTATAGTTGTAATGTTCCTATCACTGTTGTTACCATACTATAGTTGTAATGTTCCTATCACTGTTGTTACCATACTATAGTTGTAATGTTCCTATCACTGTTGTTACCATACTCTAGTTGTAATGTTCCTATCACTGTTGTTACCATACTATAGTTGTAATGTTCCTATCACTGTTGTTACCATACTCTAGTTGTAATGTTCCTATCACTGTTGTTACCATACTCTAGTTGTAATGTTCCTATCACTGTTGTTACCATACTCTAGTTGTAATGTTCCTATCACTGTTGTTACCATACTCTAGTTGTAATGTTCCTATCACTGTTGTTACCATACTCTAGTTGTAATATTCCTATCACTGTTGTTACCATACTCTAGTTGTAATGTTCCTATCACTGTTGTTACCATACTCTAGTTGTAATGTTCCTATCACTGTTGTTACCATACTCTAGTTGTAATGTTCCTATCACTGTTGTTACCATACTCTAGTTGTAATGTTCCTATCACTGTTGTTACCATACTCTAGTTGTAATGTTCCTATCACTGTTGTTACCATACTCTAGTTGTAATGTTCCTATCACTGTTGTTACCATACTCTAGTTGTAATGTTCCTATCACTGTTGTTACCATACTCTAGTTGTAATGTTCCTATCACTGTTGTTACCATACTCTAGTTGTAATGTTCCTATCACTGTTGTTACCATACTCTAGTTGTAATGTTCCTATCACTGTTGTTACCATACTCTAGTTGTAATGTTCCTATCACTGTTGTTACCATACTCTAGTTGTAATGTTCCTATCACTGTTGTTACCATACTCTAGTTGTAATGTTCCTATCACTGTTGTTACCATACTCTAGTTGTAATGTTCCTATCACTGTTGTTACCATACTCTAGTTGTAATGTTCCTATCACTGTTGTTACCATACTATAGTTGTAATGTTCCTATCACTGTTGTTACCATACTCTAGTTGTAATGTTCCTATCACTGTTGTTACCATACTCTAGTTGTAATGTTCCTATCACTGTTGTTACCATACTCTAGTTGTAATGTTCCTATCACTGTTGTTACCATACTATAGTTGTAATGTTCCTATCACTGTTGTTACCATACTCTAGTTGTAATGTTCCTATCACTGTTGTTACCATAATCTAGTTGTAATGTTCCTATCACTGTTGTTACCATACTCTAGTTGTAATGTTCCTATCACTGTTGTTACCATAATCTAGTTGTAATGTTCCTATCACTGCTATAGTTGTTGTTATATCCAATATGTTGTCCCATAACCTTCTACAGAACCTGGAAGGTGACAGACATCTACTGAAGGTGTTTCTACTGGAGTTGTTATCTTCACGTTGGAAAGTCAGCGCTGTGTCTAAATGGTTGGAAACTTCAACACTTGGAGAACTACTTGTGTCCATCACAGAAGATGTGTGTGTTCAGGCCCTCGTACCACCAACATCTGAGGTTGACCTTTCTATTGTTGAAGACAATTGGTCAGTCCTTACTGTGGCTTTGTCATCAAGTTCCCATTCAGGTTTGTTTAACATTTTTGGGGGATATTTTTGTAAGGTTTGGGGATTTGTGGGGTTCTTTTCAGTATTTTATTGTATATTCTATTGCTCTTTCAGTAGTTTCAGTCATTTGACTGTGGCCATGCTGCCATGTGGCCTTGAAGGAATTCAGTCTTTAATATCGACTCCAGTACTTTGTATTATTTTTATTTAAGTCTGGTACTTATTTTATTGTCCTCTTTTTGTTGAACTGCTAAGTTATGGGACATAAACGCAGAGACACAAATATATACAGACACACACATGGTGTTGATGGTGTGAACAGACATTCTGATAAAAAGATATTCCAGTTTTAGCAAAAATAGAAAAAAGAAAAATAAAGAAAAAATGAAATTCTCAAATAAAAGGGAAAAACATATAATTTGTTTGTTTGTTTATCTTTATCAGAACCACTTCTTCAAATGAAATATATTGAGAAGATATTTTCTGTCATCCATTCTACACTGAAGAAGCTGAAGCTGTCCAAAGACAACCACAAGACTGATCTCTCTATACAGTTTGTTGCCAAAGTGTTGGCGAGTTTCTTCCAAGGACTGGAGGTAAGTTCAAGATTGGTGGTGAGTGAAGGCACGTGGCTGAGTGGGTAGAGAGTTGGATTCGCAATTGTGAGGTTGTGAGTTCAATTCTCAAACTGGGTGATGAGTTGTGTCCTTGAGCAAGACACTTTATTTCACGTTGCTCCTTCTGCTAGGAGTTGCAACTGGTAGATAGTATCAGCAATGGAAAGACCAATGGAAACATTGTTTCTTTGGTCCGATTTGACGAGGTCCACCCCACTCAACAAGAAAATGAGATCTGGGATCTTGTCAAATAATCAGAGAGAGAGAGAGCAAGGCCATTAAGGCCAACTGGGCAGTCACCTAGGGTGCTGACCTCAAAGAAGCCCATTACTTAAAAAGAGGTAAATGCAAGGCAAGCACAACCATTAAGACTAACTAATCAGCCACATTACCACCACCACTACAACTACTACTATTACCACCACCAACACTACTACAACTACTACTATTACCACCACCACTACTACTACTATTACCACCACTACAACTACTACTATTACTACTACTACCACCACTACTACTACTACTATTACCACTACAACTACTACTACTATTACCACCACTACAACTACTACTATTACTACTACCACTACTACAACTACTACTATTACCACCATTACTACGACTATTACTACTACCACTACTACCACTACTACAACTACTACTATTACCACCACTACAATTACTACTATTACCACCACTACCACCACTACTACTATTACCACTACAACTACTACTAATACTACTGCTATTATTGTGTCTTCTAGGATTGTTCATTGACTAGTTCAGCTGAAGATTTAATTCTCATCCTGTACAAGTTTGTTCTTGAAACTGACCTTACTGTTTCTGGTAAGTCCCCGTTCACCATTTTCTTAAACCTTTCTCAACACATGACCCTGCCGGCAGGACTCTTTAGTTGTGCCGTAGACAACCTCCCTATTATTTGTGATCTACATGATAAGCGCACGCAGTACACTGTGTGAAGTGGTTGGTAATAGGAAGGGCATCCTGCCATAGAAAACCTGTCAACTAAGGGTCGGGAGGTCTTTTCAGCTTTCCTAATGTTGGTGTCACAATAAAATGTACTGGATTGTATGTCAGGCTCCCATCCCATATGGAGGTCAGTGGCTCCACATGAGTACTGACATGTTCAACCCTTGCGAGCAGAGAAAATGGACATTACATTAACTGATCCACTCTGTTAATGTGGTTGGCAATCCAGCTGTAAAAACCTAGCTAGAAACAGTTCTGTATGAGCAAGACACAGTCAACTGATGTGACAACTCGTCTTACTCATGCTAGCATGATAAACACTTTAGCATTTATACTACTCTATATATTCTATTGTATTTTAATGATAAAGGTTTTACTTCACATAATATCGAAGCTACGAGATGTTGATGTTATTTATTTTGAGAACAATACCTTAACATGAGGGTCATTGGTTTAGGGTGTTTGTTATTAAAAGGGTCAACTCATCTTAACTTCTACCTGTTGCTCCACAGAACAAACCCAGAAGGAAGTTCGGCAAGTTTGTATCAATGGGATGCAGACCCTGTTCCGGCGTCAGTCCTCAACGTCAAAGACCAGCAGCAGTTTTTTCCTCCATGTTTTCCAGGCAGTTAGAGATACTGTGATATGTAAGGTGGCCTCCACAGAACAGTGAGTAGTGCCTAGGTTTTTGTTTTATCATCATATTCTTATTATTATCGTCTGTAATGTGGTAGTGCCTGTGCCACAGCAGAAGGTCATAGTACTAGTGCCATGACAAAAAGCACCTTGTTGACCCAATAAAGTGGTTGTACTGGTACCACCACAAAAAGCACCCTGTCCACCCAATAAAGTGGTTGTAGTGGTGCCATGACAAAAAGCACCTTGTTGACCCAATAAAGTGGTTGTACTGGTGCCACCACAAAAAGCACCCTGTCCACCCAATAAAGTGGTTGTACTGGTGCCATGACAAAAAGCACCTTGTTGACCCAATAAAGTGGTTGTACTGGTGCCACCACAAAGAGCACCAGTCCACCCTGTTATATCATAATGCTGGTGCCATGACAAAAAGCACCCAGTCTATCCTGTAATATGATAATGCTGATGTCATGACAAAAGCACCTGTCCTCGCTGTAAGGTGGTTGTGCTTGTTCCTTGACAAAAGAACACTGTGTCACCCTTTGAGATGTATTTGTGCTTATGCCCTGATAAAAAACACCTTGTTACCCTTTAAGGAAATTATGCTTATGCCCTGGCAAAAAGCACCCTGTAAGGTGGTCGTGCTTGTGCCTTAACAAAAAGCACTAATCCATGCTATAGTGTGGTAGTGTGTTGTCATGGTAAAAAAAACACCCAGTCCATCTATTTGGTGATGATGATGATGGTAGTGGTGGTGGTGGTGGTGATGATGATGATGACAATATTTGTTTCTGAAGTCTTCTTATTCTCTAATCTCTCCCTCCTTCCTTCTTCTCTCTTTACACTCCGACCCTTTTTTCATCCTTTGCAGATTACAAACAGTTTTTGGCGAAGTGAAGACCCTGATAAATACAGTGTTTGGAGAACTGGACAATGGCTTGACCAGTCCTTTCTTGACCGAGTACCTCTGCCAGCTGTTTACAGTCACTGAACATGTGCTGCCACCTGTACAGGTAAGACCATTATGGCTAATTTCATTATAAGGGGCTGTTGACCCTGTATTTAAGTAATTGACCAAGACCCCCCCCACCCACCCACCTATACAGTTAAGGCCATGATAGTTAATTTCATTATAAGGAGCTGTTGACCCTGTATTTAAGTAATTGACCAAGACCCCCCACCTGTACAGTTAAGACCATGATAGTTAATTTCATTATAAGGGGCTGTTGACCCTGTATTTAAGTAATCAACTGAGGTCCTTGTGCTGCATGGTCAGAATTATTAGAGAGTTGGCCAAATTTTCTTGTAATAATTGATCTAACTCTTTACACTGTTGATTTCATTGAATTTCCCCTTCCCTTCAAATTACTGGCCTTGTGCCTAAATTAGAAACCATCATTATTATTATTATTGTAAGGCTGGTGGATTGGCAGAATCAGTAGAGCATCGGACAACATGCTCTGCAACATAGAGTTACTTCCCTGTACATTCTGAATTCAAATCCCACCGAGGTCAATTTTGCCTTTCATCCTTCCAAGATAGATGAAATGAAGTACCAGTCAAGTACTGGGGTTGCTTTAACCCTTTAGCATTTAAACTGGCCATATCCAGCCAGAATTCTCTCGCCTTTTTCTGTTCAAACTGGTTGTAACCAGCTGCTCATACTTATGTTAGGGTATTGTTATCAGAATCTCATAGATTCAATATTATATGAGGTAAAGCCTTTACCATGAAAATATAATAGTATATATAGAGGGATGTGAATGTTACAGGATTCATAGACCCCCACCCCCAAAAAAATTACTTGCCACGTGTCTATGTTAGAAACCAATGTGGATTGGCAGTATCGGTAGAGGGTCGGACGTCATGTTTTCCAGCATAGTTACGTCCCTTTACGATCTGAGTTCAAATCCCGCCGAGGTTGACTTTGCCTTTCATCCTTACGGGGTCGATAAAATAAAGTACCAGTAATGCACTGGGTAATTGCTGGCCTTGTGCCTAAAGTAGAAACAATTATATGAAACATTTGTTTTGTTGTTTTTATCTTTATAGTTTGAAGAATATCTCATGATAGTTGGACAGCTGAGTGCCACTTACTGGGATTGTCAAAGACACAAGAAAGCCATTTCTGACGTTCCTTCAGGAGATTTCCCTACTTCCACTGTCTTCACCAGCCTCTTCCACTGTTCTCTGTTAGACTTGCTGCAAGATGCTGCCACAGAGAACACAAGTGACCAGCCAACCTGTTTACTGGACCAAACACAACTTCTCTCAGTGCTCTACAATCTGTTATGTTCTGTTGCCATTTCTGAAGCTTGGGTTGATACCTATAGCATGGTAAGTATTGTTGTTGTTGTTGTTATGCTAAACTACCTCAAACCAGTCCCTCTTTCTATGATATGATATTTTTAACCCTTTAGCAAATACGAATTATGGATGTCATGGCACATCAAAAAACCTTCCATCATAATTTTATATGTGAACCTTTGGTATGTTATGTTCCCAATGCCAACTTAATAATGAGAAAATTAGTTATATTATTATATCCTACCAAATATGTATATTTATAAATATATTGTGTGTGTGTATATGTGTGTTTGTGTGTGTATATATATATATATGTGTGTGTGTGTGTGTGTGTGTAGGTAACACGGTAAAGAGCTCCCAGTCCACACTGTATATGTGGTTGGGGTTAGGAAGGGCATCCAGTCGCAGAAAACCTGCCAGATAGTCCTATACGAGCGAGACATAGTCACCCGACCAATCTTGCTTCAAGTGGGACAGTTCCCGTCTAACCCATGCTAGCGTGGAAGATAGATGTTAAACGATGATGATATATATATATGGTGTTTGTTTTGTTATTTACAGGATACTGACCTGAAGAAATGTGTGGGGACTTTACACAAGCAGGTAACTAAACAACTGGATTACCTGGATGACCAACAGACCAACACATTACTGGACCTCTTCACACAACGGTCAGTTCTTTGAAATGATGTTGCTGTTGTATTGCATATATTTTACATCCTTTTTACTACTACTACTATATCATATACACACACACACACACATGTATCTGTCTGTGTAAATGTATGTATATGATGATGTGTTTGTGCATATATATATATATATGTCTCTGTTAGAGATGATTATATATATATATATATATATAAATTTAAAGGGTAAGATATTGTCAAAACAAATGTATCCACATTATGCATGTTTGTACAATTATACAGGCACAATGATATAAGATCTGAGAGACAAAAGTTATTATAAGATAAATTGTTACCATGCATATATATATATATATATATATATGGAGGCACATGGTTTAGTGGTTAGAGCATTAGCCTTGCAATCGAAAGGTTGTGAGTTCAATTCTCAGACCGGGTGATGTGTTGTTTCCTTGAGCAAGATACTTTATTTCATATTGCTCCAGTTTACTCAGCTGTAGAAATGAGATGATAGGGGGGACTGGGGTCCCTATCATTCCACTGCAAAGTGGTCGTGGAGGTGCCACGGCAAAAAAGCACCCAGCACTCACTGTAAATGAGGTTGGTGTTGGGAAGGGCATCCAGCTGTAAAAATCAAGTCAGAATCATTTCCCATCCCACCCTTGCAAGCAGGGAAAAAGTGGGCGTAAAATGAAATGACGAAGATGATGATGATATATCATCATCAACGTTAAACGATGATGATGATATATATGAACCCTGATGACTGAGTTCCGACCGTTTTGACAGTTAGGGTTATGCTCCACCTGGTTTTTTACCACACTCTATCTTATATATATATATATATATATATATATAGATGCATTGCCAAAGAAAAATCAGATAGCAAGTCAACTTACATAGATGGTAAAATTTCGATTATTTTCAAATTGGATAACAAGTAAAAAAACATGCTTAAGAATGGTAAAATTTCCGAGATTTCAACACTCTATATATAAACATTTAATGTATCTATTTTCTTTCATAGTGTTCTATCTGATGGCCACTGGCAGGCTATGGGATTGCAGTTTTTATTGGAGCAAAAATTCAATGAGAAACTCTCTGAAAACAGGTAAATGAAAATCTTTTTATTTTTCCTTTTATTAATTATTAAAAAAATGTATGACATTGTTTTGTTATATTTTTTTTACATTTTAGAAAAAAAATCTTTAATTAAATTTTCTCCCTCAGTTTTAATCAGCTTATTGGTGTTATTTAAATTTAATGTCACATTTTGTGAAAAAAAATGCAGAGAGCTGTAAAACATTCTATCCAACATTTTAACGATTTTACCAATTCGCCGCTGCATAGTATAACATCCTAGAAAAAAGACAAAAAAGAATATTAGTCACAACTTAGTGTAATGGTAACTCACTCACAGTATATAATTTTCATTTTATTTCATTATCCATTCATATATTTATTGCCATTTCTTCCTCTTCTTAGAATCGGTGTCTATTTTGAAGAGGAATTTACAGAGAAATATGTCCAAATGTTACGTGTGTTGATACAACATTGCACACCATCTGCCTGTTGGAACATCACCCAAGTTCTCGTGACAAAGGTGCTCTCCTTGCCTAACGAAAACCTCTTTTCTCTTAATTGTAAGTAACTTTTCTCCACTTTTCCTCTCCTTGTTATTGCAGTTGTTGTTGTTGTTGTTCAGTTGCAGCTCAACACAAAACTGAACCATCTTGTTTTCACATATTCTATACAAATTTTTAAAGACAGTAGGGTATGTTTTGAGGAAAATTTGGTTCATTATATACATACATACAGTCATACATACACATATATAAATGTATATCGCTTGCCCCTTATATATATAACACACGTAACAGGTTGATACATAATAAAAAAAACTAAATACATGTAAACAAAGCTTCATTTTTTTTAATATATGATGATGATGATAATTATATATATATATTTATTAAAATAACATTAAAGTTTAAACAAAGAATCGCTGCTTTCACCCATAACAGCATCTTCTGAAACCTCTTCGGATTTTAGTTTTCATATTTATTATTATTACTATATATATATACATATTTATATATTGTCATGGTGATTAGATAATTCGAAATATATATAATTCTCAGACCGGGTGATGTGTTGTTTCCTTGAGCAAGACACTTTATTTCACATTGCTCCAGTTTACTCAGCTGTAGAAATGAGATGATAGGGACTGGGGTCCATATCATTCCACTGCAAAGTGGTCGTGGAGGTGCCACGGCAAAAAAGCAGCCAGCACTCACTGTAAATGAGGTTGGTGTTAGGAAGGGCATCCAGCTGTAGAAAATCAAGCCAGAATCGGTTCCCGTCCCACTCTTGCAAGCAGGGAAAAAGCGGATGTAAAATGAAATGAAATGAAGTGAAGTGAAGTCATTCTTTTCCTTTTTTTCAAATATACCTAACTGTACCAAGGATCTCACACATTTTCCTATATATATATACACACACACCTTTAATATCATCACTGCTTTATGTCTATTTTCCATGTTGGTATGGGCTGGACAAGATGTTACATTCTGACAGGTTTGTTTCTGCAGCTGTTTACCTTTCCTAATACCAACCACTTTACTGGGTGTCCTGGGTGCATTTTATCATGTCACCAACATTACCCCCTGTCATCACCATTGCTACCATCATTGTCATCATCACCACCACCACCATCGTCACCCTCATCACTATCAGCATCATCATCACCACCCTATGTATATATGAGATATTCTTTATATAAATTGCAATGTTTATATTGTTCTCTGTCATTACCTCCCCCTACCCTCCCACCTTCAGGTGCTGTAGGTCTGCTGCCCCTCATCACCATGGCAACAGCTAAATGTAAGTTCCTGGAAGACCCTGGCAAGCAACCAATCTTTATTGAACTCTTAAACACTTTAAATGGGTGGAGGAACGCTGGAGACAACTTCCTCTTTCACATGTAAGTACTTTCTCTTGTTGTTGTACATGGTGTATATGTTGTTGTTGTTGATAGTGTTGTATATGTTGTTATGGTGTATATGTTGTTGTTGTACATGGTGTATATGTTGTTGTTGTTGATAGTGTTGTATATGTTGTTGTTATGGTGTATATGTTGTTGTTGTACATGGTGTATATGGTGTTGATAGTGTTGTATATGTTATTGTTATAGTGTATATGTTGTTGTTGTTGTACATGGTGTATATGTTGTATACATTGTTGATAGTGTTGTATATGTTGTTATGGTGTATATGTTGTTGTTGTATACATTGTTAGTGTTGTATATGTTGTTATGGTGTATATGTTGTTGTATACATTGTTGATAGTGTTGTATATGTTGTTGTTATGGTGTATATGTTGTTGTATACATTGTTGATAGTGTTGTATATGTTGTTGTTATGGTGTATATGTTGTATACATTGTTGATAGTGTTGTATATGTTGTTATGGTGTATATGTTGTTGTATACATTATTGATAGTGTTGTATATGTTGTACACATTGTTGTTGGCATTCTATATGTTGTGGTACAAGATGTTTTGATTTTACAGTTCTGGTCTTTATATATATTTGAAACACAAATTTAAATAATTTTGAAAACCATACAATGCACTAGAAAATTAAGATTGCTAAGATAATAATAGAATCTTACCTTAGCAAATTTAATAAAGATTCTATTGTTATCTTGGCAATTTTAATTTTTTAGTGCATTGTATGGTTTTCAAAATTATTTAAATTTGTGTTTCCTATTCAACAATGCTTCAAGCAAACTACAACACTATGTTATATATATATATATATATATATATATATATATGTGTATATATATATATATATATATATGGTGAGAGCGGACCTCAGATCACTGAAGCTCACGGAGGAGATGACGAAGGACCGTGACTAGTGGAGAGATGCTATACTGAATAGGACCCGTCCCACCCTTGCAAGCAGGGAAAAGCAGACGTAAAATGATGATGATGATATATATATATATCAGTGCTAATTTTGGCAGACCGCCTATGGAAGCACCATAGGTACCATTATACACACGTATATATATATATATATATATATATATATACTCACACACATAGAGGAATATACCTGTGTATGTTTAAGTATATAAGTGTATGTGTTTTGCATACAAATAAACAAATAACAGAGAAATTGAGGAGACGGGCAGGGCGGAAACAGAAAAAATATGTGTATGATGATGATGATGATGATGATGATGATAGTCTTCAGTCAGTAATCTCAAATGTTTTTCTGTAATTCCAGTGACATCACCTCAGCTCGTCCTCATACCATCTACTTTAATGTAGAAGTGATGAATTTCCTTAGGTTGATCTGGTCACAAATATCAATCCTTGATAACGACCAATGTGATTTCATTCTCTGTAGCGCTATTTCCTGGCTTCAGGTAAGATGTTGCCTCTTCTATATGTTTGGGGTTTGGGGTTTAGGGTTTCAGTCTCCATTTTCTATTCTGAGGATTTCTTGTTTCAGACTTAGTGTACCTTATATGGTAGGTTGTGGGCAAACTGTGGCCTGTTAGGCTTTCTCAATGGCGCGCCTAGTTTTAAAATTACCTTGAATTTTTTTAGTAGTGTGGCCTACGTTATGTTAAGCCCCAACATACTTACCCACCCACCCACCTACCTACCTATCTTTTTACTCACATAATATAGCTGTTGCCTTCTTTATTGATTTAATGGTTTCATCCATTCTTTCTCTAAGATATTCGCTAAATCTTTGCTGAAAAATTCTTGTTGGACATTCTACTGCTTCTATGGTGTTTATTATTATTGTTGTTGTTGTGTTTTTTGGGGGGTGGGGGTATCTCCTCTACCCCACCCTCCTCCTCACCTTACACTCCTGCCACCACCACCACCACCACATATCTTCCTACATACATACATGTCCTCCCACACACCTACTTAACCCACCCATACCTACATTCCATTCAACCTCACTGTTCTGTATTAATCTGTGTCCCTACCAGAGTGCCAGTGAGACCAAATGTAACAGTGAGTCACCAGTTCAAGTCCAGGTGTTTACAGTAGCAGTGTCTCAACTTCTACATGAGATGTCTGCCAGCCTGATACAGTCCCAGACCGATATTCCTGACAATGTCATCTCTGAGTGGAACGAATTTTTCAGTGAAGCCATCTACACTCTTGTCATTCCTCTCTATATACATACAGCAGGTGGGTTCTTTCTTTCATTCTTCCTTCCTCACATTCCGCAACAGAAAACCATTCTCTCTCTCTCTCTCTCTCATATATCTATATATATAAAAGCGAGGATGTGTGTGTGTCTGTGTACAACTTTGGACAGCTAAGGCTTTTACAATTTCCAACCGAATTTGACCAAATGTTCTGTGCATGTTGCACCTGTCGCTAAGATGGTCACATCACAAACATTTTTTAAATCGACCCACATTGAGCAATAAAACATCAATAGCAAAATTATTTTTTCTAAAGTGCATGATGTAAGGCAGAAATCAATCAAAACAAAATCCTTATGGGACTTTCCATTCAAACTGTCTGCTTTCATTACACCTTTTTGTACTTTAGCAAAACTGCCTGTATTTTTACAGATTTGCAACGTGTATTGTCTTTAATCATTTGTATAACTACATCCTGTTCAGTGTTTTCCTTCATTATCAGCATAGTTTTATGTGTACAAATATCGCACTAAATATTCGTTTGCATTAATTATTGAAGACTTCTGCTTATTTTGACAGGTTGGGGACAAATAATTTTTTTCTTTTACTTCCTAGCTGTATATTCTTAGCATAATTTCAAACGCCGGGTAAATCTGCTAGTATATATATATATATATATTGTCACAACCCTTCGTTTGGCAAACTTTCTACGACTGGATGCCCTTCCTATCACCAACATATATACAGGGTGTTCCCCAAAAATGTAAACTCCATTTTAATAAATATTGCCTGTACAGGTAATCAAAGTGTGTATACATTTTTTTTTGGAGGGGGGGGGGACCCTCTGTATATATATATATATATATATATATATATTAGTATTGGTGCTCCATTGTTTTTGCCGAGATTAAAATAAGTGACATAGTCACTACTCTAAAACTCATAGCGAATGGTCTTCAAAAAGTTTTTAATTAAACATATAGTATATTGCCAAATATACTATACATATTTTCATATATATATATATATATATCGATTGTAGAAAAGTAACACACGAGTTGATATATATAAAAACAAATAGTAGAAAGGAAAAAGATTCTTTCAGTAGAAAATGTTGAAGAGATTTTTTTCAGTGAGATATCAAAACATGTTTTATATATATATGGTATGTGGTTGACAGATGAGAGAAAGAAGTACTCAATACCAAAGTAGAGTTTTCATATTCATTTATATTGAATGCTAAAATGTGAGTCTTGTTACTCTGGAGTTTCACCTGTTTATCCCAGGGTCATCAGTTCTTGTCTGATGACCCTATATGTAAGCATGTGATGATGATATGTATATATATATATATGTGGTTATCTCTCTCCCCCTCTACAGAGAGTGTGATGGCATCAGAGAAGAACTTTGATGTACAACATCCCGTTGTTGCTTGGCTAGGACAGGTTCTAGTCCACTGCCCACAAGACCGACTACTGAATGCACCTCTGAAAGGAGAGGCCAGCTGTACCAATACGACGGCCAGTGAGAAGCTGGAGGCCATTCTGGAGCAGTTCTGTCCGATGCTCCTTTCGAAACTGTACGCTGTCCAGGTAACAGCCTACCATGTCCTCAACAAGTAAGTGGAAGGGAATATAATCATCATGATCATCATCTCCATCATCATCATCATTACCATCTTCATCACTACCATTGTCATCATCACCATCGTCACCGTCATCTTCATCTTATCCTCCATCACCATCATCGTCACCATCACCATACCCTTTGTCACCATCAATGCTATCATCATCACTATCACCATTAGTATTTTTCATTTCTACATGTATCTATAAAATGTTGACTGTTATTATATCTAAGCTATTTTTGCCTCTCCCTTGTAAATTAAAAGATTTAATTATTTTCCTGGTTTCAAGTTTAATATAATAAATTTTCCCATCTATCTACCCACTAATAAAGTTAATATAAACATTTGAATTAACAAACCTGCTTTTAAATATTTTCTGCTGAGTCATTACAGAATATTAACAGTTAAATTTTCTCTGTATTTCTTTCAGAATTGTCGGTGAACTCCATAGTCTGGAGACCCAGGAATCATCTGAGATGGATTGTGTAAAGAAATTTAAGAAACTCTCGTAAGTACAAAGGACTTCTTCTTCACCATGGATTGGCAGTATCGGTAGAGAGTCGGACAAAGTGCTTTGCAGCATAGAGTTATGGTCCTTTACATTCTGAGTTCAAATCCCGCTGAGGTTAACTTCACCTTTCATCCTTATGGGGTCAATAAAATAAAGCACCAGTAACGCACTGGGGTCGATTAAATCGACTTTTCTCTACCCCCAAATTACTGGCCTTGTGCCTATATAAGAAACCATGATATTTTCTTTGCTCTCTCTTTCATGTTTTTCTTCAAATCCGATGTAATTCAGTTTGTGCAGATGTTATCTCAGGCCATCCTCATGTCTCACGGGACCAAGAATTTCCACCTGGAAAGTTCTCTTTCTCTAAAGTGTAGTTGCTCATGCATGCAATTTCTAGTCCCCTCCCTGCTTCAGCACCATTGATGTTGTCTAACAGAACGGCAGGGCACGATGCAGCTTGACACCAATTACGTCACACGTGAACCCAGAATACAAATGTATAGTGTAGTGCTGGAGTCGGCAACCTTTTGGGGTCTGCAGGCCACATAGCTATGCAGTGTCTTGTCAGCAGGCCATATAGCTATGTAGTGTCTTGTCAGCAGACCACATAGCAATGCAATGTCTCATTGGCAGGCCACATAGCTATACAGTGTCTCGTCTGCAGGACACATAGCTATGTAGTGTCTTGTCAGCAGACCACATAGCTATGCAATGTCTCATTGGCAGGCCACATAGCTATGGAGTGTCTCGTCTGCAGGACACATAGCTATGCAGTGTCTCGTCTGCAGGAGACATAGCTATGCAGTGTCTTGTCAGCAGGCCACATAGCTATGCAGTGTCTCGTCTGCAGGACATATAGCTATGCAGTGTCTTATTGGTATGCCACATAGCTATGCAGTGTCTTATTGGTATGCCACATAGCTATGCAGTTTCTTGTTGGTAGGACACATAGCTATGCAGTGTCTCGTCTGCAGGACACAGCTATGCAGTGTCTTGTTGGTAGGACACATAGCTATGCAGTGTCTCGTTGGAAGACCATGATATCAAAATAGATTAAATTTGCTTAACCTCAGACTGCTCTGTCTAGAACGCTACCTTAATCCCAGGATTTAAAGAATAGTGAATTTTATGTGATATTACTTTAATGACATTTCTTACGCATACTATCTATACACGTATATACACACATACACGCACAAACAGTCCCCTGGACCTGGATGTCTGACTGTTCTATCTATCTGAGTTTGATTGTTTGTTAATGTCACACAAAAAACTACGTTCAGCTCAGTGCGTCTTGTGGCTAGACATGTTCACTCGTCGGTCTTCTAATCCAAAATAATTCAGAGCACTTTTCAGGGATCGCTTAGCCTAAGATTGAAACCTGTTGGCAGGCCGGACAAAAATCCTTTGCGGTCCAGGGGTTGCCAACCCTTGGTGTAATACGAGGGCGTATAGAATTGTATGTTAAGGGGAGAGTACTGAACTCTATGTTAAGGGGAGAGTACTGAACTCTATGTTAAGGGGAGAGTACTGGATTGTATGTTAACCCTTTAGCATTTAAACCATCCTTATCCGACCAGAACCTTTTCATCTCTTTCCGTACAAACCGGCCGTAACTGGTCACTCATACTGATGTTAAGGTATTGTTCTCAAAATAAATAACATCAAAATTTCATAGATTCGATATTATGTAAGATAAATCATTTACCATGAAAATACAATAGTGTATATAGAGTAATGTAAATGCTAAAGGGTTGAGGGGAGAGTACAGTTCTATTCATCTTTGTTTCAGCACCAGAGTGGATAAATCAAAAGAGAAAGTACCACAACAGACCATAACACAGTACTACTCTCAGTTTAATGATGATGGTGAGCAAGAAGACAATAATGGAAGGTAGGTGAAATAATGACTTTCTTGGATCAACATCTCAGCCTCTGGGGTGAGGACAGACATGGCTGTGTGTTGAAACCATTTGATACTAAACCACCTGAAACAGGCCCTGGTTCTATGTCTTTATTTTTAGATGTAAAGCAGTCAATTCAATGATCTTGTAGCTCTGCCAATTTGCCACCTTTTATGTACAGGGTAACAAATTCTTTTCTTTCTCTCTTCAAACACCCAGTTTAGACTTCCCTTTGTGGCTGTTTAACCCCGTTTGATATCAAACTAACTAGCTCTATGGTGGTTGGTGATAGGAAGGGCATCCAGCTGTAGAAACCCTGTTCCCAATACATACTAAAATGGTTGGTGTTAAGAGGGGCATCCAGCCAATAGAAACTACAACCATGTACTGGGAACATGGCTTCTCTGGCTGTGTACTCTTTTTAATACGAACCACTTTACTGTGTGTACTAGGAACATTTTATCATGACTCCAGCAATACCACCTTACAAGGTGCTATTTGTCATGACACCAACACATTTTATCATGACTCTGGCAGTACCACCTTACAGAGTGAACTGGGTGCTTTTTGTCATGGCACCAGAACTATCGAAAAGGTTAATGAATGAAATAATTAATTACTATCTTTTATATTTCTATAGGCAACCAAACGAAGCCCTAATGCAAGCACTACTAGAGTCCTGGCAAGCTCTTGAGTACCACATGGATGATGCTAGCAGTACAAGCAGTGAGAGGCCACCTGTTCCAGCCTACTGTACACTTGGATATCTGCTCACTTGGAAATTACAGCTACATTTTATCAAGACAGCAACCAGTGAGGTAAGACCTACTATGTGTTACTGCAGTGTAGTGCAGTGTATTACAATGTAGTGTAGTGCCATGTAGTATAGTGTAGTGCAGTCTATGTCTCCCTGCTTGTGACTCACTGGGACCTGATTTTAACAGTTTCGGTATCCTGTATATCTAGTCAGCTTCTAATGTCATTGCTATGATCTATGTGGCAGCAAATTGGCAGAGATGTTAGAAAGTCAGATAGAATGCTTTGATGCTTTGCAGTGTTTGTTTCGACTATCTGCTATCTGAGTTCAAATCCCACTGAGGCCAACTTTACGTTTTGAGGTTCAGAAAACAAGTACCTGTCAAGTACCCGTTTCGATTCTTACTTTATATCTCTTTCTCATTTCAATTTCCTCACTCTCAATTCTCTGGTTGGATAATATCCAGGAACTTGGCTGGTCTCGTTTGGAGATCCAGCCGGATCAGTTGGAGACGGTTACTTCTGACAGGACCCACTGGAAGGATTGGTTTCATGCTTAGGAAGAAGTAAACAAGGGTTTCAACTTGGCGGACATAAGTCCTTCTTCTTCGGAGAGAGAAAAGGTTAGAACATTGGAGTTTGAGAAGAAAAACAATATATATATGTATATATGACATGGAGGCACATGGCTTAGTGGTTAGAGCATTGGGCTTGCAATCGAAAGGTTGTGAGTTCAATTCTCAGACCGGGTGATGTGTTGTTTCCTTGAGCAAGACACTTTATTTCACATTGCTCCAGTTTACTCAGCTGTAGAAATGAGATGATAGGGACTGGGGTCCCTATCATTCCACTGCAAAGTGGTCGTGGAGGTGCCACGGCAAAAAAGCACCCAGCACTCACTGTAAATGAGGTTGGTGTTAGGAAGGGCATCCAGCTGTAGAAATCAAGCCAGAATCGGTTCCCGTCCCACCCTTGCAAGCAGGGAAAAAGCGGACGTAAAATGAAATGATGATGATGATGACAAATGATATGAGTGTCTTCAATATATAAAATACCTGATTACATTTATTGTATTCAGCCATGTAGAGCGAACATTTTTTTCTCTTATTTGAATGTGGCAAAGCTGGCCATTGATCGCTCGTATACAGGAAACTGACTGGCCAGTCTGCTGATATGCAAATTTGGCCGATCGGTGGTTCTGGTAATATGCAGATCTGACTGATCAGCCAGTCTGCTAATATGCAAATCAGGCCGATTAGTCACTGTGTCTTTACTTTCAATATATTTGTACTAAAATGTGATTTTTCTGTGTTTCCCCAGCTAAGAGCTGAATACCTCCGCTATCTTGACACTCTGAGCCTTATCGATGTCTTTCTCTCGGACATCTTTTCTCTCATCCCTACATCTCTTGTTTCAACCTACCAACCGAGGAAAGAGGAAGTGGCAAATGTCACCTCAGCCTTTAAAAGAGATCTGCCCTGTACATCAAGTAAGTTGTTAGCCATTTTTTATATTTCTAACCTAGTCCACCTATTTCTATACTGATTCCAATGCAGGGGGGTTCTATAGAAGTGGTTGATAGCTTCCGGTACCTAGGTGATCAGATTAGCATGGGAGGGGAGTGTTCCGAGGCCATAGTATCTAGAATGACGGGTTGGAAGAAGCTTCTTCTGTTGACAAAGAAGGGTTTCTCTCTGCCTACGAAAGGATGGTTATATGATGCCTGTGTGAGATGCGCGATGCTGCATGGTAGTGAGACATGGGCAGCAACTGCAGAGGATATGCGACGGCTGGAGAGAAATGAAGCAAGTATTCTCCGTTGGATGGGCAATGTCAATGTGCGTGAATGACCAAGCATGGACGAGTTGACAAAGAAACTGGGTATAAGAGGGATAAGTTGTGGTGTGCGGCAGAGAAGACTGCATTGATATGGACATGTGATGCGCATGGAGGATGACCGCTGGGTAAAGAAGTGCCAAGATATCCCAGTAGAAGGAAGACACAGTAGAGGTAGACCACGTAAAACATGGGTGGAGGTGGTGAGAGCAGACCTCAGATCGCTGAAACTCACGGAGGAGATGACGAAGGACCGTGACAATTGGAGAGATGCTGTGCTGAATAGGACCCGTCCAAGCAGGGAAAAGCGGACGTAAAATGATGATGATGATGATGATAGATAGATAGGTATGTGTGAAGCATATATACAGTATGCACCACCCCACCTCTTATGAGGACAAACTGAAGTATGCCTCCAGTCCACGATAAAAAGCACCCAGTACACACTGTAAATGAGGCTGGTATTAGGAAGGGCATGTAGCTGTAGAAACCAAGCCAAAATCAGTTCTGTATAAGCAAGACATGGTCACCTGACCTAGCATTGTCCAGGACAACTTGCATGGAAAAATGGACGTAACCAGTGATGATATAATCATATAATTGTTTCTACTTTTGGCACAAGGCCAGTAATTACCCAGTAAATTACTCGTACTTTATTTTATCATAATGCAAAATTATAAGAAAGTTAAGGATAATTATTAAATCTTGGATTTCTACGCACGCTTCAATATGGCTAAAATATCACATACATTTGCAAAACAATTGGAAATGATTAGTTTACAATTATCCACATCATGAGTGCTTTATTCCAACCGTATCTCTTCAGGAAATCTTATTCAGAACAAAACATAAAATAATAAATATCAACAATAAGACAATATCAAGATATATATATATATATGTATATTCTGTTTATTATTGGCCCGAGTGAATGGGCCTACTCTGAGTATATATCTGTAAATTAAAGGTGGAAAACTGGGAGAGGGCACTTGCCTTGGTGGTCAGGGTCATTGTGGCTTTTTACTGGGCTTTATCCACAAATGTCCCTCCGAAGTCTCCCCCCTATTGGGGAATTTTTCATTGTTATTTTTTGTTTTTTTACACGCAGAAATGCCCATTTGTACCGTCCTGCATTGTCCTGCACTGTCCTTAATGTCTACTTTATGTAAACCCTTGTGGTTAATAAAGAAATCATTATTGGCATACATACATATATATATATATATATATATATATATATATAACTGTGTATATATGTGTGTGTGTGTATATATATATATATATATATATATAACTGTGTACATCTGTATATATGTGTGTGTGTGTGTATATATATATATATATATATATATATATAACTGTGTACATGTGTACATCTGTATATATGTGTGTGTGTGTGTATATATATATATATATATATATAACTGTGTACATCTGTATATATATATGTGTGTGTATATATATATATATATATATATATATATATATATATAACTGTGTACATCTGTATATATGTGTGTGTGTGTTTATATATATATATATATATATATATATATATATATATATATACATATATATATATATATATATATATATATAACTGTGTACATCTGTATATATGTGTGTGTGTGTGTATATATATATATATATATATATATATATATATAAATATATATATATAACTGTGTACATCTGTATATATGTGTGTGTATATATATATATATATATATCCTATAAACTATAGAGGTATAAAGTTGATGGACCAGGTCATGAAAGTAACAGAAAGAGTTATAGCACAGCTGATTAGGGACCGGGTGAATATAGACGAGATGCAATTTGGGTTTGTTCCAGGGAAAGGCACCACTGATGCGCTCTTCCTTGTGAGGCAATTACAGGAAAAGTACCTAGCTAAAAGTAAGCCACTCTACTTGGCATTTGTCGACCTTGAGAAAGCCTTTGACAGAGTTCCACGTGCAGTAATCTGGTGGGCTCTTAGAAAACTAGGAGTAGATGAATGGCTTGTGAAAGCGGTACAAGCCATGTATAGGGGAGCAGTCAGCAAAGTTAGGATTGGCAATGAGTATAGCGAGGAATTTAGCGTACAGGTTGGGGTCCACCAGGGCTCTGTTCTTAGCCCTCTCCTGTTCATCATAGTCCTGCAGGCAATAACGGAGGAGTTTAAGACCGGATGCCCATGGGAACTCCTGTATGCTGATGACCTCGCACTCATAGCTGAATCTATGGTAGAACTAGAGAATAAATTCCAAACCTGGAAGCAGGGACTAGAGAGAAAGGGCCTCAAAGTCAACATGACAAAGACTAAGGTCCTTATAAGTAGACGAGAAAACAGAACCCAGATCCCCTCAGGGAAATGGCCTTGCTCAGTATGTAGGAAAGGTGTAGGTAGGAACTCCATTCTTTGCCCCAAATGCAAACAATGGGTACACAAGAGATGTAGCGGGATCTCAGGAAGCTTAATTAAGAATGTAGGATTCACATGCAGCAGCTGTGCTGAAACAGCAAGCAAACAGCCACAGGAAACAAGTACCACCAATCTCTGGGAGGGCCCTGTAGAAACAGTAGACAGCTTCTGCTACCTAGGTGACCGAATTAGCAACGGAGGTGGGTGCTCAGAAAGTACAATAACTAGGGTAAGAACGGGATGGAAGAAGTTTAGGGAACTACTACCACTGCTAGCTGCAAAAGGCTTCTCCCTCAGAATGAAAGGCAGACTGTATGATGCGTGTATCCGAACAGCGATGTTGCATGGTAGTGAGACCTGGGCGCTGAAGGTGGAAGACTTACGTAGATTAGAGAGAAACGAAGCCTGCATGCTCCGATGGATGTGTAACAGTAATATACGTGAACGACAAAGCATAAATGAATTGAGAGAGAGACTGAGCATAAGAGGAATCAAATGCTGCGTGCAGGAGAGGCGGTTACGCTGGTATGGACATGTGATGCGTATGAAGGATGACAGCTGCATAAAAAGGTGCAGAGCACTAGAAGTTGATGGAAACCGCGGAGTGGGGAGACCCAAGATGACTTGGGATGAGGTGATAAAAGCCGACCTTACCCAACTACACCTCTCAAAGTCAATGACACACGACCGTGACTTCTGGCGTCACGCAGTAATACAGGGTACCCGACCTCCCATGGGTACATGCTGAAGCATATAAACAATATGCCCCCCCCCCCCCCCCACCGCAAGGTGGTCGTGGAGGTGCCACGGCAAAAAAGCACCCAGCCCACACTGTAAAGTGGACGTGTAGGCGCCACGAAAAAGCACCCAGCACTCACTGTAAATGAGGTTGGTGTTAGGAAGGGCATCCAGCTGTAGAAATCAAGCCAGATCAGTTCCTGTATGAGCAAGGCATGGTCAGCCGACCAGACACTGCCCACAACAGGACAACCCGTCTAACCCATGCTAGCGTGGAAGAACGGACGTAAAACGGTGATGATGATGATGATGATATCCTAAGATAGGATGATGAGGTAGTTGTATCAGTGAGTGGTATGATGGTTGTAAAGGTAGATAGTTAGGTCATGTGACTCCTGTGAACTCTTGTTCCACTGCTTAGACATTTCATATACCCCTCCCCTATCTTTACAATTGTTTTCTACGTTGACATGGTTACTGACTACAACTGTTTCTTATGACTTGTAGCGCCCTCTTCTGGTAAATTACTCCAAGACCTTGCCTGTATGTTGTATGAAGAAGCTCTGGAGACCATTCCTGCACTGATCAGAACTTGGTGGCTCAAACAGAATCGTTCTTTTGCCTCCTTCATTGACAAGTAACTATTTCATTTATTTCTCTTCTTCTTCTCTCTTTTCTCCTTCTTTTCTTTTTGTCTCTGACTTTTTTTGTGTATTTTTTACTTTCTCTCTCCCTGAGTAATCAGAAGAAGGAAGGAAAGCGTAAAAGCCAAACTGACTATCTTCAATTCTGTTTTCTTACCAGTCCTTACCTATGGTCATGAATCTTGGGTACTGACCAAAAGAATACGATCATGAATACAAGCGGCTGAAATGGGATTCCTCTGAGGGGTCATTGGAGTAACGTTACTCGATAAAGTGTGTAACTCGGAGATCAGAGAGTCACTCCGCTACTTCTCCAAATTGAGAGATCACAGCTACGATACTATGGGCATGTGGTTAGAATGTCTGGACAGATTTTATGGGCAAAACTAACCGGCAGGAGACCCACGGGTAGACCCCGAATAAGATGGTTTGATGACATCCATGAGCTTGGCTGGTCTTGCTTGGAAATCCAGCCAGAAAGTTGGAGATGGTTGCTTTTGACAAAAGCCGCAGGAAGGAGGGTTTGAGGACTGTATATTTATGAATTTGAGCCATCTGTTACCCCTATTTGATTCCTGTATATGTGTTTATGAATTTGAGCCATCCCTTACCCATATTTGATTCATTTATGTGTGTGTTTGTGTATTTGAGCCCTCTCTTACCCATTTTTGATTACTGTATGTATGTGTTTGTGTATTTGATCAAGTCTTTAACTATATTTGATCCCTGTATCTGTTGTTTTACTTCCAGCTTCACCAAGCTGTTCATCAGTCCAGTTTTATGTAAGAAGGAAATATCAAACCTGCTGAGTATGGAAATGAACTTGGCCAACATCACAGTGAGTATAGCTTTTGATGGGTCTGGTGGGAGTATAACTTTTATAGGATTATAGCTGTTTAGAATCACCACCAACACCATCACTCCTACTACTATCACCAACACTAGTACCACCACCATCATCAGCGTATGATATTGTGTTCTTGAACAGTTTGTGTAATTCATTTTAGTTATTCTGTAGACATAGTACTTATTCTGTAGACATAGTAGTTAGTCTGTAGACATAGTACTTAGTCTGTAGACATAGTAGTTATTCTGTAGACATATTTTTTATTCTGTAGACATAGTAGTTATTCTGTAGACATATTAGTTAGTTTGTAGACAAATAGAACCTATCTTCTATAAGTAATTTATCATATTATCGATACCATCATACCATCACTATACCACACCACTACCACTACACCACACCACTACCACTAACATTACAACTACTATACAACCACCATACCATCACTACACCACTACCATTACAACTACTATACCACCACCATACCATCACTACACCACACCACTACCATTACAACTACTATACCACCACTATACCACACCACTACCACTACCATTACAACTACACCACACCACTACCATTACAACTACTATACCACCACCATACCATCACTATACCACGCCACTACCACTACCATTACAACTACACCACACCACTATCATTACAACTACTATACCTCCACCATACCATCACTACACCACACCACTACCATTACAACTACTATACCACCACCATACCATCACTACACCACACCACTACCATTACAACTACTATACCACCACCATACCATCACTATACCACACCACTACAACTACACCACACCACTACCATTACAACTACTATACCACCACCATACCATCACTACACCACTACCACTACCATTACAACTACACCACACCACTACCATTACAACTACTATACCACCACCATACCATCACTACACCACTACCATTACAACTACACCACACCACTACCATTACAACTACTATACCACCACCATACCATCACTATACCACACCACTACCACTACCATTACAACTACACCACACCACTACCATTACAACTACTATACCACCACCATACCATCACTACACCACTACCATTACAACTACACCACACCACTACCATTACAACTACTATACCACCACCATACCATCACTACACCACACCACTACCACTACCACTACACCACACCACTACAACTACTATACCACCACCATACCACACCACTACCACTACAACTACACCACACCACTACCATTACAACTACTATACCACCACCATACCATCACTACACCACTACCACTACCATTACAACTACACCACACCACTACCATTACAACTACTATACCATCACCATACCATCACTACACCACACCACTACCACTACCATTACAATTACTATACAACCACCATACCATCACTATACCACACCACTACCACTACCATTACAACTACACCACACCACTACCATTACAACTACTATACCACCACCATACCATCACTATACCACACCACTACCACTACCATTACAACTACACCACATCACTACCATTACAACTACTATACCACCACCATACCATCACTATACCACACCACTACCACTATCATTACAACTACACCACACCACTACCATTACAACTACTATACCACCACCATACCATCACTATACCACACCACTACCACTACCACTACACCACACCACTACAACTACTATACCACCACCATACCATCACTATACCACACCACTACCACTACAACTACACCACACCACTACCATTACAACTACTATACAACCACCATACCATCACTACACCACACCACACCACTACCATTACAACTACTATACCACCACCATACCATCACTACACCACTACCACTACCATTACAACTACACCACCACCCTAACTGTTACTATTCCACTAACAGAAGCTGTGTATGTCTGTATCTTTCAGGTCCGTGCCCGTCCAATGAGCCGTGAGATAATAGCTGTGTATACACTGGATGATGTTAGTATCGAGATGGTGATATCATTACCAGAGAACTACCCCCTGGGGACCATAAGTGTCCATAGTGACCAGAGGAAAGGGATCTCCAGTAACATCTCCAAGAAATGGCTACTACAGTTGAATATTTTCTTACAACATCAGGTAAGTTTTGTGGAATTACGCCCAGTACACTCTGTAAAGTGGTAGTAGTGCTGCTGCCATGATAAAATACACCCTGTACACTCTGTAAAGTGGTAGTGCTGCTGCTGCCATGATAAAATACACCCTGTACACTCTGTAAAGTGGTAGTAGTGCTGCTGCCATGATAAAATACACCCTGTACACTCTGTAAAGTGGTAGTAGTGCTGCTGCCATGATAAAATACACCCTGTACACTCTGTAAAGTGGTAGTGCTGCTGCTGCCATGATAAAATACACCCAGTACACTCTGTAAAGTAGTAGTGCTGCTGCCATGATAAAATACACCCAGTACACTCTGTAAAGTGGTATATAGTAGCACTAGTACTAAGGTGGTTGTTATATTTTACTATAGTTGAAGACACTTGCCCAAGGTACCACATAGTGGGAGGGAACAGCCACATGATTTCAGGTTCTATCCTACCACCTCCACCAACACTACCACCTCCACCATCATTACCACCTCCACCATCACTACCACCTCCACCATCATTACCACCTCCACCATCACTACCACCTCCACCAACACTACCACCTCCACCATCATTACCACCTCTACTCACCATCCAACGCTCCACCATCACTACCACCTCTACTCACCATCCAACGCTCCACCATCACTACCACCTCTACTCACCATCCAACTCTCCACCATCACTACCACCTCTACTCACCATCCAACGCTCCACCATCACTACCACCTCTACTCACCATCCACTTCACTATCCACCCAACCTCCCACACCTCACTGTCACACAGCCCCACCCACTCACCACAGTTCCATTATTTCATTCCCTCCCTACAGAACGGCAACATTATGGACGGCCTGTGTTTATGGAAGCGTTACATTGACAAGAAGTTTGAAGGTGTTGAGGAGTGTACCATCTGCTACTGTGTTGTCCATGGCACTGACTACCATCTGCCACAGAAAGAATGCAAAACATGCCACAAGAAATTCCATTCTATTTGTCTGGTGAGTCCTGTGTTCATTTACTGAACTTTTTAAACTATTTTAATAATAATGAAATTATTGTGTAAAGTGCTCAGGTGCACTACAACTCGTCAATATAGTACATAGAATAATACACAAATGTCAGGGAAGTGAATAGTGTATGAGTCATGGTATACATGTGTGTATGTGTATGGAGGGGGAACATTAGCTGTAGTGTTGGCGGATCTCGGGAAGCATGGAGGCCTTAAAGGATGCAGTGTCTCGACAGCTAACAACTGATGCAGGTAGTTTGTTCCATGCTTCAGCAACTCTGAGCGTGAAAAAATGTTTCCGAAAGTCATAGGAACTGTGCTGTTTTCTTACTTTGTGGGCATGTCCATGTGTGTTAGACACATGGAAATCAAAAAGGTACTCAGGGTTGTTGTTGGCAACATGGTTAACAATTTTGTGCGTGTTTACCAAGTCAGTTGCCAGTTAGGTGTATTTCTAATGAGGGACACTCTCTCATCTTAATCATCTTTCAGTGTGTATACATAGATATATGACTGCGTTTCAGTGTGTATGTGTAGATATATGACTGCGTTTCAGTGTGTATACATAGATATATGACTGCGTTTCAGTGTGTATACATAGATATATGACTGCGTTTCAGTGTGTATACATAGATATATGACTGCGTTTCAGTGTGTATGTGTAGATATATGACTGCGTTTCAGTGTGTATACATAGATATATGACTGTGTTTCAGTGTGTATACATAGATATATGACTGCGTTTCAGTGTGTATATATAGATATATGACTGCGTTTCAGTGTGTATGTGTAGATATATGACTGCATTTCAGTGTGTATATATAGATATATGACTGCATTTCAGTGTGTATACATAGATATATGACTGCGTTTCAGTGTGTATATATAGATATATCACTGCGTTTCAGTGTGTATACATAGATATATGACTGCATTTCAGTGTGTATACATAGATATATGACTATGTTTCAGTGTGGAAATATAGATATATGACTGTTTCAGTGTGTATATATAGATATATGACTGCATTTCAGTGTGTATACATAGATATATGACTGCATTTCAGTGTGTATACATAGATATATGACTGCGTTTCAGTGTGTATACATAGATATATGACTGCGTTTCAGTGTGTATACATAGATATATGACTGCATTTCTGTGTGTATACATAGATATATGACTGCATTTCAGTGTGTATACATAGATATACGACTACATTTCTGTGTGTATACATAGATATATGACTGCGTTTCAGTGTGTATATATAGATATATGACTGCGTTTCAGTGTGTATATATAGATATATCACTGCGTTTCAGTGTGTATACATAGATATATGACTATGTTTCAGTTTGTATATATAGATATATGACTGTTTCAGTGTGTATATATAGATATATGACTGCGTTTCAGTGTGTATACATAGATATATGACTATGTTTCAGTGTGTATACATAGATATATGACTGCATTTCAGTGTGTATACATAGATATATGACTGCATTTCAGTGTGTATACATAGATATATGACTGTGTTTCAGTGTGTATACATAGATATATGACTGCGTTTCAGTGTGTATACATAGATATATGACTGCATTTCTGTGTGCATGTATGGATGTCTGTTTGTGTATGTATGGATATATGACTGCGTTTCAGTGTGACACTCTTTTATACATATCCACACGCAAGCACATTTTTGTATACATAGACTCAAACACACTTATATATGTCTTTAGAAGCATCCCAAACTATAATGATCCCCAGAAGACAGTCGATGAGCAGGAATATTCAATGTGCTTTGTCTCTTTCAAGTTTTATGTTGCCTGTATTTGTCCCACATGTTTTTTTAATGACACACACACACACATATATATATATAACGAAGGAAATGTGGTAAGGAACCAGGTGGACCATAACCCACCAAAGTACTCAATACTTAGGGTAGTAGAGTGGGTAATAGGAACGAGTAGTCCAGAATTAGCCGTCGAAACGGCTTGAGCTCAGCCGTCGGGGTCCTACTCATTCCTATATATATATATACTCACACATATTCAAACAAACTTTTATATACACACTTTCAAAGAAGCCTACCCATTGAAACTCTCTTTTTCTATTTCTTCCTTCCCCATTCTAATATTTTTATAATGTTTTGAAAATGCCTTTTCTCTTCTGTGTTTCAGTACAAGTGGTTCACTGAAAGTCAGAACTCCAGTTGTCCACTGTGCCGCACAGCATTTGTTCTGCAACGGCACTAAACACGACGCCAGACCTTTTAAAACCAACCACCACCAACACTACCAATTGTAACACACCTGATCTAGTGAACACTTGATCAGTGACCATTTAATGATAGCTGTACATTTGATGCTTAGAGATCTTGAACGAAACACTCAATACCATAAACATGTGAACAAGTTGAATTGAAACACACTTGATACTGTGAACATGTATGTAAACAAGTTGAATTAAACCAGTCTTGATACTGTGAACATGTATGTAAACAAGTTGAATTGAACCACACTTGATACTGTGAACATGTATGTAAACAAGTTGAATTAAACCAGTCTTGATACTGTGAACATGTATGTAAACAAGTTGAATTAAACCAGTCTTGATACTGTGAACATGTATGTAAACAAGTTGAATTAAACCAGTCTTGATACTGTGAACATGTATGTAAACAAGTTGAATTAAACCAGTCTTGATACTGTGAACATGTATGTAAACAAGTTGAATTAAACCAGTCTTGATACTGTGAACATGTATGTAAACAAGTTGAATTAAACCAGTCTTGATACTGTGAACATGTATGTAAACAAGTTGAATTAAACCAGTCTTGATATTGTGAACATGTATGTAAACAAGTTGAATTAAACCAGTCTTGATACTGTGAACATGTATGTAAACAAGTTGATCCCTTGATCTTCTGAGGATGTAGACAACTTGAACCATTGATACTGTGATTATATAGACATCATCATCATGATAAATTAACATCTATTTTCCATGGGTTTAGACAGGCTGACACGTTATGAGGCCAGACCAGTCAGGTGAACATGTCTTGCTCATACATTCTAGTTTTCTATGATTGGACGTCCTTTGTAATGCTAACCACTTTACAGCATATACTAGGAACATTTATCGTTATCCCAGCACCATCACCTTGCAGGATTGAACTAAACCCCTTAATACTGTGACCATGTAGACAAGTTGATTCCATGGTATTGTGAACATGTTGACAGGTTGAACTCTTGATACTTTGAACATGTAAACAAGTTCAACTGGTCTTTGATACTGTAAACGTGTAGAAAAGTTGAACTGATCCCTTGATACTGTGAACATAGAGACAAGTTGATCCCTTGATGCTATGATCATGTAAACAAGTTCAAGTAAACCACCCTTGATACTGTGAACATGTAGACAAGTTGATCCCTTGATACTGTGAACATGTGGAACCACCCTTGATACTGTGAAGATTTAATGTGGCTAAGGAATCACTGCAACGGACCATCAAAGTTCAAGTTGTATTTGGTCCCAAATTAATTTTCTTCATCATATTTGTAAGAAAACTTGACTGAATATTGATTGACTATTATAATTTGGTGAACAGGTATGTTTTTGTCTTTGTTTCATTGTATATATATATATATATATATATGTGTGTGTGTGTGTATATATATATAGTAATTATAATAAATGCTAAGACTAAAATCCAAAGAGTTAAGGGTGAAAGCAGCGTTTCTTTGCTTAAACTTTAATCTGTTATTTTAATAAATATATATATATATATATATAAATGAAAATAGAGAAATTAATGTGAGCAAGAAGCCAACAGTAATTCATACATATAAGTGACTATTACGTCAAGATGGAAAATATTTAACGTAAGATATGGGAAAATAATTCAATCTCAATTCAAAAACAGTCAAGACAGAAATTTTGTCCACAGATTTTGTGTAATCCAGGGAAAAAAACCAATAGAGTCTTAACTCAGAATAAAATTAAGGGTAAATACTTATCCTTCAATTTGGAAAAATCTACAATATATATATATATATATATATATATATATATATATATATATATATATATATATATATATATATATATATATATATATGTAGGAACGAGTAGGACCCCGACGGCTGAGCTCAAGCCGTTTCGACGGCTAATTCTGGACTTACATGTTTGTGTGTATATAGACATGTGAAATAGAGAAATTTAAGACATTTCATTTCTCTACCATGTTTCAACATATGTATAATGGAGTTTGAGGGCAATTAAATTGTCTTAATTTCATCTTGTTTTTCCATTATTAATTAAGTGATCTGTGAAGTTATATCTGCTGGATGTCTTGCTTTCCCTCTACACCTTTATGTACCCAAGACTTGCATTGTGTACATAATATAGAATTTCTACCTATTCCTTTTCTACATATCAAGCAGGGCCTCTTCCACCGGTGAGATCATGGCCCTGTCTTCTTTCCTACTTATTAACACTTTAGTTTTTCTCAGCCAAATTTATTCTCTAGATTCAGCTATAACAGTCAGATCACCAGCATGCAGAAGTTCCCATGGACAGTCAGTCTTAAACTCCTCCACACTTGCTCTCACAGTGTTGCTGCCATAACAAAAAGCATTTAGCCCACACTGTAAACTGGCTGTGTAAAAGACACGGTAAAGAGCACCCAGCACACACTGTAAATGTGGTTGGCGCTAGGAAGGGCATTCAGCCATAGAAAACTAACCAGAAACAGTTCTATATAAGCAAGACACGGTCACCCGACCAACCTTGCCTCAAAAGGGACAACTCCCGTCTAACCCATGCCAGCATGGAAGATAGATGTTAAACGATCGAGGTGATGGTATATATATATATATATCATCTTCGTTTAACGTCCATCTTCCACGCTAGCATGGGTTAGACGGGAGTTGCCCCTTTTGAGGCAAGGTTGGTCGGGTGACCGTGTCTCACTCATATAGGACTATCTGGCAGGTTTTCTACGGCTGGATGCTCTTCCTAACACCAACCACATTTACAGTATAGAACTCGGAACTTTTTACCGTGTTACCTACATGACCACATTACACGATTTCGATCTCATTATCTCATTTATTTGGACTGGATGTTGTGGTACCAACTTTACAGAGAGAGGGTGGTGTTGGTGGGAGTGGGAGGATAGGGTAGGGGTAGTGGATTGGGGTGTATATTTGGTTAAGAGGTGCCTGCTGACTGTAGGTTTCACTTTGTACATAGGCAAGGCGGGTCTTCTGTATTACTGTGTAGCGCTAAAGATCTCGGTCCAGTGACATTGTCTTAGAGAGGTGCAAGTGTGTAAGGTCAGAATTTATCAGATCGTCCCAAGTTTTTCTGGGTCTACTTACTCCGTAACTACCATCAATTTTGATCGCCCTGCACTTTTTTATGCAGCTGTCGTTTTTCATGCGCATCACGTGGCCATACCAACGTAGTCTTCTCTCAATAAACAGCATCTGATCCCTCTTATTCCAAATTTCTCAATTAGTTCATTTACGTTTTGCCGTTCACGTATATTACTATTACACATCCAACAAAGTATGCATGCTTCGTTCCTTTCCAGTCTGCACAGGTCCTCTGCACGTAATGCCCATGTCTCACTGCCATGTAGCATTGTTGTTCATATACAGGCATCATACAATCTGCCTTTCATTTTTAGAGAGAAACCTTTTGTGGCCAACAGCGGTATAAGCTCTCTGAACTTTTTCCATCCCGTTCTGACTCTGGCTACTGTACTTTCAGAACACCCTCCACCACTGCTGATTTTGTCACCCAGGTAACGGAAAGTGTCCACTATTTCTATAGAACCATCTGGGCAATAGAAGGAGCTAGTATCCTGTGGACACTTGCTACTTATTGCACCTGAGCATCGGCCACATATAAAGTCTATGTTCTTAGTTAGTTTACCTGTGATCCCACTACATCTTTTATGTACCCATACTTTGCATTTGGGACATAAAATGGAATTTCTGCCTACTCCTTTCCTACACACTGAACATGGCCATTTCCTTGAGGGCACATGTGCCATATTTTCCTTTCTACAAACTAGAACTTTAGTCTTAGACATGTTAACTTTAAGGCCTTTTGATTCTAGGCCATGCTTCCATGTTTGGAATTTCTTCTCTAGTTCAGCCATTGATTCAGCTCTGAGCGTTAGATCATCTGCGTATAGGAGATCCCATGGGCAGCCGGTCTTGAACTCCTCTGTTATAGCCTGAAGGGCAATAATAAATAGGAGGGGGCTAAGGACAGTGCCTTGATGAACACCAACTTTTACACTAAATATATATATATATATATATATAAGAACAGAGGACAGGAAATAACAAGGCCTCAAAATAAAGAAACTGGGTTATTTCTCAGACTACAAACTTCAATTTTTAATCAATGGAATGAAAATCAGAAAGAATACTCATTATAAAACAGGGTTAAAATATTGTATTTCTAATTGTTATATTCTATAGTGCCATATTATGATGATGTGTGTATATATCTCTATATATACACACATATCATCATAATATATATATATATATAGAAATAATAAATGTGAAGACTAAAATCCGAAGAGGGCTTGATGAGGATTATACATCAAAATATATGAATATATTTATATTCATGAATATGTATATATATGTCTATATATCCACCTTTGTCTCCTTATGACCAAAATTGAGAACTGATGTAACCATCCATCTATATATACAGAACACAACAAAGATGAATATAAATATCAGTTTAATTAACCGTGACTGAAGAGACTAAGTTGGAGGTGAATAACGTATCACAATGTGGTGTCCCAGATGAATGATTTAAGATAATAAAATTAGAAAAAAATGTTTTTTAATTCCATTTTTAAATATCTTTTGTCGTTTCCAACCTCCTAGACATTCTTGTTTGTTCTATGTAAAGTTATGTTGGTGCCACACCATCCAGGCCGAAACAAATGAGATCGTGTAGGTGTCACGACAAAAAAACACACAGTCCACGCTGTAATGTGGCCGTGTAGGCAACACGGTAAAAACCTCCCAGACCCACACTGTAAATGTGGTTGGTGTTAGGAAGGGCATCCAACTGTAGAAAACCCGCCAGACAGTCCACGCTGTAATGTGGCCGTGTAGGCAACACGGTAAAAACCTCCCAGACCCACACTGTAAATGTGGTTGGTGTTAGGAAGGGCATCCAGCTGTAGAAAACCCGCCAGACAGTCCACGCTGTAATGTGGCCGTGTAGGCAACACGGTAAAAACCTCCCAGACCCACACTGTAAATGTGGTTGGTGTTAGGAAGGGCATCCAACTGTAGAAAACCTGCCAGACAGTCCTATGCGAGCAAGACAATCACTCTTGCCTCAAGTGGGACTACCCCCGTCCAAACCCATGCAAACGTGGAACACGGACGTTAAACGTTGATGATGATGATAACAGCTGGAGCTCAGCACACTACACACTACTGGTTTAGTTCGGATTTAGCTGGAGCTCAGCTGTCGGAGTCCTGACTCTTTTCCAATATATATATATGTATATATATATATATACAAGGGCAATCCTAAAAGTAAGGTCTCCTTCCGATATTGCAACTTTTCCATTAAAATCCTGTGGATGGTGCTTTGGGAAACCTCAGGAACCAAAATGCAGAGAGCATCCCGAGTGATCCGCCGATCTTTACGCATGTTTTCCTTGGAAGGAGACCTTACTTTTGGGATTGCCCTCGTATATAATAACTGTGCGAAATTCGCACTTGGCAGTAGCGTTCAACGGGAGCTCCATTCTCAACGGCTGCCAAGCCAAGATTGAGCATCCCAGTGAAGCGAGCGCATGCTTATTTGGGAGTGAAGGAAGCACCAATCACAACAGTGTTGCCAACAGCCGTACGAACAGTTTCTCTGCATTCCCATCGCTTTGGAGACCTTACTTTTGGGATTACCCTCGTATATATATATGTATGTATGTCAGGTCGCTTTTCAGCGCTACTGGTAACACATGCATGTAACCCAGTACAACCTGTGCATGATCAGGTCGTCGGCGATTAAACCATCAACCCCACCAAGCTTGCTTGGTTAGGAGGGTGACTTTTTGGACACCCTGCGGTATGAAAAACAAAACCTGTCAAAGGGCAGAGGAACTCAGAAGAGTAAACAACCATCCATTAGTGTTGTTGTTTTTTGTTTATCTAGAGACTCCTAGTCTTCATTAAGACATCTCTCTAGGAGAGGCTCTTTCTGGTATAAAACCTGCCACTTTGTTTGCATCCAAGGATGTAGACCAGTTCTTCTTTTTGGATAAATGCATTCAATGTTCAGAGAGTGGGATTGGCCCCATGCAAAGGCTTTCCTTACTTAAAAAAACTTCATGCACAGGCATCGCTTGATATGTGACATATTTTGCGATGCATGGTATTGCTGGTCATAGGCAAGTCCCGAGCAGGATTAAAAGCCAGATCTGTGATACTCATGCTTAAGTATCAAGCTATGGCATTACTCAAAATAGAGTTGCAACTATCATTATATATATGTATGTAATATATATCACACCTAATTGCAGCAGTACAATCATACATTGCTACGAGGGCAAAGATGATGCTTTAGAAAAGATCAACTATATAGGAATGAAACTAATGGACCAATTTATGAAAGTAATAGTTATAGCACAGCTATAGTAAACTTAATGAAGTGATTTTCAGAAGGGCATCCCTCCAAATAAAGGGTCAAAAGGACTCTCCTGCTGTATCTAAGACATGATAACCTCATTAGTGCTGGTGTCCTGATAAAAATGCACTCAGTAATAGTGCTGTAGCATCGCCAGATTTGTTAGAATATGTTGTAGCATGGCGTGATTTTTTAGATTGTGCTGCAGCATGTTGTATGGTGTTAATGTAGCGTAGGCAGGCATTTTAGGTTGTGCTGCAGCATGGCCTGTCTGTTTTTGCTGTGCTGCAGAATGGTCTGGCTGTTTAGATGGTGCTGTAGCACGGCCAGGTTTGTTAGAATATGTTGTAGCATGGCCTGATTTTTTAGATGGTGCTGTAGCATGCCCTGACTTGTTAGAAGGTGTTGTATCATGGCCAGGTTTGTTAGAATATATCGTAGCATGGCCTGGCTTGTATGGTGATGATGTAGCTTAGGTTGTGCTGTAGCATGGCCTGTCCGTGTTTGCTGTGCTGCAACATCGTCTGGCTGGGTGCCGTGGCACGGCCAGGATACTTGGAACACGAATTCCTAAAATTTCGCGCATGCGCATTCAACTCCATCCAACCCAAGAAGAAAAGCAAATGGTCGTCAGTTTGTAGAACTTTTCAAGCTCTACAAAAACGCTTGCTAAATGGTTTAAAAAGAGGCATTTGCAGTTTTCTGAAAGGTAACGTAGATTTTTTTATATTACGAGATATTTTGGTAAATCTTTCCTTCTTAGTTCCCTCCATTATCAACCATTTTAACAGTAGTCTTTCTCTTCTTACCGTATTTCTTATGAAATACACAGACCACGTGTTCCAATTCATGTTGAAAATAAACAATAAAATGTAGGAATTTAATAATAAAATTCAGCATGTTTCTATTTTAATCACAAAAAATATTATCTAGTGTAGATTTTTTTAAAACTTCCTAGTTTTCCCTGTAGCAGCTCTGTTGTCTTTAGCAAATATTTCTATGTATTTAAAACATATTTGTTATGTTATTCTACTGTAAATTTATTTATATGCTCTGTTTATATTTTCATTTTGAAGGAACTTCCCCACTTGTGTCGATATGTGATTTTATGACTTTCCTCTAAGCATTGTGTCATTATATATGTTATAAACGTGAATAAAATTTATATATTTAAAAGCTTTCAAGATTGAGATGAAAGATCGTAAATTGTTGATTCAATTCTTTAGCAGTGCTAAATATTTTCTGAAACTGTTGTAAATTCATTTTGTATTCTGGGACAGCTTCTACGAGTGTGTGTCTCCTATGAAGTTTTCTCTGGTGTTTTAACGATAGTGTCCACAACCCAATTACCCCAATCCCCGCCCACATATTCCTGAAAGGGTCATGGAAGCATACTCGTCAAACACTTCTTCCAACAGGTCCAAGAGTCATTTTACACCCTGATAAAATGTGTGCCATATATATATATATATATATATATATATTGGTCTTAGACAAGAGCGTCTGCAGTCTGATTACTCACCAACACTACCCATACACTAACATCTATATATAAACTTGTCTTAAATAACCCGGTGGGTCAGGCCCTTATAACGTGGACTCTTAGTTTATGTTGATGTATTCTGGTAAACATTTTGTTTGTTGTTCCCTTCATAATATCGTCATTAGAGGTACCTGGGTTCGATTCGTAGACTGGGTTTAGTGTTGTGTTCTTGAGAAAAGATTTTATTTCACATTACTCCAGCTGGGGGTTTAAATCTGCGATGAACTGACATACTGATCATGGGGGGGTCTTTTATTCTTAGATGTTTCACGCCATAACCGAGGCAAGCACCGGCCTATTAAACCTCCGGGCTTGGAACAGACTTTAGATATCAACCATTTGAGCAGCTTTCTTATCGGACACCGACCTTGGTGGTACCGTATTTCTAATGGAATACACAGCCCATACGCCTCGATTAATATTGGAAAATAATGAAAATTTTGAAGGAATTTAATAATGATTTCTACTTTAGACACAAGGTCAACAATTCGGTGCGTGGGAGAAGTCGATTAAATCGACCCCAGTACATTACTGGTGCTTATTTTATCGACGCCTAACGATGGAATACAAAGCTAACCTCGCCTGGATTTAACTATCGTTAACTTGTGTGTAGGTCACTTAATCTAGATGGTGATCGCCTTTGTGGAAAACCTCTGCTATTGTCTTTAGTGCTTTGGTCCTATTCCACCCAGTTACTCAGAGATATTTCATGAGATTGTAGGCAGATATTTCTACCAACCCTCTCACTCCAGCATGTGGGGTGGGTTCTTTGACGTGGAATCCTACTTTTTAATGTGACAGTGTTGGACTACAACCTGTGCATGATCAGGTTGTCGGCGATTAAACGGGCAACCCCACCAAGCTTGCTTCGGGAGGAGGTTGATTTTGGACACCTTGCTATATGGAAAACAAAACCTGTCAAAGGGCAGAGGAACTTAGAAGAGTAAACGACCATCCATTAGTGTTGTTGTTTTTTGTTTATCTAGAGACTCCTAGTCTTCATTAAGACATGAGGCTCTTTCTGGTATAAAACCTGCCACTTTGTTTGCATCCAAGGATGTAGACCAGTTCTTCTTTTTGGATAAATGCATTCGATGTTCAGAGAGTGGGATTGGCCCCATGCAAAGCCTTTCCTTACTTAAAAAAGCTTCAAGCACCGGCATCGCTTGATATGTGACATATTTTGCGATGCATGGTATTGCTGGTCATAGGCAAGTCCCTAGCAGGATTAAAAGCCAGATCTGTGATACTCATGCTTAAGTATCAAGCTATGGCATTACTCGAAATAGAGTTGCAACTATCATATATATATGTATGTAATATATATCATACATTGCTACGAGGGCAAAGATGGACCAAGTTATGAAAGTAATAGTTATAGCACAGCTATAGTAAACTTAATAAAGTGGTTTTCATAAGGGCATCCCTCCAAATAAAGGGTCATAAAGACTCTCCTGCTGTATCTAAGACATGATAACCTCATTAGTGCTGGTGTCCTGATAAAAATGTACTCAGTAATAGTGCTGTAGCATGGTCTGGTTTTTTAGATGGTGCTGTAGCATGCCCTGGCTTGTTAGATGGTGCTGTAGCACGGCGAGGTTTGTTAGAATATATCGTAGTATGGCCTGGTTTTGAGATTGTGTTGCAGCTTCGCCTGGCTTGTATGGTGATGATGTAGCGTCGCCAGGATTTTTAGATGGTGCTGCAGCATGGCCTGGCCTTTTAAATGGTGCTGTAACATGACCTGTCTGTTTTTGCTGTGCTGCAGCATGGTCTGGCTGTTTAGATGGTGCTGTAGCACGGCCAGGATACTTGGAACATGAATTCCTAAGATTTCGCGCTTGCGCATTCAACTCCATCCAACCCAAGAAGAAAAGCAAAATGGCCGTCAGTGTGTAGAACTTTTCAAGCTCTACAAAAACGCTTGCTAAATGGTTTAAAAAGAGACAATTGCAGTTTTCTGAAAGGTAACGTAGATTTTTTATATTACGAGATATTTTGGTAAATCTTTTCTTCTTAGTTCCCTCCATTATCAACCATTTTAACAGTAGTCTTTCTCTTCTTACCGTATTTCTTATGAAATACACAGACCACGTGTTCCAATTCATGTTGAAAATAAACAATAAAATGTAATAATAAAATTCAACATGTTTCTTTTTTATTCACAAAAAATATTATCTAGTGTAGTTTTTTTTTTTTAACTCTTCCTAGTTTTCCCTGTAGCAGCTGTTGTCTTTAGCAAATATTTCTGTGTATTTGAAAGGTTCCTTCAAGATCGAGATCAAAGACCGTAAATTGTTGATTCAATTCTTCAGCAGTGCTAAATATTTTCTGAAACTGTTGTAAATTCATTTAGTATTCTGTGGCAGCTTCTACGAGAGTGTCTTCTCTGAAGTTTTCTCAGGTGTTTTAACGATAGGGTCCACAGCCCAATTAACAAATTCCCGCCTACATATTCCTGAAAGGGTCTCATGGCAGCAGACTCTTCAAACACTTCTTCCAGCGGATCCAAGAGTTATTTTCCACCCTGATAAAATGTGTGCCATAAATATATATATTTATTGGTCTTAGATAATTGTTGCAAATTAATTTCAGTTTTTAAAGCACTTTAACCCTCGTTATGTTCGTTCTACGGGAGTGCTTCACATATGACGTTTGTCAGGTGTTTTAACAAGAGGGTCAGCAGTCTGATTATTCACCAACACTACTCCGCCACATTCACCAACATCTCTCTCTCTATATATATATACATTTAAACTGGTCTTAAATAACCCGGTGGGTCAGGCCATTATAACGTGGAATCTTAGTTTATGTTGATGTATTCTGGGCAAACATTTTGTTTTTTGTTCTCTTCATAATATCGTCATTAGAAGTAAGTGGGTCCGATTCCTAGACTGGGTTGTGTGTTGAGTTCTTGAGAAAAGATTTTATTTCACGTTATTCCAGTTGAACCTCTGGGCAACTATAGAACACAACAAAGATGAATATAAATATTAGTTTAATTAACCCCCCCCCCCTCCAAAAAAAAAGACTTGGGACAGACTTTAGATATCAACCATTTGAAAAGGCTTTTTCATCCGACACCAACCCTCATGGTACCGTATTTCTAATGGAATACACAGCCCTTGCGCCTCGATTAATAATGAACATTTTGAAGCAATTTAATAATGCATTTTTTTTATATAGGCCAGCAATTATGGCGGTGATCGATTAAATTGACCCAGTGCGTGACTGGTACTTTATTTTATCGACCCCGTAAGGATGGAAGGCAAAGTTAACCTTGGCTGGATCTGAACTCAGAATGTAAAGGGCTGTAACTATCGTTAACTTGTGTATAGGTCACTTAATCTAATGGAGATCGCCTTTGTAGAAAACCTCTGCTATTGTCTTTAGTACTTTGGTCCTATTCCACCCAGTTACTCAGAGATATTTCATGAGATTGTAGGCAGATATTTATACCAGCCTGTGGGGTGGGAACTTTGACCTGCAATCCTACTTTTTAAAGAACTTTCTCTCTCAGTACGCCTGTCCTTCTCGTAATCATAGCTGAAGTATTGATCAGTATTAATATCGATTAACTTTTCACCACGTGAGTTCAATTCTCAATCATTAGTTGAGAGAGTGACGTCTTGCGTCCCATTTATCATAAGCACCAGTTGACCCATGTCCTGTGAGTGAAATTTGGTGGACATGAACTTTCTGGAAGCCTGTGAGTTTTAATTTAAAGAGTCAGTCTTGTCACACTCCGTGCCAAACTTCAGATTTTCTTCCCATAGTGGTGACAGTGTTGGACTTACGTTCATAATGTGATGAGTTCAATTCCTGGATCGTGTTGTGTTCTTGAGCAAAACATTTCATTTCACGTGGCTCCAGTATACTTAGCTGAAAATGAGTACCAGCAGTATCTTGGGGCGGGGGTAACCCGGCCATAGAATGGCGTCCTACTCATGGGAAGTCTCGTATTTTCAGTTGATTAACGCCAAGCAGACTAATAGACACCGGCTTAATGACAACCATCCTGCTCCGTAAGGGTAGGCCCCTCGGTTAGGATGTCATACGTTGGGACGTTTTCTCAATTGGCAACATTGTGTGTCCTTTGACCAGCCAAGGCTTCGCTCATGTGATTGCGAGTTTGGCGGCGGAGACTTCCGATGTTCTTGGCCCCACGCACGGCTTATGGTGGGGGCATGTAGAATATATTTACTTAAGCACTATTGTTATATTATTAAAAAATGAAAAACCTGAGTTTGTTTTTTATTCACAAAATTAATGTTGAAATTAAACAATAAAATGTAGGGATTTATTAATAAAATTCAACATGCTTCTTTTTTATTCACAGAAAACATAGTTTTCCCTGCAACAGCTCTGTTGTCTTTAACAAATCTTAGATCAAAGACCGTAAATTGTTGATTCAATTCTTCAGCAGTGTTAAATATTTTCTGACACTAATCACCATTTAATATTGTTAGTTAGTCGGCGATTGTCTTGTAAACCCCCAAAGTATGTGGAGGTTCTCTGGTCTGTCGCGAACGCAGAAGCTTATCTCGTAAAATGACTGAGAGTACAAGACTCCCCTCTGGAGATGATGCCAGCCCAATGCAGGGTTAAAGTCTGTCTCAACCCAGGAGACTCATTAAGCTTATCCTGGTTTCGTCCCTTAAAGTGACTGAGAGTACAAGATGCCAGTCCATCACAGGGTTTTTTCGCCATCATTAAGTCCCAGGTTCGATCACATCCCATTTGAAACTGGGTATATAGAAGTCTGTCATCTGTAATTCAAATGGCCAGCCTTATACCGCTAAATCTCCCTCAGGATTACGTATGTTTGTAATTATAGTTTTACTTCTAGTGCTGTAGCATGACCAGGCTATTTAGATGGTTCTGTGGCATGGCCAGGATGTTTGGAACATGCGCACTGGGTTTCTGAATCTCGCGCTTGCGCATTCAACTCCATCCAAAACAAGAAAAAAAAATGGCCGTCAGTTTGTAAAATGTTACAAGCTTTCCACGCTGCTCCAGTAGCATCATGGGGTTTCGTACTTCCAGTTGATTAACGCCAAGCAGACTGTAATAGACACCTGGTTAATAGACTTCTTAATCATCCAAGAACAGTGTTGATTATTTTGTCAGACACTGAACCATTTTTACTTGCTGGTAATAAATATATACACACTAGTTCCACTCTGAGCAGACGAGAGACGTGGCCAGTCGATCTATGTTTGCCCTTCTTGATGGTCTCGATTAAGTTCATTCCTATCTGCTGTCGAATCCAGGTTTGTTGCTCTTCCTCTTATGATTTGCTCCATTGCCCCTCACGGTGGTCTTGGACGGACCGTGCCTCAATGTGTCGGCCCAGAATAGTCCCACTTCGCAATCGAACGTGTTGGTTTCGATTGGGAACACATGGAGTTGTACATTACACATACATATAAATAAGAACTTCATAAAATAGAATTCAATGTGTTTTTATTGACAAAAATGTATTTAAATACACGAGAAATATTGTTTAATTCTTCTCTTATGTTCCGTCTTTATAGATATGTCCAGCCACACAAGTGTTCTGTATGAACTAAGTCTGTAATAAAACAATTGTATCATATACTTTATTGTGTTATTTATTTATTCCTGGAATGAAGGTGAAACCTATTTTAAACGGCCGCATCAAGGTTTCGAATCCAAAAATGGTTGTCCAATAAACAATGTAGACGGTGTCTTCAATGGTTCTATTTTCAGAAAAAAGAGGAATTTAAAGAAAGAACCATCAGGGGTTCGAATCTAATAGTAAGTACCACCAAGGGAATAAAAGTAAGTATCAATAAAGAATGTCAACAATGTAGAAAGTATCATTGACGGTTCGAATCCAACAGTCGTCTAATTAACCATCAAGGGTTCTAAGTAACAAAAATGTAATAAGAACCCTCAAGTATGTAAAGAAAGTATCTCAGGTTCGAATCCAACTGTCTTCCAAGAATGTAGTAACCATCGTAGGTTCGAATCTAAGTCAAGAATGTATAAGAAGTATCACCAAGGGTTAGAATGTAATAAGAACCTTGAAGTATGTAAAGAAAGTATCAAAGGTTCGAATCTTAGTCAAGAATGTAGTAAGAAGTATCAAGGATTAGAATCTTATAATGTAGGAAGAAGTATCTAAGGTTCTAATCCACTGTCTTCCAAGAATGTAAGTGAAATTGTGGGTTCTAAGAATCTAAACAGTCTCTTTATATAGAAGCTAAGTTTAAAGGTTCGAATCCAACTGTCTTCCAAGAATGTAAGTGAAATTGTGGGTTTTAAGAATGTAAACAGTCTCTTTATATAGAAACTAAGTTAAGAAGGTTCTAATCCACTGTCTTCCAAGAATGTAATTAACCCTCAAGGTTCTAAGAAACTATGTTAAGAAGGTTCGAATCCAACTGTCTTCCAAGAATATAATTAACCCTCAAGGGTTCTAAGAAGGTTCAAATCAAACTGTCTTCCAAGAATGTAATTAACCTTCAAGGGTTCTAAGAAGGTTCTAATCCACTGTCTTCCAAAAATGTATTTAACCTTGAAGGGTTCTAAGAAACTATATTAAGAAGGTTCTAATCTAACTGTCTTCCAAGAATGTCATTAACCTCTAGGGTTTTCTTCTAATATGCAAATGAAACTTCAAAAGTGTAATTAAGATTCTCTCTAATATATTTCTAAGAAAAAATTTCTTCTAATATGCAAATGAGCAAATTAGATATGTAAATGAAGCTTCAAGAATCCAATTAGGATTCTCTCTATATATTAAGATTCTTTCTAATATAATTCTTCTAATATGTAAATGAACTTCAAACTCATTTGCATATTATTGAAATTTTGAAAAAGAATTCTTCACGGTGGTCAGGGACGGGCCTTGCATCTATGTGCCGGCCCCGAATAGTCCCAGGCCTATGCAATCGTACGCCACTACGAATCGAACGCCAGACAGGGGGACTGGTAGAACGAGACGCAGTTCGCACGCCACCGCGAAGGCCGCAATTCTACTGAGTTAAATAGTGGTACTTATGCCTACTTTGGAAATATTTTGATCAAAAAAAAATTAATATATGCAAACGGAACAAAGGGAAGTAATTCTGGATTCAAATATTTTTTTCATAAGACAATTATTAATGCATTGGTGGTGCTGCGAAGACGGGGTTTTCGATGTCTGCCAACGGATTGTTTAAGGAGTTTAATTATGGGGGTTTATCGAAGTTCGATGGTGACCCTTTCTACAATTCAGGATCCTTTGATGTCTAAAAGATGTTGCGATTGAGACGCAAGAGGGTAGCCAGCTTTGTTTACAGTCGAGCGATAGCCATAGAAGATTATACAGGTTAGACATGTCTTTTAACAGCTTTTTTGGCGACCTTATGTACATGCCTTTGGCCCTCTAAGCGAGCGTTAGCCACAGAGACGATCTTACAAGCCAGAGAGGACATTGAGCCTTTGAGAGGGGAGGACATTTAACTTGAGTGTTCTCAGTCCTAGAAGGACACTGAGGTGTGATACACACAACACTTCCACGGAAATATGTACTGCTTTTACAGTCACCAAAGAAGGCAGGAACTGACATATGTACAGTCACCCAATGATCCATAAGAGAAGAGCAAGACAGTCACCATCGGTTTTCGATTGACAACCATAACTACACTCCGTAACAATACACATATATCACCAGCAACACATTAACAATTTTGTAATGAAAAATATATATTCACACCTGAATTACTTCCATTTATGCCGTTTACATATATTATTTTGGCAACAAATAATTAAAAATATAGATACAAATGTGACTAATACGTACCTTGATGGACACCAGGTTTAAGGGTGTGGCCACAGGGAAGGGGTAAAGTGTGCCATTGGAGGGACAGCTATCACAATATACTGTATATCAGGGGCATTAAAATACAAACCCATTGTTATATGACATGTAATTGTGGGAACAGCTAACACTGTATAAGAGGGACGTTAAAAGATAGACCCACCCAGAGATGTAACTGTGGGATATAGAGAGGATCAGCTAACACAATATACTGTTTATGAGGGACATTAAAAGAGAGAGACAAACAGACCTTATATTAGATGTAACAGCTGATGTATGGAGGGACAGCTACCGCAATATACTCTATATCTGAGACGTTAAAAGAAAAACACACCTTTATAACAGAAGGGACAGCTACCACAATATACTGTATATCAGGTGTTAAAAGACAGACCCATCTAGAATTATAACTATAGACCGTATGGAGGGCTAGCTATTACAATATACTGTATAACAGGGACGTTAAAAGACAGACACATCCTTATATTAGAGGAAATTGTTGGTTGTATGGATAGACAGGCCCAACATTATATAAGATGTAACTGTGGGCCGTTAAAAAACAAACCCATACTTACGTGTAACTGTGGCCCGTATGGAGGGGCAACTACCACAATGTACTGTATAACAGGGACGTTAAGAAACCCAGCCTTAGATGTAACTGTGGGCCGTATTGTCTGACAGCTGCCACAATAATCTGTATATCTGGGACATTAAAAGACAGATCCAGCTGCCGTATGGAGGGAGGGCTACCACAATATACTGTATATCAGGGATGTTAACAGACAGGCCCATCTTTAGATAACTATAGACCGTATGGAGGGGTAGCTATTACAATATACTCTATAACAGGGACGTTATAAGACAGGCCCAGCTTTATATTAGAAGTAACAGCTGCCGTATTGAAGGACAGCTACCACAATATACTGAATATTATAATCTGCAACTGTGGGACGTAGTGAGTGAGAGACAGACCTAACCTTATATTAGATGTAATTGTCGGCCGTATGGAAGGGCAGCTACCACAATATACTACAAATAAGGGACAGATACCATAACATACTGAAACACAGCAATATACGGTCTGTAAGTAGTATATGGATCAAAGCTGGATGGTAAATTAATTTCAAATAGTATCTATTTTTCTTTGTTCTGTAAATAGAATTTATAAAAGCTAACGCAATATTGTTTAATATTCCTATAGATCAAAGGATCTATAGTTTAAGCCGTTGCTAGACTCTCGTCTGACGTTACTCTCTATCTGAATATCTAACACTTTAATTGTATCTCTCTCTGTATAACATCTTTAGATGTGTGTGTGTGTGTGTGTAGTTTTCGTGTGATTCAACCAACATCTCTTATATATATAGATATCAGGGACGTTAAAAGACAGACCCACAGTTATATATAAGTGTGGGTCTGTCTTTTAACGTCTCTGATATCTATATATATAACTGTGGGTCGTATGGACGGGCAGCTACCACAATATACTGTATATAAGGGATGTTAAAAGACAGACATCCTAGCTGTGGGCCGTATGGAGGGCATCCTACCACAACATACACTCAGACATTAAACATACATATATATATATTCACCCATATCATCATCGTTTTTCACACTTGCATGGGTCACGTCTCCAGTTGCCACAGCGATTTCAGATAAGGTCTCGGGTCTTCCAGAGAGAAGCCAAATCAGGAATGAAAAGGGGTCTGGGTGGCTGCTATACACACGACTTGAGATCAGGTCTTCATGGTACTTCAATGCATGTCAGTACAATGTAGACTTCCCTGTTAAACCCAGTTTCTCCCCCCGGTTCACCCAAGCTCTGCCTTTATATTACAAAGCATGGTGGCTTCATTTCTCTTCAGTCTACGTAAGTCCTCTGCAGGCATTAACCATATTTCACTAACATGCAATATAACAGCCGTCCTTTTGTATGCAGGGAGAAACCCCCTTCCATCCTATCCTTATTCTAGTTATAATGCTCTCTCAGTACCGTCCTTCGAAGTTACCAACCAGTTGCATGGATTCTTCATGTGATTGGAAAGGGTTTACACCATTCTCCACCTCAATTACCCCTGTGTCCTGACATACAGAGTCTTCTCACCCTGTGAGTCTACCTCTTATGTACTAAAGACTTACATTGAGAGTAGGGAAACAACTTAGTCTAGCTCTTGTGTACTATAGTAGGTAACAACTTAGTCTAGCTCTTGTGTACTATAGTAGGTAACAACTTAGTCTACCTCTATAGTACTATAGTAGGGAACAACTTAGTCTACCCCTTGTGTACTATAGTAGGGAACAACTTAGTCTAGCTCTTGTGTACTATAGTAGGGAACAACTTAGTCTACCCCTTGTGTACTATAGTAGGGAACAACTTAGTCTAGCTCTTGTGTACTATAGTAGGGAACAACTTAGTCTACCCCTTGTGTACTATAGTAGGGAACAACTTAGTCTAGCTCTTGTGTACTATAGTAGGGAACAACTTAGTCTAGCTCCTGTGTACTATAGTAGGGAACAACTTAGTCTAGCTCTTGTGTACTATAGTAGGGAACAACTTAGTCTAGCTCTTGTGTACTATAGTAGGGAACAACTTAGTCTAGCTCTTGTGTACTATAGTAGGTAACAACTTAGTCTACCTCTTGTGTACTATAGTAGGTAACAACTTAGTCTACCTCTATAGTACTATAGTAGGGAACAACTTAGTCTACCCCTTGTGTACTATAGTAGGTAACAACTTAGTCTAGCTCTTGTGTACTATAGTAGGTAACAACTTAAGTCTACCTCTATAGTACTATAGTAGGGAACAACTTAGTCTAGCTCTTGTGTACTATAGTAGGGAACAACTTAGTCTACCCCTTGTGTACTATAGTAGGTAACAACTTAGTCTACCTCTTGTGTACTATAGTAGGTAACAACTTAAGTCTACCTCTATAGTACTATAGTAGGGAACAACTTAGTCTACCCCTTGTGTACTATAGTAGGTAACAACTTACCTACTATAGTACACAAGAGGTAGACTAACAACTTAAGTCTACCTCTATAGTACTATAGTAGGGAACAACTTAGTCTAGCTCTTGTGTACTATAGTAGGGAACAACTTAGTCTAGCTCTTGTGTACTATAGTAGGTAACAACTTAGTCTACCTCTTGTGTACTATAGTAGGTAACAACTTAAGTCTACCTCTATAGTACTATAGTAGGGAACAACTTAGTCTAGCTCTTGTGTACTATAGTAGGGAACAACTTAGTCTAGCTCTTGTGTACTATAGTAGGTAACAACTTAGTCTACCCCTTGTGTACTATAGTAGGTAACAACTTAGTCTACCCCTTGTGTACTATAGTAGGTAACAACTTAGTCTACCCCTTGTGTACTATAGTAGGGAACAACTTAGTCTAGCTCTTGTGTACTATAGTAGGGAACAACTTAGTCTAGCTCTTGTGTACTATAGTAGGGAACAACTTAGTCTAGCTCTTGTGTACTATAGTAGGTAACAACTTAGTCTAGCTCTTGTGTACTATAGTAGGTAACAACTTAGACTAGCTCTTGTGTACTATAGTAGGGAACAACTTAGTCTACCCCTTGTGTACTATAGTAGGGAACAACTTAGACTAGCTCTTGTGTACTATAGTATGGAACAACTTAGACTAGCTCTTGTGTACTAGATAGAGATTTACATTAAGAGTAGGGAAACAACATTTGTCATGTGATAGTATGTCCGACAAGCACCAGGCTGGGAGGGGTGAAATACGGGGAACAAATCAGTAGTACAGTATTTTTTAAAGGCAACAGGATAAAAGATATGACATATATGAAACAAAGATAAATAAATCAAAGTCAACATATCTTTACAAGATAATTATTAGTGCATTGGTGGTATTGTTGTGATGGAGGATTCCATTTCTGATATTCATTTGAATGTATATAGATCAGAGGTTCTCAAACGTTTAGGGCCACCCACCCTACCTTATAGCCATGTAATACCCCAGACCTCCAACCCTATTTCCACAGAGACCCGCCTAGATGGAGATTGGAAATAATTTGTAATAAATAAAATCATTTATATATATATACATTGACTTTTTCGTCAAATTGGACTGAGGAAACAATGTTTCCATTGGTCTTTCCAATTGCTAGTACTCTTGGTCACAACTCCAGGTAGAAGGAGCAACGTGAAATAACGTGTCTTGCACCTCACAATTGTAAATCCAATTCTCTACCCACTCAGCCACGCGCCTTCACATAGAATATATACTATGTATAAATATATAAAGGAAATTATTGTGCTCAGGTGAACTACAACTCACCAAAGGTGTATGTATAGAACATAGAATAATGTACAAATGTCAGGAAAGTGAACAGTGTATGAGTTGTGATATACACACAGATACATGTGTGCATGTGTATGGAGGGGGAATATCAGGTGTAGTGTTGGAGAATTTCAGCGTGGAAGTTTTGAAGGATGCAGTGTCCCGGCAACTCTGAGCTAGAAAAAACATTTCCAAAAGTCATGGGAGCTCTGCTGTTTTCTGACTTTGTAGTCACGTGTGTTAGACACATGGAATTCAAAAAGGTGCTCAGGGTTGTTGTTAACAAGATGGTTAATAATTTTATGGGTGTTTACCAAGTCAGTTGCCAGATGTCGGGGCATATATTTTTTATTTTACTATATTTATATATAATATGTATCATTTGATAATTAATATACTATTATATCATCTCTAATGCCCCCGGGGGGTAGTAGCGCCCACTTTGAGAACCTCTGACATAGAGTTGTGTGTGTGGGAACCACAAAATTATAAAATGTACATTTCTGAAGTATGACCATCGACACACTCACAATCTTCTTGTGGAAAATGTTACACAAATCTGTATTCCAAACAGATTACTTCCATTCATTTAGTTTACAAATGTTTTTTTTTCAACAAATTAAATATATAGATTTCTTACCTTCATATATACACCAGTACATGAGCCGTAGTGAGGGATAGGATGCTTGGAGTAGAGGGACAGGGCACTTGGAGTGGAGATGGGCACTGCCAAACATGTCTAAGGATTACTGATTACCAAATGCTAAAGCTGGTGCATTAATGCTCCATTCATGAACGTGACCCTGAGGTACTTGAACTTCTCCACCTGCTTCAGTGGAACTCAATTCACCTGTAAACTTCAGGCTTCCTTGACAGGATGAGTGTCTCAGTTTTCACAGCACTCAGCATCAAACCTATCAAGTGCATGTCAAAAATCAACTGATTCTAAACCTGCCAGTTGGGATATCATTCCAACCTGGATGTGCATGTAAATAATGTTCATGAAAATAATGATTTCTACTTTAGGCACAAGGCCAGCAATTACCCAGTGCATTACTGGTACTTTATTTTATCGACCCCGTAAGGATGAAAGGCAAAGTTAACCTCGGCGGGATTACAATGTAAATAATGTTCATGAAAATAATGATTTCTACTTTAGGCATAAGGCCAGCAATTTTGGGGGGAAGGGAAAGTTGATTAAATCGATCCCAGTGCATTACTGGTACTTTATTTTATGGATCCTGTAAGGATGAAGGTAAGGCAAAGCTAATCTTGGTGGGATTTGAAAACTCAGAAGGTAAACAGCTGTAAATATGCTGCACAGCATGGTGTCCGAAGCTCTACAGATTCTGCCAATCCACCATATGAAAATAATGAACAGGAGAGGTGACAGTATGCACCCTTGGCGGAGTCTGACTCCCACATTGAATGGTTTCAATTTAGCACCATTTATCTTTCCAGACCAGAGAACCAGGCCAACCGGCACACACGAGTCAGCCAGAGAATACCTTCTCTATTTAACGCTTTTAACAACTCAAGCTCAATTTAATCCTCCTCAGTGGCCTTGCCACATTTGAGCACTTTAATTGCTCGTGTGACCTCACTCTCCGAGAGATTAGTGATCGGTCCCAGATGCATCTTCTGTACATCAAAAGATGCCGCTGTGATCAGGTTCAGGAGATCAGCAAAGTATTCTCACCACCACCATCTCCTTTAGTTTGAAATATTGTTCAGATTAAAGTATGGTAGGATGAAACTGGTTTCAAACTATCACTTAGACAGCTTCAAAGTAATTACATATGTATGTGTGTAACACATACACACATATATGTTTAGTCTTATCAACAACAGACAAGATAAACCAACATATGCATTTATAAACAATGGGATTCCATCATGCTTTTATAGAAGTATCTAAGAGTACACTGTTGAATGTGCCCGTCACTGTTTTAAAAATATGGTGAAAAGGACACATTTGGCTGCTATTTTTAGTAGGTTGGGGTAAAAATCTAAGACCACTTTTGAGGGCATTTCTGCGCCTGGTTTATTTTAGTTTTATTTAAATATGTGCTTGGTAAGTATTCCAAGACTGGAGATATTGATAACGCAAATAATTTTAGGAAAGATGAACCTGGAGTTCCATGGAGCCAAACTTCTGGACAGGAAAGACTGGGGGGTGTGTCTTATTGGAGACTAGCTGAATTACCCAGCATTGCCCAGGTTACTGCTGTTCTTATTCAGATTAGTAAACAATAAATATGTAGATATGTTTTTTTTTAAAAACATATCTAAACTCTAAGTTGATTTGGTTGATAGGAAACAGAGAGAGAGAGACAATGAATTTTATATATATAGATGAGATGAAAGCAATGAGCTTTGATGAACCGATACCACTGTGGCAGGTATACAAAGTCTGTGAGTCAGAGACCGGAGAATATCTCGTGACTGGCTTAAAACTAATAAGCCAAGGTTCCATGAACAAAAGAAGCGAAAATACAACCATACTTGACAACTAAATCTTGAGTTCTTCAACATAACAGTACACCGGTGTCATAATTATTCTGACATTGGTGTAGTTATTTCATATTACCCTTCTGTTATCTGCGAAGACAACATTACAAATTGTTCACAATTCTTTCAGAATTAAAACATGAGCACAAATAGCAAGATAATATGATAGTTGTTAGGTTGTAAGTAGTGTAAAGATACACACACATGTACACCATGTCCAAACACAGAGGCGCCAAACTCCGACCGTCATTGCCTCCTAGAAAGCTCCCCTCTGAGGCACAAGGCCAGGCAAGGAATTTTTGTAGGAGACTAAACAGTTACCCATGTATACCAAGACAAAGGTAACAGCTTGACACCAGTGATGTCACAACTCATTTCTACAGCAGAGTAAACTGGAGCAATGTGAAATAAAGTGTGTTACTCAAGGACACAATACATCACAGCCTGGGAATTGAACTCACGACTACAAATCCAATGCTGAAACCAATAACCCTTCACAATTTACAGAACATAAATCCACAGGTATATGCAAGATTGTGAATGGGTAGATAAGAAAAGGGTTAAATAGGACAGCAAATAAAATAAATTAAAAATAACACAAGTATTATTTATTTATTTATATACATATATATATCACACTATATAGATACTTACAAAACATACACACGTGTGTATGTTTGGATGCCTTCTTTCTTCTTCACCCACTTATTCCTGAGAGGGTTGTTGGGATAGAGTCCTCAAACACTCCTTCCAGCAGGTCCTCAACATCATTTAATGTCCATTTCCCATGCTAGCATGGGTAGGACTGTCCTGTCAGAAGCAATCGTCTCCAACTGATCTGGCTGGATCCCCAAACGAGACCAGCTGAGCTCATGGATGTTAGCCAACCATTTTGCTTGTGGTCTACTCCTGGATCTCCTGCCGGTTTGTTTCATCCGTAAAATCTGTCCAGTGATTCTTTCCCGAGACATTCTAACCACATTCCATTAGTACTTGGACCTCTCAATAACGACTCTCTGAGCTACACACTCTGTCAAGTAAAGTTGATCCAAAGACCCTTCAGAGGAACCCCATTTTGTCCACTTGTATTCTTTTGGTATTTACAAATAGCGAGTTTAGCTTTTACACCTGCCCCACTTCTGATTACCAAATGCTGAAGGTGGCATATTACTGCACCAGCTCCTGCAATTCTTGCACTTAATTCGGCCTTCTATGAGTCGTGAACACGGCTCCAACATACTTGAACTTCTTTATCTGCTTCAGTGGAACTCCTTTCACATAGTGATAGGGCTGGGAGATGTGGGATTGACACAGAAAGATTACATGTGTGTTGCATGGCTAAGATATAAAATGAATTTTAAAAAAGGTGGGCAAAGACACCAGACAATCCTCATTACTCAATCTCTTGAGGATAAGATGTTTAGAAACATGATGGCATATATAGGAGACACAGCCTGTAGCATAGGAGAGAGAATAAAAGAACTTAAGGAGGAGCACACGGGGGACCCGTTAGATAACATAGAAGTTAAGATCCTATACATACATAGAAATGACACAACACTCAGAGAACTAGAAAGTACACAAAACTTTAATAGAATACAACCTGAAGACAGAATAAGATACATGACGAGGAAGACAGGGATACAAAGAAGGCAATATACAAACCCCCGCAGACACAAATGCAAACAAGATGGATTAAGACCGAATAGAAGAGGAGACACAGAGATTCATTGAGGAAGTCATAAAATGCACAATGAAAGAACTTTGACAAAATAATAATAAAAGGAAACTCAAACAGTTTGTGTGTTTTTATTGTCAAAACTACCATCCCAAATATAACAAGGGACCAGAGGGTTGTGAGGAGTATAGACCATTGTAGTAGAGGTAAAATAGAGAGAGGGAGGTGTTTCTTACAGATTCTTTTTCCTGCGGCTGTGGTGTTGGTATTATTGCAAGTTTCCTTCTTCTCTCACCTGCTGTTTGAGGGAGAAAGTCTTTACATGAGTGTTGCCATTGTAAATATGATGCCAGGACCTTCTTCTCTCACCTGCTGTTTGAGGGAGAAAGTCTTTACAATGGGTGTTGCCACTGTAAATATGGCACCGGGGCCTTCTTCTCTTTACGGCTACAAACATCTGTGTACCATTTGGCAAGTTGATAATGTCAGGAATTCTTTGAAGCTTTTCCAGATCTATTTGGAGCAAACATTCCATCTCAAACCTCGCCTGGCTTTCGGAATATGATTTATGAATTTGGAGAACAATTTCATTATTTTCTTTGTATCCAGGCTATCTGCTACTAGCCAGAAGATCTTTATCTCAGGTGCCACATTTCTTAGAGCCAACTTCTTCACATATTTTCCCATATAAGTCAGAATTAGCAGAAAAAATCTTTCCTCTTCAGTCGACTGGAAGAATGAAACCTCACCATGTTTTATGATAAGAGTCATATTTCTATCATCCAGAATTCCCTTCCATGAGAGACAAAGGTCAGGTTTAAATTGTCCACAACATATATCACAAAAGTGCTCCGTCACCCCACTCAGGAGTTAGTTATAGATTCCATTCAATCCAGGGCCTTTTCACTCCTACTGGAGGAACCCCTACCTTATTGATCTCCACTGTTTTGGTTTTGGTCATGTCAGGGGTATAGCTTGGCCAATAGCAGGTTGGTGAGGCTACTTAACCCATAGCTAGGTAGACTCATTTTACAGCTGAGTGAACTGGAGCAACGCAAAATAAAATGTTTTGCTCAAGAACACAACGCAAAGCTCGATCGGAGAATCAAACCCACAACCTCAGGATTGAAAGCTCGAGGCTCTAACCACTAAGCCATGCACCTTCACTAGTTATAGATGTATGGAAGTGAGATTTATAGGAATCTATGAACAATTATTGGTAACAAAAGTAAAAAAATATATTGGATAATTAAAAAAGTTTTTGCAACATTCAATTATTTGCTATTTTATCACTGGATGACTGTGATAACATTTAATTTGTCATTTTACGCATCGCGATCCATTTCCTTATCATTTCTGTTTCTTTAGCTCGCACTTCAATTACACTTGTTGAATCCTTATTATTGAAACCCCTGCAAAGACAATACATCAAATATTTCATTTCCCTTTGTCTCCTATTTCATTTAAAACTCCCTTTCTTTACCATATTTCTAATGATATACACTACCAATGGTTTCCAAATAATTTTGTATTTACAGGGAAAGCAGAAAGTTTTCTCCTGGTTATAAAATACCATATCTCCGATACTATTTGAGATCTTATTTTTTCATTGTTTTAATTTATAAACTTAAAGTTTTACTGAACATGTTTTACATTTTCTAAAACTGTTTTTCAATCTTGTTTATATTTTGCTTAATAACTGTTTCTACTTTTGGTACAAGGTCAACAATTATCCCAGGTACTTTATTTTATCGACCCCGTAAGGATGAAAGGCAAAGTTAACCTCGGCGGGATTTGAACTAGGGCCGTAACTCTATACTGAAAGCATGGCGTCCAACCCTATACCGATACTGACAATACACTGCCCTGTTTTGCTTATTAAAGGTTTATAATCAGGGAATGACTTTATAGTCACTCTGTATGTATGTGTGTGTATATATATATATATACGAGGGTAATCCCAAAAGTAAAGTCTCCAAAGCGATGGGGATGCAGAGAAACTGTTCGTACGGCTGTTGGCAACACTGTTGTGATTGGTGCTTCCTTCACTCCCAAATAAGCATGTGCGTGCTTCACTGGGATGCTAAATCTTGGCTTGGCAGCCGTTGAGAATGGAGCTCCCGTTGAACGCTACCGCCAAGTGCGAATTTCGCGCAGTTATTATATACGAGGGCAATCCCAAAAGTAAGGTCTCTTTCCAAGGAAAACATACGTAAAGATCGGCGGATCACTCGGGATGCTCTCTGCATTTTGGTTCCTGAGGTTTCCCAAAGCACCATCCACAGGATTTTAACAGAAAAGTTGCAATATCGGAAGGAGACCTTACTTTTAGGATTGCCCTCGTATATTAACATATTTTTGGGAGGTCATGCTGCCAATAAAAATATGTGTGTTTTATATATCCCTCTTTCTCTCTCTCTATATATATACATACTGCAGCATCAAGTGGTTTTGGCTTGTGACAGGATTAGTGGTCTAAGCACCACAGATTCTCTCTCTCTCTATATATATATATAACATAAATCTAGCCAGAAACAGTTCTATATGAGCAAGACACAGTCACCTGATCCAACATGCCTCTAATGGGACAACCAGTCTAACCCATGCTAGCGTGGGAAATGGAAGTTAAACAATGATGATGATATGTGCATATAAGGGAAATAGTAATTATTAAAATCAACATAATTGTCTTTACATCTACTCTTCCATGCTGGCACAGGGTGGTTTGTGACAAACTTTTCCAGCTGAATGCCACTCTTGACACCAACCCTTTTACTTGCCTCATACGACATGCAGGGATATGGTGTACCTATTCTAAAACCGGAGATATGGTGTACCTATTCTAAAAACTGTGATTTACAGAGCATTGTAATGAAATATAACAAGGGGAACCCACCTTCACCCAAACTCAAAACCTTACCTGAGGTCATAATGATGTGCTCCACCTTTAACCATGTAGGCCACAACAGAAGACGACACACTTTGTAGAACCTGTATCAACAGACAAAATTTAGGTACAATTACAAAACGGCAAACCAAACCCACCTACAAAAGCAAAAGAAATCAGTGTATTCTGCAGTGTGGAAAAGAAGAGGAATCAATATTTTGAGCAAGGAGCTCTTGGTCAATATTATCCCCATCGTTTTTATGGTCACTTTTCCATGCTGGAATGGGTTAGATGGGATGTATTATAACAAGATGCCAACCATTATGACAAGCAGGGATACAGTGTATTTATTCTGAAATACTTATGGCTAAATGTATCTAATGTAAGGTGGCGAATTAAAAAGTAATGAAATTATTGTGGACAGTGCTCAGGTGCACTACAACTCATCAAAGGTGCATGTATAGTACATAGAATAATGTACAAATGTCAGGAAAATGAACAGTGTACAAGTCATGAAATACATGTGTGCGTGTGTATGGAGGGGAGAGGGGACATTAGGTGTAGTGTTGGCGAATCTCAGGAAGCATGGAGGTTTTAAAGGATGCAGTGTCTCGACAGCTAACAACTGATGCAGGTAGTTTGTTCCATGGAGGTTTTAAAGGATGCAGTGTCTCGACAGCTAACAACTGATGCAGGTCGTTTGTTCCATGGAGGTTTTAAAGGATGCAGTGTCTCGACAGCTAACAACTGATGCAGGTCGTTTGTTCCATGGAGGTTTTAAAGGATGCAGTGTCTCGACAGCTAACAACTGATGCAGGTAGTTTGTACCATGCTTCAGCAACTCTGAGCGTGAAAAATTGTTTCTGAAAGTGATGGGAGCTGTGCTGTTTTCTGACTTTGAAGGCATGCCCACATGTGTTAGACACATGGAAATCAAAAAGGTGCTCAGGGTTGTTGTTGGCAAGATGGTTAATAACTTTGTGGGTGTTTACCAAGTCAGTAGCAAGACGTCGGAGCTTCAATGTATCCATGCCCAGGGAAGCAAGGCGTTCAGAGTATGGTAGATGCCTGATGGAGGGTATGCGCTTGGTTGCACGTTTCTGAACAGTTTCCAGGCGGTCGATGTTCTGAGCAAGATAGTGGTTCCAGACTGGTGATGCAAATTCTAAGTGTGGCCGCAACATAGCCATGTACAGCTTTAAATAGATAGCTGGAGAGTGGCTGGGCAGAGTCGTTGGATAGAATGCTGAAAGATATCAGCTGTGTTCAGACTTGGAGAGGAGATCAACATCACCAGGTTTAACATGCTAAAGGCATGACATATATCACAACGCCCGCTACCCCTACAACTTCATCGAGAGTTATGAGTTCCTCCTACAGTCTTACCAAGTGCAGTTTATCATAGCACCAACACTACGGATGTTGTTATGTCTGGAACACAGCTGAACAACACTTTTTGGGGGGGAAGGTTTTCTATGGCTGGATGCCCTTCCTATCACCAACCACTTTACAAAGTGGACTGGGTATATATATATATATATATATGTGTGTGTAATTTCATTCTGATATGTCCTTGTTTGGTTTCAAGCAATGAACTGCGGCTATGCTGGGGCAATGCTTACATGAGTTCTTGGTTGCTTTGATTGATGCCCTTCCTATCACCAACCACTTTACAAAGTCTACTGGGTATATTTATTGTGTAGGTTAACACTAAGGAGATTATTATGCTTGTGACACAACTGAAAAATACTTCCATATGTATGTGTGTATGTATGTATATATGTATGTGTGTATGTATGTATATATGTATGTGTGTATGTATGTATATATGTATGTGTGTATGTATGTGTGTATGTGTGTATGTATATATGTATGTGTGTATGTATATATGTATGTGTGTATGTCTATGCGTACGTATGTGTGTATGTCTATACATACGTATGTGTGTATGTCTATACGTACGTATGTGTGTATGTCTATGCGTATGTATGTGTGTATGTCTATACGTACGTATGTGTGTGTGTCTATACGTACGTATGTGTGTATGTCTATAAGTACGTATGTGTGTATGTCTATGCGTACGTATGTGTGTATGTCTATGCGTACGTATGTGTGTATGTCTATGCGTACGTATGTGTGTATGTCTATACATACGTATGTGTGTATGTCTATACGTACGTATGTGTGTATGTCTATACGTACGTATGTGTGTATGTCTATGCGTATGTGTGTATGTCTATACGTACATATGTGTGTGTGTCTATCCGTACGTATGTGTGTATGTCTATAAGTACGTATGTGTGTATGTCTATAAGTACGTATGTGTGTATGTCTATACGTACGTATGTGTGTATGTCTATAAGTACGTATGTGTGTATGTATGTGTGTATGTCTATACGTACGTATGTGTGTATGTCTATACGTACGTATGTATGTCTATCCGTACGTATGTGTGTATGTCTATCCGTACGTATGTGTGTATGTCTATCCGTATGTATGTGTGTATGTATATATGTATGTGTGTATGTCTATAAGTACGTATGTGTGTATGTATGTCTATATCTATGTGTGTATGTCTATACGTACGTATGTGTGTATGTATGTCTATATCTATGTGTGTATGTCTATCCGTATGTATGTGTGTATGTATGGAGATTCTCCGTTGAAGAGTAATCCTAGAACAGATAAGGGACATGTACTTACCCCACCGCGATGCCAAGGATCCACATCACCATTGGAAAATACAATATTACTCGTTGTCTTCAAGTCTGAAGTAATAATAATAATAACAATTATAATAATTTCACGTATTAGCCACAAGGGTCTAGGACATTGGGGACAATACAAGGACAAAGACAAGATAACATAAAGTGGGGTTTACACCAAGTAAAGGAAAAGGCGACATCACTGAAGAGAAAAACCCTTTCAAATTTCTAACACTCCAAACAGTTTGATTATTCATATCCGGTTATAACCTAGGTCCAAGCTGTAGAGTACAACATCCTAAAATAGATGGGAAGCTGTGTCAGTTGCTCCTAGTATGATGGGAATAGGCTTATATGTTATTCAAAAGATAAGGGTTCAATTTCCTGTAGACGTATCTGTCCACTTGTTTTTCCGTCTCTAGGGGTTATTTTCTGATTCTTTTTCAATTATTATCTAAACTGATCTATTGCTGTTATTACAATTAGGACGGTGGATTGGCAGAATCGGTAGAGCGTCGAACACCATGCTTCATAGCATAGAGTTACATTCTGAGTTCAAATCCTGCTGAGTTTAACTTTGACTTTCATCCTTACAGGGTCGATAAAATAAAGCACCAGTAATGCACTGGGGTCGATTTAATTGATTTTTCCTTGTGCCTAAAGAAACAATCATTACAATTACTTTTTGCATTTGGGACTCTCACATTTTCAAATTTCAAATATGGCCAGCACTATGCATGCCCTCATGTGCTGCGAGCCGGTGCTTATCCCAGTTTCATGGCGTGAAACAACAGAGTAAACACTTCCCCCCTGGACAGGATGCCAGTCCATCGCAGGGTTTAAACCCCCAGCTATTACTGGTACTCATTTTCAGCTGAGTATACTGGAGCAACGTGCAAGGAACCGAACTCACAACATTATGATTGTAAGTCCAACACCCCTGGAGGTATTAGAGATGGTGGAGATCCTGGTCTGGGGTTCAATCCTAGTAAGGAGATACATGTAGAGTGCCAGCACTATAGTAATTCGTAAAAACAACTTACCTTGGCCCCAGTATTCCCAGTCATACTTAGGCACTGTGTTCCATCTCTTTATACAATAGTTTTTCCTGATTGTTTCATTGAATGGCAGAACTGGAAACATGTCAGTGACATTGTTTGAGCCAGTTGGAAGCATCAGATCTGTACAGGCCTACAAAATAAGATTTTAAAAGAAATAGAATTGTTGCTTAGTCCCAGCTCACGGATAAACTAGGAAAATGAAATAAGAATTGTTGGGGTGAAGGACATGACACTCACCTGATAATCCCAGGCAATGGCATTAGGACCAACACCACACCCAGTGGGATCTGCACAAGGCATGAACTCCTTCTCAACATCAAAACACTGATATGCTGCTGAAGTGGAGTTGTAATACAAATCTGAAACAGAAGACACAAGTAAAAACAAAAATGAAGGCTTTAATATAATAATTGTTTCTACTTTTGGCACAAGGCCAGCAATTACCCAGTGCATTACTGGTACTCTATTTTATTGACTCCGTAAGGATTAAAGGCAAAGTTAACCTCAGTAGGATTTGAACTCAGAATGGCAAGGGCCGTAACTCTATGCTGCAAAGCATGGCATCAGACCCTCTACCGATACTGCCACATTTTCAGCACTCAGTCATCAGGAGAAGGGAGGTAGTTGTAAAATCTAAAATGGCTATCTTTAATTCAGTATTTAGAGTAATGTTCCTTGATAGGGTGCATAGCTCAGAGATCAGGGAGTCATTCTAGATACAGCCACTACTTCTCCACAACGAGAGATTACATCTTTAGTATTATAGACTTGTGGTTAGAATGTCTAAAGAAAGAATCACAGGACAGATTTTACAGGCAAAGCCAACTGGCATGAGACACAGGGGTAGACCCCAAGCAAGATGGTTGGATAACATCCATGATTTCGACTTGTCTTGCTCATCAATTCAGATAATTTTGAGATAGTTGCTTCCAATACGACCACCTGGAAGGCATGGCTGATGACTCTGCCCTCCAAAACCCTAAGAAGAAGAAATCAACAAATCCTTTCCCCCTCCATAACACAACTCAACCCAACCCCATGTCTTATAAAACCCCTAACAAAAAAATTACCTGTGATATAAACCAATCCTTTCAAGACATCACTAGCTTGTTCCATCAATTCGCAGGATTTCTGAAATGTCAAAATTATATTTCTTTTATGAATATAATGATAATAATTGTTTCTACTTTAGGCCAGCAGTTATCCAGTACATTACTGGTACTTTATTTTATCGACCCCCGTAAGGATGAAAGGCAAAGTTAACCTCAGCGGGATTTAAACTCAGACTGTAAAGGGACGTAACTATGCTAGAAAGCATGGCGTCCAACCCTCTACCAATACTGCCAAGTGCTCAGGCGCACCTCATCAAAGGTGCATGTATAGTATATAGAATAATTGTTTCTACTTTTGGCACAAGGCCATCAATTACCCAGTGCATTACTGGTACTTTATTTTATCGACCCCGTAAGGATGAAAGGCAAAGTTAACCTCGGTGGGATTTGAACTCAGACCGCAAAGGGACGTAACTATGCTGGAAAGCATGGCGTCCGATATAGAATAATGTAGAAATGTCAGGGAAGTGAACAGTGTATGAGTCATAATATACATGTGTGTGTGTGTGTGTATGGAGGGGGAATATCAGGTGTAGTGTTGGCAAATTTCAGGAAGCATGAAAGTTTTCAAAGATGCTGTGTCCCGACAGCTAACAACTGATGCAGGTAGTTTGTTCCATGCTTCAGCAACTCTGAGCAGGAAAAAATGTTTCCGAAAGTCATGGGAGCTGTCCGGTTTTCTAATTTTGTAAGCATGTCCATGGGTGTTAGACATATGGAATTCAAAAAGGTGCTCAGGGTTGTTGTTGAAAAGATAGTTAATAATTTGGTGGGTATCTACCAAGTCAGTTGCCGGATGTCAGAGCTTTAAGGTATCCATGCCCAGGGAAGCAAGGCGTTCAGAGTATGGTAGATGCCTGATGTGTGTGTATGTTCCTGAGAATTGTGTGCTTGTGACAACTGTGTGTGTGTGTGTGTGTGTGTGTGTGTGTGTGTGTGTGTGTGTGTGAGAGAACTATGTGTATGTGAGTGTGTGCTTGTGACAACTGTATGTGTTGTGTATATGTAAAAGAGATGGAAAAAAAATAGTAGGAAAAAACTTTATACAAAATAACATAAATAATGGTTTCTTATATAGGCACAAGGCCAGAAATTTTGGGGGAGGGGAAAGTCGATTAATTCGACTCCAGTGCATTACTGGTACTTTATTTTATCGACCTCGTAAGGATGAAAGACAAAGTTTACCTCGGCGGGATTTGAACTCAGATCATAAAGGGCCATAACACTATGCTGCAAAGCATGGTGTCTGACCCTCTACCAAAACTGCCATTCTAATAATTGCTTCTACTTTTGGCACAAGGCCAGCAATTACCCAGTGCATTACTGGTACTTCATTTATCGACCCTGTAAGGATGAAAGGCAAAATTAACCTCGGCGGGATTTGAACTCAGAATGGAAAGGGACGTAACTCTATGCGTCAAAGCATGGCGCCCGACCCTCTACCAATACTGCCAATCCACCGCCCTACTGCCATTTTAATAATGGGGCATAAACCTATCTTTCCCCATTTAGTGGGTTTATACGCCCCATTAGTAGACTATGTTATTTCGCCAATATTACAGCCAAGCTTCTATTTCAAGTTCAACATAAATAATACTTTTTAAAAGAAAGATAAATAATTAGAGAAAAATAATAAAAGCCTCTTACAGTGACTGGGTTTCCAACAGGAAGGAAGCCGGTAGGATAGGGGTAGTCAAACATTGCCATATTGGTGAATGCATTTCTTACAGCTTCCAGAAGCCGGGTGTACATCCCAGGTCTTGTTAGGGGTTTACATACTTTGAAATATTCTCCCAATGTCTTTAACCCTGAAATATGGGGAAATAAAGGGAATGTTCAAATATAAAGTATTTCTTTTATAGTGAGTGGATCTCATTAGATTTAATACTTTTTATTAATATTAACAGTAATATATATAGATATATACATACACACACACACACATATACACATATAGATATTCATACATCGACTTGCCTATGTACAAAGCGAAACCTACAGTCAGTAGGCACCTCTTAACCAAATATACACCCAAATCCACTACCCCTACCCTATCCTCCCACTCCCACCAACACCACCCTCTCTCTCTAAAGTTGGTACCACAACATCCAGTCCAAATAAATGAGATAATGAGATCGAGATCGTGTAGGTGTCACAACAAAAAAACACACAGTCCACGCTGTAATGTGGCCGTGTAGGAAACACAGTAAAAAGTTCCCAGTTCCACACTGTGTACATGTGGTTGGTGTTAGGAAGGGCATCCAGCCGTAGAAAACATGCCAGATAGTCCTATATGAGCGAGACATGGTCACCCAACCAACCTTGCCTCAAGTGGGACAACTCCCATCTAACCCATGCTAGCGTGGAAGATAGATGTTAAACGATGATGATGATGACCGTAAAGTAGTTGTATAGGTGTCATGACACAAAATGCCTAGTACACACTGTAAATGTTGTCGTGTAGGTGACATGCTGTAAAGCGCCAAGTCCATACTGTAAAGTGGTTGCGTAGGTGACATGATGTAGACCACCCAGCACACATTGTAAAGTGGTTGTATAGGTGTCGTGACAAAAGGTGCCCCGTACACACTGTAAATATGGTTGGCATTAGGAAGGGCATGCAGCTATAGAAACCAAACTAAAATCAGTTCTGTATAAGCAAGACATGGTCATTTGACCTAGCATTGCCCACAACAGGACAACTTGTCTAACCCATGCTAGTGTGGAAAAATGGACGTTAAATGACGATGATATATATATACACACATGTACATCATCATCATTTAATGTCCATTTTTCATGCTAGCATAGGTTAGACAGGCTGTCCCGTTGTGAAAGATCCAGGTCGGAGGACCTTGTTTTTGAACCTAGAATGTAACCACGTGTCAAAAAGCCTGTTGTCCGACACTCTACCAATTCTGCCATTCCACCAACTATAATAATAATAACAACTGAAGAACTGAAGTGATGTATGTGACACTGATAAATAATTCTTATGTCATACCTGTTTCTCCTTCAGCCATTAGTTGCTTCATCCTGGTAAAAGCTTGTCTCACCTGAGATTCACAGCCGGAGAAATCCTGTGGGAAATTATAAAATAAAATTTGTCAATTAAAAGATGAAAATATTTCAATGATTTTCCTCATTTCTGGTCTTATAATAATTGTTTCTACGTTAGGCACAAGGCCAGCAACTATCTCAGTGTATTACTGGTGCTTTATTTTATCGACCCCGTAAGGATGAAAGGCAAAGTTAACTTCGGCGGGATTTGAACTCAGAACATAAAGGGATATAACTCTATATATACTATTGTATATAAAGGGACGTAACTCTTTGCTGCAAAGCATGGCGTCCAACCCTCTATCGATACTGCAATGATTTCTATTATAGGTACAAGGCCAGAAATTTGGGGGGGGAGGGGAAAGTCGATTAAATCGACCTCAGTGCATGACTGATACTTTATTTATCGACTACAGAAGGATGAAAGGCAAAGCTAACCTCGGCGGTATTTGAACTCAGAACATAAAGGGATATAACTCTATATATACTATTGTATTTTCACAGAAAAGGCTTTATTTCACATAATATTGAATCTATGCGAATTTGATATTTATTTTGAGAACAATACCTTAACATCAGTATGAGCAGCCAGCTATGACCGGTAAGAACAGAAAGAGGTGAGAGAATTCTGGCCAGATACAGCCAGTTTAAATGCTAAAGGGTTAATGTACTTTGCAAGAAACACTATTTTGGTTTTACGCAGTACAAAATGTAAAGAATTAAGGGGTTCATTTGTTCGGGGTGTTTTTTTTTCTTACTTTTTTTTTAATAGACAGAAATTACCTTGGAAACATCGGTGAAGAAAAAACTGTGGTCAAATTTTGGATTGAAGAGATAAATTGGTGCACTGGCAGCAATCCCGCCATCACAGACACCAGGATACTTCATACGGAGGTAGGCTGTTAACATTCCACCATAGCTACAATAGAGTATCTTATATATATATATATGTGTGTGTGTGTGTGTATGTGTGTGTGTGTGTGTGTGTGTGTGTGTGTGTGTGTGTGTACCCATGCTACCATGGAAAATGGACACAAAACTGATGATGAAATAAGTGTACATACATACATACAAGTACATGTATCATCATCATCATCATCATTTTATGTATATATATATATATATATAGGAACCAGTAAGACCCCGACAGCTGAGCTCAAGCCGTTTCGACGGCTAATTCTGGACTAAATGAACATTTATCCTGGTATTTAAATAGCCGATCTTCTCAAGGGGTAATTCCATATATGGTCAAAGTGATTGTCAAAAATCAGTAGTAATTCTGTGGTTGCAAATTAGTAGGGGAGATGGTGGCTAAACCTGCCAGTAGGAGAAAGAGGGGAGGGGGTGGAGTAGACCCAATCAAGCGTTGGTAGTGCCAGCTACAGCTGGGCATGAGGTCAAAGAAGATACAGGGGAGGGGGAGGAAGTCGGAACGGTAGGTAGAACAATGGGGGGTAGAAATATATAGGAAAGAAAAGAAAAAATACTGAGAGTGAAGAAAAGCAAATAAGTGTAAAGAAAAAAGTAAAGTAAATTAAATTCTACGACCTAGGTCTCAGGCTATTGTAAGGCTAGAATAAAATAAAGAAAGAAAGAAGTACATATATATATAAAACTCACCTCCTACATACATATATATATATATATATATATATATATATATATATATGTATATATATATATATATATATATATATATATATATATATATATATATATATGTACATATATATATAAAACTCACCTCCTACATATATATATATATATATATAATGTAGGAGGTGAGTTTTATTGTAGCAACAATAAAGCAATGCAAGCATCGGATAAGTAGCACTCTACAGTTTGTAGGACTGGAGTATAAATAATATAAGATCAAAAGATGGTTAAAAGAGTTCCAAGTATTTTATTATGTGCATTACAAAAACAAATGTCATCATATTTGCGTTCTCATCAGATAAAATAGGGAAACATGATATGAAGTTTAAAAAACACTTGTGAGCAGTGAAGTTTTAAATCAACTTCATGATGACATTTGTTTTTGTAATGCGCATAATAAAATACTTGGAACTCTTTTAACCATCTTTTGATCTTATATATATATATAAATATATATATATATATATATGTATATATATATATATATATATATATATATATATATATATATATATATACATGTTTATATATGTATATATGCACATGTGCAGCTGAAATGTGTATACCTAAAGCAGTTCCTCTATTAATGTTTCTACAGACAGGCCTTTCACTTGCAAATATCTGTCAAAAAAGCTTTTGATTACACCCACCCCACTACCTCCATTACTATCACAGCCACCAAACACCACCATCACTGTCTGTGGTGGTGGTATAGCAGAGGTGGTGGTGGTGGTGGTGGTTATATAACAGAGGTGGTGGTGGTGGTGGTGGTTATATAACAGAGGTGGTGGTGGTATAGCAGAGGTGGTGGTGGTGGTAACGTAATATAAGAGAGATGGTGGTGATGGTGGCAGTAATATAACAGTGGTAGTGGTGTTTGTGATATAACAGTGGTGGTGGATGTGGTGGTAGTGGTGGTAGTGATGGTGGTGATATACCAGAGGAGGTGGTGGTAGTGGTGGTGGTGGTGGTGATATACCAGAGGAGGTGGTGGTGGTGGTGGTATACCAGAGGAGGTGGTGGTAGTGGTGGTGGTGGTGGTGATATACCAGAGGAGGTGGTGGTGGTGGTGGTGGTATACCAGAGGAGGTGGTGGTAGTGGTGGTGGTGATATACCAGAGGAGGTGGTGGTAGTGGTGGTGGTGGTGGTGATATACCAGAGGAGGTAGTGGTAGTGGTGGTGGTGGTGATATACCAGAGGAGGTGGTGGTAGTGGTGGTGGTGGTGGTGATATACCAGAGGAGGTAGTGGTAGTGGTGGTGGTGGTGATATACCAGAGGAGGTGGTGGTGGTGGTGGTGGTGATATACCAGAGGTGGTAGTGGTTGTGGTGATATACCAGTGGAGGTGGAGGTGGTGGTGGTGGTGGTGTAGGAGAGGTGGCAGTGATGGTTACCGTATCATTGTTAGTGTGAGACTATAACAATATAGACATTGTGTTGCCATAACAACAGAGCAGGAACTCTGTGAGTGAAGTTTCATGGAACTGAGTGTTAATGGCAGAGTTTCCGGTGTTGTGTGAATAACTTACTGCCATCGAGTGGAGATAAGTAACGCATGCAGCAGCAGCAGCAGCATCATCATCAGCAGTATCAGTAGTAGCAGTATTGTTATGCTCATTGTCTTCATCATCATCATCATCATCACCACCATTGTCATCACCAACATCACCAACATCATCATCATCATCATTGTCCTCATCATCATCACCACCAATACCACCATTGTCACCATCACCACCACCACCACCATCATCATCATCAGTACTGCCATCATTATCATCAACACCACCACCACCACCATCATCATCATCAGTACTGCCATCATTATCATCAACACCACCACCACCACCATCACCACCACCACCATCATCATCAGTACTGCCATCATTATCATCAACACCACCACCACCACCACCACCATCAGTACTGCCATCATTATCAACACCACCACCACCACCACCATCATCATCAGTACTGCCATCATTATCATCAACACCACCACCACCACCACCACCACCACCACCATCATTGCTACAATGTGACCATCATTGTCACCATTGTCGTTTTTATTGCTTTCTTCATCATTATCATCATTGTTATCATCATCATCCCCCTCTCCGTCATCACTACCCACACCTCTTCACTACCCACACCTCTACATCTAACATTAACCTCACCAACACAACAATGAAGCTTCTTTATTGACATACCCTGTGTCAATAAGTGGTGCCACAGGTTAAAGACCACAGATAAATGAGTGTCTGCGTAGTAATAGATGAGGGTGAGCACATAGCAGGAAGATCTTCAAAGGAAGAACTCCCATCAAGCAAGTGTTTCAGTCCTTGATTCACTCCCCCTAACACTCTAAGGGAGCTGGGCCCACCACTGTTTCTTTCCAGGGACTATGTTGAAAAATAAACATCATTTGGTCATTCCATGAGAGTATCTTGGTCAGCACATGCACTTTTTGGCTGACCCTCCTAAACTGTGAAGCATCAGCTCCAGTATATAACTGGTACTTTATTCTATCGACTTCTGAAGGATGAAAGACAAAGTTGCACAAGGCTAGAATATTTTGTTCAGGGCAGGGAGAGTTCATTCACTGTCCCCCGCCCCCCACCACCACCCACCACCACCACCACCATACGATGACCAACACCACCACCACCCCACCATACAATGACCAACACCACCACCACCCCACCATACAATGACCAACACCACCACCACCCCACCATACAATGACCAACACCACCACCACCCCACCATACAATGACCACCACCACCACCACCCCACCATACAATGACCAACACCACCACCCCACCACCATACAATGACCAACACCACCACCCCACCATACAATGACCAACACCACCACCACCACATTCAATAACACCTATCACTACCATCACCAGTAATGACTGTGCAATACATGTATTTCACGGTCATTACTGTTCATCAGCACTTGCTTCTTTACATCCAGTGCAAACCTGACTCAGTATCGGTAGAGGGTTGGACGCCATGCTTTGCAGCAAAGAGTTATGGCCCTTTATGGTTTGAGTTCAAATCCCGCCAAGGTTAACTTTGCCTTTCATCCTTACGAGGTCGATAAAATAAAGTACCAATGATGTACTGGGTAATTTGCTGGCCTTGTGCCAAAAGTAGAAACAATTAATTAGCTACAGCATTACCATGGGGAGGGGAAGACTGAACAGTAATATGGGAGAGAAACTAACAGGATTCAGAAGGAAAAAACAGAAACAGAACAAAAAAAAACAGAAATAGATGAAGCGAGAAAACAGAAATGGACAAAATGAGAAAACAGAAATAGAACCAAGAAAAATAGAAATATATTATAGAAAAAAAACAGAGACAATACAGATAAAAAGAAAAAGTCAAAGAACCAAAGATTTATTGAGGAAACTGTTTCAGCAAGAAAACAGAAACTGTTATAAAGAATTATTTACTAACCTGCCACCAAATGATATCACAGCAGATTTCTGGGCACGAAACTTCTTCTTCACAGCATTTATGAGATATGCAAAGTCTGCCAAAGCTTGTCGCATAGTAAGATAACCAATATTGGGTTGCTTGA
>OZ024757.1:26646453-26661453 GCA_964016885.1 Eledone cirrhosa
TTGAAACACCCACTGGAGCCAGACATGCTGTGGCTTTTCTCCGACGAGAAAAACTTCTGCCAAGACCAGAAGATCAACTCCCAGAACAACAGGTGGCTCGCCCAGAGTCATGCAGACAAAGTTTCCAGCGACAACATTGGTTTTAGGTGTCGTCAGCAGTCAAGGAGACGTCATGCCACCTCACTTCTTCCCTGAGGGCCTCAAGCTGAACACCGATGGCTACATCCCCGTTCTGAGCGAGGTAGTAAAGCCCTGGATCAACCAGGTAGCTGCAAGTAGGCCGTACGTGTGGCAGCAAGACTCAGCGCCCTGCCATACCAGCCGAAAGACCCAAGCCTGGCTGTCAGAGAACTTCGTCGACCACACTTCACCTGACTGCAACCCCCTCGACTTCTTTGTGTGGGGCGCAGTGGAATGAGACACCAACAGATCTAGCTGCAATACGAAAGAGGATCAGAAGGCCAGGATCACAAGTGCCTTTAGGGGCCTAAGTCCTGTAGCCAGTTCTGAGGCCGCCTTGAGGCTGTCATCAAAGCCTGTGGCGGGTTTATCGAGTGAGATCGAAAGAACAAGTCATGAAGACAAACTGACCCAAGTTTGATAAATTTTATCTTAAAAAATAAAACTACTGTGTTATTTTTTCCTAGACAGTAATCTTGCGAACAAATATCGTCCGCACCCTGTATATATATATTATATATATATATATATATATACATATAGATATATATACAAGGAATAATCTGTAAAGAGTGTAAGCACACATAGCTAGGTAGGTAACCAATTAAAGTTTAACTAGAAATTAAACATTTTAAAAGGTATCTATATTTGAAGTTCTAGTTAAACTTTAATTGGTTACCTACCTAGCTATGTGTGCTTACATTCTTTACAGATTATTCCCTGTGATTTTTCCATATGTTTATTTTATATATATATATGTCAATCTATTTCTAGTTGATATGAAATGCTCGGATCTATACATTAGAATTTTGAACTTATTCTACAGTGGATATGGTACATGTCTCTCAGACATGACAACCCTTAATTTAATTTAATTTAATTTTGGATATATATATATATATATATTTATATATATATATATATATACATATATACTTATATATATATTCATTTTCATTTCACGTCCACTTTTTCCCTGCTTGCAAGGGTGGGACGGGAACTGATTCTGGCTTGATTTCTACAGTTGGATGCTCTTCCTAACACCGACCTCATTTACAGTGAGTGCTGGGTGCTTTTTTGCTGTGGCACCTCCACAACCACTTTGCAGTGGAATGATATGGACCCCTGTCCCTATCATCTCATTTCTACAGCTGAGTAAACTGGAGCAATGTGAAATAAAGTGTCTTGCTCAAGGAAACAACATATCACCCGGTCTGAGAATTGAGCTCACAACCTTTCAATTGTAAGGCCAATGCTCTAACCACTAAGCCATATGCCTCCATATATATATATATATATATATATATATATATATATATATATATATATATATATATATATATATATATATATATATATATATATATATATATATATATATATATATATATATATATAGTAATAGTAATAAAATTGAAGACTAAAATCCAAAGAGGGCTCGATAAGGGAGATGTATATCAAATATATAAAAACCGTAGAGCAAATATTTATTAAAATAACAGATTAAAGTTTAAGCAAAGAATCGCTGCTTTCACCCTTAACGGGATCTTCTGAAACTAACAGGTTAGTTTCAGAAGATCCCGTTAAGGGTGAAAGCAGCGATTCTTTGCTTAAACTTTAATCTGTTATTTTAATAAATATATATATATATATATATATATATATTTATATATATATAAATATCTATACCCACTTCACTATGACTAGGTCAAGAATATTAGCAAACATGTAATTTAAACTTGGTCTACTATAATAGCAATGCCGACTCGGACAACAAAGAAATCATTGCAATATTATCTTATTTATTTGTACAAGCTAAAAAGGAAAACATATTCCAGTCTCGGCTGCCTGGAATGTTCCAGAAATTTCTCCAATCTCTTTCTCTGGCTCTATACAACAACAACAACAGCAACAACAGACCAAGGAAGATATATATAATGAAAGAGAGACGGGAGTCAATTGCTTGTAACTAATCTGTGTTGACGGAGAAGTCTGTGATATGGAAGAGAAAATCTGAATGTTGGGAAAGAAGAAGAATAAAGAATGGGATTAAATGGCACCAGGAATATAAAAGAATCTCAGCTTTCAATGTCTTCTTTCTTTCTACGTTGTTATTATCATTATTATTATTATTATTATAATAATTGTTTCTACTTTTGGGACAAGGCCAGCAATTATCCCAGTGCATTACTGGTACTTTATTTTATCGACCCCGAAAGGATGAAAGCCTGAGGTTAACTTTGCTTTTCATCCTTTTGGGGTCAATAAAATAAAGTACCAGTCACGCACTGGGGTCGATTTAATTGACTTCCCCTCCCCCAAAATTGCTGGCCTTGTGCCTATATAAGAAACCATTATTTTTATTATAGCGCAGTGGATTGGCAGTATCGGTAGAGGGTCAGATGCCATGCATTCCAGCATAGTTACCTCCCTTTATGATCTGAGTTCAAATCCCGCCGAGGTTGACTTTGCCTTTCATCTTTACGGGGTCGATAAAATAAAGTACCAGTAATACACTGGGATAATTGCTGGCCTTGTGCCAAAAGTAGAAACAATTATTATTATTATTACTATTTTGTCTCTTTTGTATTTCTTTATTGCTTTTATCTTAAATTTTCATACATATTTATTTGTATTTTGTGGTGTTATTTATTTATTCCTGCCGAGGTTAACTTTGCCTTTCATCCTTCTGGGGTCGATAGAATAAAGTACCAGTAATGCATTGGGTAATTGCTGGCCTTGTGCCAAAAGTAGAAACAGTTATTTATTTATTCATTAATATATTATTTATTTTTTTTGACAATCAGAGAGAAACTCTGCTCTCTGCCCCTACCCCCCAAGGCTTGGCGAACACAATCGATGAGAAATAAATCTTATGGAATGAATTCTTGGGGATATTTAAATATTGGAAAAGTTGAGCATGAAGACGGAGGAAGAGGGGGGTGAGATATAATCACAGCCTCGTCTTAAACACTATATGTACAGACAAACACATGTATACATTGATGCAGATGTACATCCACACATGCATGAATTGGCACACCCACACATGTGCACCGATGCAAATGCACACTCAGAGATGCATGGGTGCATGGAGACAAATGCACACCCACACGTGCATACATGGAATCATATGCACACCCAAACATGTATGCATAGAATAAGATGCACACCCACACATGCATACATGAAATAGGATGCACACCCAAACATGTATGGATGCACACACATGCATACATGGAATAAGAAGCACACCCAAACATGTATACATGGTATAGGATGCACACCTAAACATACATGAGTGTATGGAGGTACATGTGTATATATATATATGCTTTCTTTAACATGCATGGATGTACACCCACACTTGTGCACATTTATGCATATTCATATCAACATATGCCTGAATGGATGCACACAGCTAAACACCCACATAGTCAGTGTTATGTTAATCACTTTAAAATGAAAGAGTGTCCCAAGACCAGAGCATATATATATATATATATATATATATACACACTTATACATATACACACATATATATATATCTATACACACATATATATATATATATACATATACACATGTAAATATATATATATATATATATACATATATACCCCAAAATGACTAACTAAACACTCATATATCAAGCATTAAACTAATCCATGCATCTTTACATATACACACATTATATATGTATCACAGAGTGAATGTAGCTAAGACAAAAGTGTTGAGTAGAAAAGAGGACAAAACTCTGATTCCGTCAGGGAAATGGCCATGTTGGATATGCAGAAAAGGAACTGGCATAAATTCTATAAAATGCACACAATGCAGATCCTGGGTACACAAGAGATGTAGCAGGATAGCAGGCAAACTAACAGGTAGGGAGAAATGCGTATGCAGTAGATGTACAGGGAAATTAGACAGTAGAAGTCGCATTGATAGACACATTTTTCAAATGCAGGAGGGCGCTATAGAAGTGGTGGATAGCTTCCGGTACCTAGGAGATCAGATTAGCATGGGAGGAGGGTGTTCCGAGGCCATAGTATCTAGAATAAGGACGGGTTGAAAGAAGTTTAGGGAGCTGCTTCCTCTGCTGACGAAGAAGGGTTTCTCCCTGCATACGAAAGGCCGGTTGTATGATGCCTGTGTGAGGAGCGCGATGCTGCATGGTAGTGAGACATGGGCAGCAACTGCAGAGGATATGCGACGGCTGGAGAGAAATGAGGCAAGCATGCTCCGTTGGATGTGCAGTGCAAATGTGCATGAACGACCCAGCATAAATGTGTTGAGAGAGAAACTGTGTTTGAGAGGGATAGAATGTAGTGTACGGGAGAGGAGACTGAGGTGGTATGGACATGTGATGCGCATGGAGGATGACCGATGGGTGAAGAAGTGTCAGGAAATGCCAGTTGAAGGAAGACGTGGTAGAGGTAGACCACGAAAAACATGGGTGGAGGTGGTGAGAACAGACCTCAGATCATTGAAGCTCACGGTGGAGATGACGAAGGACCGTGACGAGTGGAGAGATGCTGTGCTGAATAAGATCCGTCTCACCCTTGCAAGCAGGGAAAAGCGGACGTAAAATGATGATGATGATGATATATATATATATATATATACACATACATACATATAAAGTATATACATTTGCTATGTTGTAAGTACCAATTTAATAATTGTTTCTACTTTTGGCACAAGGCCAGCAAATACCCAGCGCATTACTGGTACTTTATTTTATCGACCCCGTAAGGATGAAAGGCAAAGTTAACCTCGGCGGGATTTGAACTTGGAATGGCAAGGGCCGTAACTCTATGCGTCAAAGCATGGCGTCCGACCCTCTACCGATACTGCCAATCAATAATGAGAAATTTTTTATCTTATCAAGATTTGTTGAAAAAGCAAGGACAATATGTTTTAGTAAATATATTAGCACTAGGAAGAGCCTCCTCCAGCTGTAGAAACTAAACCAAAATCGGTTCTGTATGAGCAAGACATGGTCACCTGACCTAGAATTGCTCACCACAGGATAACTTGTCTAACCCATGCCAGCATGGAAAAGTGGACATGAACCCTTTAGCATTTAAATCAGCCATACCCTGCCAGAATTCTCTCGCCTTTTTTCTGTTCAAACCAGCCCTAACCGGCTACTCATACTGATATGAAGGTATTGTTCTAAAAAAATAGATGATATCAAAATGTCATAGATACGATCTTATGTGAGATAATTATGTGAAATAAAGTGTTTACCATGAAAATACAATAGTGTATATATGCGAGAGTCAAGTCTGTTGGTTAGAGGGGCACAACTATTCAACTCCATTCCGGTACATGTCAGAATTCTATCAGGATGCAGTGTGGAATCATTCAAATTGCAGCTGGATAGATACTTAAGCACCATTAGAGATGAACCCCATCTCCCAGGATATACACAACGAGCACAAACTGACTCAAACTCGCTCCTACACATGTCAAAATTAAACAGAGAATCCAACCTGGCAACCACACCAGACTCTGAGGGTGGAGTCTTCGACTTGGCCTGAGCATGGACTCAAACTCAAATGAAATAAAATGAAATGACTACAGTAATGTAAATGCTAAAGGGTTAAATGGTAATGATGATGATGATGATGATGACACTAACAATCCTACCAACCCCCCACTCTGTTGGTAGAAAAGATCGATTCCTAATTTAGGCACAAGGCCAGAAATTGTTTTGGGGGAAGAGTAAAGTGGAATAAATCAAACCCAGTGCATCACGGGTACCTTAGAGGCTCTCTTTAGTGTGGAAACATGGACATTAGATGATGGTGATGATGATGATGATGATGGTGATGGTTATGGTGATGATGATGATGGTGGTGATGATGATGGTGATGATGGTGATAATGATAATGATGATGATAATTATGATGATGGTGATGATGGTGATGATGATGACAATGATGATGATTCTAATGAAAAAGCCAAGCAACATCGGGATAATTTGAATCAATGCAACAACTGTTCTGTTCGGAACACAACTGAAAAGAAAATGGCTGCATGGGTAGAATGTCCAACAAACAAAGAACAAAAACCAGAATCAATTCTGTGGAGGGAATATACTACAGAACATTTCAATATGATTAATTCCAAATTAAGAGGTTTTGAGTTGTATCAAATCATGGTAGCTGAAACACATAGTCAGATATGTGAAAAATTGTTTTGATGTGATTTCAACTGAAGTTCCATGAGAAAATTCATTTACAAATCGGATAAGATTTTGGTATTCAAGGCTTACTGATATTAATCTTGTAAAACAAACTATGAATTTCCACACCATCAGTCCTGCCTAACATCTCTGAGATTTTCAAATCAAAATAGAACCAATCTTCTTTTTTAGATGTAGTGTAGGAGTTTCATGGATATCACATGGATCAATGATTAAATAGTTTGCTTCACAATTATAAGGTTTCAGGTTCGATTCCATTGTGTGGAATCTTGGGCAAGTATCATTTACTATAGCCTTAGGTTGACCTATGCCTTGTGAGAGAAATTGGGTAGACAGAAACTGTTTGGAAGCCTGGTGGTTGGACTACTGCATCTGTAATTCAAAAAGTCATCACCACAGACAAACACTACCATATCACTGACATACACACCATCATACTATACCACTGACTTGCACACCCTCACAACACCACACTACTGAAAACACATACACCACACCACTGAAACAGATATCATCATACCACTAACACACTAACATACACCATTAAACCACTGATTTATACCACCATACCAATAAACACATATACCATTATACCACCACAACATCATACCAATACACAGCCATACCACCACCACACACACCACCATACCACCACCACCACACCACACTATCACGATACCACCACCATACTACAATCAACATTTCAATAAGACACCAAGGAACAACAACATAAATTACAATCTGTAGTTATTTACCAACAACATACCACAAACACGCACTACCATACACCACCAACACGCACTACCATACACCACCGCACCACCAACACGCACTACCATACACCACCAACACGCACTAACCATACACCACCACACCACCAACACGCACTACCATACACCACCACACCACAATCAACATTTCAATAAGACACCAAGGAACAACAACATAAATTACAATCTGTAGTTATTTAATATGAGAAAAACAATAACAACAACAAATATAAAACAAACAAGAATTTGTTTGATTTTTGTTTCTGTAAACATCAAAACATTAGAATAGAATTTCAGATTTTCAAAGGAATTTTACATAAAATATGTTAAAGACATTCTTCCTGTTATGTAGGGTTTGTGGTTTACATGGCCCTTAACTCCTGGTGGAATTGTAAGGGTATTTAAAGCTGGTAAAGACCATCTCTCTCCAGGGTTTGAACACAGCCGATTTTTTCCAAAGAAAATAAATGCAAGAGAATATATATATATATATATAGAAAGAGAGAGATATCTATATAGAGATACACACACATATTTATATATATATATATATATATAAAGAGAGCTACATATATATATAGAGAGAGATGAGAGATACAGGGGAAAGATATATATATATATATAGAGAGAGAGAGAGTCATCTCCAGGACTATACCAGAACTTTATTGATCTCAGAAGGATGAAAGGCAATGTTAACATCAGTGGGATTTGAACTCAGAACGTAAAGGGTCAAAATAATAAAAATAACCAATAAAACTGCAGCAGAAATGATGCAAAGACAATCTTTCTTCTCCTTTCAGACATTAAAATGTCCATAATGTCTTCATTCAGGAAAATATGATTTGTAATTCGTGGGGAAGGGGAAGAGTCAATTACAGTACCAACCCTTACCTGCGGTCATGATTCTTGGTAGTGACCGAAAGAATATGGTCACAAATACGAATAAAAGTGGTCTTTGGAGTGACATTGTTCAATAGGGTATATAAAGCAGAGATCAGAGAGTCACTCCAGGTAGAGCCGTTACTTCTCCTAATTGAGAGATCACAGCTCCAATACTATGGGCATGTGGTTAGAATATCTCAGATCAGAATCTCTGAATTGAAAGATCACAGCTCCAATACTATGGGCATGTGGTTATAATATCTTAGGAAAGAATCTCTGAATTGAGAGATCACAGCTCCGATACTATGGACATGTGGTTAGAATGTCTCTGGAAAGAATCTCTGAATTGAGAGATCACAGCTCCAATACTATGGACATGTGGTTAGAATGTCTCTGGAAAGAATCTCTGAATTGAGATATCACTGCTCCGATACTATGGACATGTGGTTAGAATGTCTCTAGAAAGAATCTCTGAATTGAGAGATCACAGCTCCGATACTATGGACATGTGGTTAGAATGTCTCTGGAAAGAATCTCTGAATTGAGAGATCACAGCTCCAATACTATGGACATGTGGTTAGAATGTCTTAGGAAAGAATCTCTGAATTGAGAGATCACTGCTCCGATACTATGGACATGTGGTTAGAATGTCTTAGGAAAGAATCTCTGAATTGAGAGATCACAGCTCCAATACTATGGGCATGTGGTTAGAATGTCTCAGGAAAGAATCTCTGAATTGAAAGATCACAGCTCCAATACTATGGGCATGTGGTTAGAATGTCTTAGGAAAGAATCTGTGAATTGAGAGATCACAGCTCCGATACTATGGGCATGTGGTTAGAATGTCTCAGGAAAGAATCTCTGAATTGAGAGATCACAGCTCCGATACTATGGACATGTGGTTAGAATGTCTCAGGAAAGAATCTCTGAATTGAGAGATCACAGCTCCGATACTATGGGCATGTGGTTAGAATGTCTCAGGAAAGAATCTCTGAATTGAGAGATCACAGCTCCAATACTATGGGCATGTGGTTAGAATGTCTCAGGAAAGAATCTCTGAATTGAGAGATCACAGCTCCGATACTATGGACATGTGGTTAGAATGTCTCAGGAAAGAATCTCTGAATTGAGAGATCACAGCTCCGATACTATGGACATGTGGTTAGAATGTCTCAGGAAAGAATCTCTGAATTGAAAGATCACAGCTCCAATACTATGGGCATGTGGTTATAATGTCTCAGGAAAGAATCTGTGAATTGAGAGATCACAGCTCCGATACTATGGACATGTGGTTAGAATGTCTCAGGAAAGAATCTCTGAATTGAAAGATCACAGCTCCAATACTATGGGCATGTGGTTATAATGTCTCAGGAAAGAATCTGTGAATTGAGAGATCACAGCTCCGATACTATGGGCATGTGGTTAGAATGTCTCAGGAAAGAATCTGTGAATTGAGAGATCACAGCTCCGATACTATGGGCATGGGGTTAGAATGTCTCAGGAAAGAATCTCTGAATTGAGAGATCACAGCTCCGATACTATGGGCATGTGGTTAGAATGTCTCAGGAAAGAATCTCTGAATTGAGAGATCACAGCTCCGATACTATGGGCATGTGGTTAGAATGTCTCAGGAAAGAATCTCTGAATTGAGAGATCACAGCTCCGATACTATGGGCATGTGGTTAGAATGTCTCAGGAAAGAATTGCTGGATAGATTTTACAGACAAAACCAACCAGCAGGAGACCCATCTCTGAGCAAGATGGTTGGATAACATCCATGAGTTTAGCTGGTCTCACTTGGAGGATCCAGCTGGATCAGTTGGAGATGGTTGCTTCTGACAGGACCTGTTGGAGGGAGCGTTTGAGGACTCTGCCCCCACGACCCTCTCAGGAATATGTGGGAGAAGAAGAAGAAGAAGAAGAAGAAGAAGAAGAAGAAGAAGAGATGTAATGATAATAGCATAAGACATTACAGCACTGTTTCTTTTAGTGTAAAGCTGTAGAAATATTGAAATTGTAGTGACAGAAATGGCATAAAACTTTACAATGCCTCAATTTATTTTGACTTTCTTGGGATTTGAACCATTTAGACAATTTGCAGATCCTTGTTAGGATTCTGCTAAAAAAAAATCAAAGAGAGTTTAAGCAATGGCAGCTTTAAGTACAGTATGTTTTGAAAACATTATGATATTGCATTTGGCAAAAAGAAGAAGAATTTCAAGAGAAGAATTAATTTTGCTTACTTTAATCTTTTGAATACCAACCCTCCCCAAACTGCTGTTGTTTCTATGAAACAAAACAGCCCATTTTAAACAGTTCCTATTTTCAATTATAATTTCATATAAGCACTTTTTGTTAATTTGCATTGCAAATATCATTTTAATAATGAAATATTTCATTATTGATTATTTCAATATTAAGATGATGATGAGAAAACACAGGATTTGAAATTCTTTTAGAAAGAATTAGTCTGTGTGTGTTTCGGTGTGTGTATGTGTTGGGTTAGTTCGAGTTCTTGTGGTTGAGCATGGGGCATTGTGTCGATGTGTGACACACACATAATATATATATATATGGTATGAATGTATATTATAAAACACAGTGTACCCCCAGGCATTTACAATCCCGGTTATTCACAGAATTTTCCTTAGAACCTAACTAATAATTGTTTGTGGAAACCACCGCATATTCATGGAATCATAAATATCTTCCGGGATTTTTTAAAATGGCTTTTTTCGTGGCAATATATATTTTTTCATGCTTTTTAACACTAAATTATTAATAACAATATATTGTATTTGCAAGCCTAGATTTTATGTTATATTGACGTTTATAGGCATTTTTATGGACCGTGTCCAATATTCACGGTTTTTCATTCTTTGAGGGTGTTCTAGGAACGTAACCCCTGCAAATACTGGGGGACAACTGTGTATACAATGTTCATCAAATGCATGCCTTTTTACAGAACTTGAACTTAGTCAATTCAGTCAATCCACTGCCCCAGACTGGTCCTTTTTGTATTGACCTCCAAAAGAATGCACAGCAAAATTAACCCCAACAGGAATTGAAAGAAATACTACAAGGTATTTCCTCTGATGCTCGAACACCCTGTCGTGTCACTGGCCAGTGATAAGAAGGGCTTTATTCAGGTATAAAATCAATTATCCAAATAAAAATATAACCACCCCACTCATGTTGACGGCTGTACTAAATTCTTTTTAAATCCCTAAACACACAAAAGGTGATAGTGCCCACACCTTATATATTGTCTGCACAAAACATTTTTTTCTTTTTTTGGAGTGATATATAAATTTTATTTGAATAAAATAGTGTTCTTCATTTCTTGATGCCCTAAACGTGGGCTTATTTTGCTTAAAATGTTTAATCCAAACCCGGTCATGCTACAAGCATGGATATATGGATGTACAACAGTAAAAATTACAAAAAAATATTTAATTTTAAAATAAAATGTTTAGTGCATCTTTTTTTTGATTATTTCATTTCTAGACATCCGTAGTTGATGTGATCCTTACTTTGTTTTCTAGAGTGATAAAATTTGAATCTTGCTCCTGTATCCGAGAAGCAGCACAGGAGCAATTCGGTTTGCTCCACAGACGTTGCAGGCCCATACGAAACTCACGGCTCATAATCAAATAGACAAAAAACTTGTAGAATGAGTTCCCAATAGCAAGCCAGAGCAAGTAGAAGTTTAACGGGCTCCTGTAGTCGTTTTGCCTGCTGTAGATAATATGGTGCACTTGTAAAACACACCACGGGATCCATGCTAGGATGAATATCACAGACGCAACAGAATTCATAAAATAGTTCCATGGTCGGGATGCTCGATCCTGAATGATAGTCTCATAGACTTCTCGTTTCTTTTTGAAGGAAGGGGAGCAGAGGTAGGCTGTAGTGTAGATCAGGCCAAATATTGGTGGACAGGTCATGATGAGGCCTGCTGTGATGAAGTAGGCTAACTGGAGTTTCGTGTCGACGATACACATGAAAGCTTCCTCATCGTATCGGGCACGGTGCAGGGCAAAGAGTGGGGGACAACAGAAGCTGAAAGCAGAAACCCACACAAACACAGTCCAGCAGATACAGCGTACTGGAGACATGAGTGTGTGGTACCGTTCCGGTCTGCGTATAGCAACATAGTGATCAACGTTGATACACATCAATGAATATAAGCCAGCAATCCAAAATATAGTAGCAAGATATGCTTCAATTTGACAGAATCGGTTATCACCATACACCCACTGACCAAAAAAAGATGTGAGGATGGAAAATGGAGTTATGAAAAGTCCTAGGCAGAGATCAGCAAATGTCAGTGAATAGAAAAACAGCTTATTGACATTGTGAAAGCAATTAGTGTTGCAAAGTACAAGAATTATAAGAATATTGCCAACAATGATGACAAAATTAACAGCTATGATTAGTCCAGTCTGAATAGAAAGTTCCGGCTCCATTATAGTTTATGACAACCAAATCTTGTTAGACAGGAGGAAACAAAAATAGCGTTAAATGTTTCGTGATTGTATTACTAATGAGTTGTTTCCATAACTCTTAACATCCTGGAATTGTTTCCTGGAATTGTTTTTAAAATACCTAAATATATGGTTGTTACTTCAAACGTTTATATATAGTATGTATACTTGTGAAAATTTGCTATAAACTTAAGTCAAGACTTTAATGTTTAATGAGATGCAGTAATGGTGTAGTTTTGTTCTTTTCAAGACCTCCTGTAATGATTTAGCAGAAAATATCTAAAAACATGTTAGTTAATTCAAATGTTTAGAACATCTTTACTAGTGGACAGATAGTTGTGAAAATTTGCAGTATTAAATTGAAAACTTCAATCTTTAATGTGATGTAGTCATAATTCTGTTTTGTATTTTTGAAGAATTCTTTGCTACTGTTGTTTCATGAAGTACAGGATATTCAAGAGTTGAGTGTTTCATTAATTTTCAATATAATCAAGATTTTGGAAGAGTTTTAATAAAATATTTGTGACTTTAGATGTTAGAATTAATTATGTTAATGTTGACCAACTGAAATCTCATCTTATCGTTCACATTTCAACGAGATTATGACTCAGAGATTTTTTTACTTTAAACATGAATACTTTAATTCAGTTTTATATCAAAAAGATTTTAGTCTCTTTTGAGACAAAAAATTTATACATTGCAAAGAAGGAAAATGGAAATTGCATTGTTAATTTTGAGAAATTCCGTAATTCTGTGAGGAGATCATGTTTGTCAATGAGGTTTATGTATTTCTTCATTTTGCTTTTCTCATAAAATGAATAATTTAAAATCACTCAAATTGGAGGAATAATTACAAGAAAGAAGATTAGCATCGTTTTGATATTTCCAATCAGTTGACGAGAACATTTTGAAATGTTTGTCTTTAAATTGCATAGCAAACAACAACAACAACAAAGACAATGGCAACAACAACAAAGACAATTGCAACAACAACAACAAAGACAATGGCAACAACAACAACAAAGGCAGCACAGAAAGAAAAAAAATACAAATATGATAAAAAGAAAAACTAATAAAATTAAAACATGTTTAAATGAAAGAGAAATGATAAAAGATGAAAGTCAGTTTTTTTGAAAATTTTAGATTTAAATAAATCTGAAGAATGTATTGGGTACATGTGTGTATGTGTGTGTGTAGATGAGAGTGAGTGTATGGTGTGTTGTGTGTGTGTGGTGTGTTGTGTGTAGATGAGAGTCAGTGTGTGATGTGTTGTGTGTGAGGTGTGTTGTGTGTGTGTGAATGAGCATGTGTGTGTGTATAATGTATGTGCGTGTAGCTGAGTGTGTGTGCTGTGTGTGTAGGTGAGTGCAGTGTATGTATGTAAGTGTACTGAGGAAGAGGAGAAGAAGAACAGCCACAACAACAACCACTACTACCACAACAACAACAACCACTACTACCACAACCTCCACCACAAGTAGAAAGAAGCAGGAGGTGAACGAACCAGTTAAACTAAAATATTAATAATGGAAGTTTTAAGACCACATGAAAGTGAAAATTATAAAAGAAAAACATATAAACAGAAAAATTCACAAAAACTGAACAAAAGAATGAATATCTGTAAAGCTCAAGATGTCTTTCACCTCTCCTTTCTCCAGATAACAAGATCTGGAGGAGATATTTCAATCATACAAATTCAGAGGTTTATCTTTTATATGCTTGTCTATCTGTCTGACTGTCAGCATATAACTCCTAACATCCTGTAATAATCTAACAGAGTATATTCAAAAATTAATTTCTTAACCATTTTGATAATAGTAAACCTTTAGCATTTACATTACTCCATATTTACTATTGTATTTTCATGATAGACTTTATCTCACATATTATCGAATCTATGAGATTTTAATAATATTTATTTTGAAAACAATACCTTAAAATAAGTATGAGCAGCCAGTTACAGCCGGTTTGAACAGAAAATGGTGAGAGAATTCTGGCCAGATATGGCTGGTTTAACCCTTTAGCATTTGCATTACTTTACATATACTATTGTATTTTCACAGTGATGACTTTACCTCACATAATATCAAATCTATGAGATTTTGATATTATTTATTTTGAGAACAATAACTTAACATAAGTAAAAGCAACCAGTTACAGCTGGTTTGACTAGAAAGAGGTGAGAGAATTCTGTCTGAAGCTCCACTTAGTTCTATGATACAAGAACTGTTTGATTTTAAGTGTTTATATTTATCTAAAAAAACAAATTCCATATCTTCAAGAACCTTTGTTAAATTATGCTCAAAACACCAACTTAATATTGAGGAAGCTAGTTATATCAATAAGTCCCTCCAAATTCTTGATATTTTCCAAATTATTTGAAAATCATAAGCAGTGTCGTTCATTAGAAATATGATAATGAAAGAGTTAAAGTGTTTATATTTTTCTTAAAACCCTCCATCATAAT
>OZ024757.1:26671453-26676453 GCA_964016885.1 Eledone cirrhosa
GCCTGTGCCGTGAAGCTTTTATAGTGAGCAAAGGCACTGCACAAAGCCAGTCCCACTCTCTTAACCAAGATGATATTTACCAAAAAGAAGAACAAGTCAACATCATTGGATACCATCAGGGTTGCAGGTGTTATATCAGAGTTTTCCTTCTCCTAGAATTCTGCCTTGACAAAGGCTAAGGGGTCGTCTCTCCCGTATATATATATATATATATATATATATATATATATATATATATATATATACATACACATATATACATATATACATATAAATTCACACATACATAGCTGTCCATGTCTCTGGGTGACAAAGTACTAGAGTAGATATATTTTCATTTAAGAATGGAAATAATGTCAAGTACCGAATTCTTTAGCTTTAACCCTTTCAATACCAGCCTGCCTGTATCTGCCCCTGGTTCTATGATAACCCTGCCCATTGTAAAGTGTTCATATCCATCTTAAAACTTTTCATTTTAATTTTATGCAAGCAGGCCAAAATGGGGTTCCTTTGAAGGGTTTTATTTTGGGCGGGAGGAAGCATTACTCAATAGGGTGCATAACTCAGAGATAACGGAGTCATTCCAGGTAGAACCCCTACTTCTTCATATTGAGAGATCAGTACTATAGGCATGTGGTTAGAGTGTCTTAGGAAAGTATTGTGGGGACAGATTTTATGGGCAAAGCCAACCAGCAGGAGACCCAGTGGTCCAGCCAAAGCGATTGGAGATAGTTACTTCAGACAGGACCCTTTGGAAAGCATGTTTGTACAGGACTCTGCCTCCATGACCCTCTCAGGAGCAAATGGGTAAAGAGATAATAATAATAATAATATGAAGAACTTTGTCGTCATCTTAACACCAACTTAATGAAAACCTTCTTTACCCATGTATTCCAGGGAGGGTCGTGGGGGCAGTCCTCAGTCACACCTTCCAGAGGGTACTGTTAGAAGCAACTGCCTTCAATGGATCTGGCTGGTTCCCCAAGTGGGACCAAAACGAGCTCATGGATGTTACCCGCCTATCTTGCTCATGGTGTATATCTCTCAGTCTCCTGCCAATTGGCTTTGCCCATAAAATCTAATAAAAAAGTTATTTTATTAAAACCTTCCAAATTCTTGATTATTCAATGTATTTTTTAAGAGAAATATGGCCATGAAAGAATTACCATCACCCCTACTTGGCCCCACTTAACATCTTTAGTGGAGTCCCCTATTTTACAAACATTGAGATCAGGTTACCAGTTTAATCTTTAACATTTAAACCAGCCATATCTGACCAGAATTCTCTCACCTCTTTCTGTTCAAACCAGCCACTCATACTGATGTTAAGGTATTGTTTTCAAAATAAATAATATCAAAATCTCATAGATTCAATGTTATGTGAAATAATTATGTGAGGTAAAGTATTTACCGTGAAAATATAATAGTAAATATAGAGTATTGTGAATGTTATGTGAAATAATTATGGGAGGTAAAGTATTTACCGTGAAAATATAATAGTAAATATAGAGTATTGTGAATGTTATGTGAGATAATTATGGGAGGTAAAGTATTTACCGTGAAAATATAATAGTAAATATAGAGTATTGTGAATACTAAAGGGTTAAATATACCTGCCTACCTCTCTTGGTCCCTAGCTAAAAACAGTTTTGGACACTACTCATCCTTCCATGACTAAGCATTAAAAACATAAATAAAATAAAAAGGCAATTTCTTTAGCATTGGGGCCATTATAAAATGTCCCTATTACTCTGTTAACCCGATTGAACAGAGAAAAAAAGGGGTCACACGCTGCCATTTATCTGAACTTTTGTGTATTATAGGATTGTTCAAAGTTGTCCTAGGGCTATACAACAACAATAACACTGTTTACTCACACTATTAAATACCAACAACTGGTATCATGTCCCCCACAAATAACAACTGGCCCCATGTCCCTCAAACTGCTAAATAACAAACTTAAAAACTTACCCTGCATTAACCCGTTTGTTACCATATTTCTAATGAAATACTCTGTATTTTACTTTAATCAAATAATTGTTTCTACTTTTGGCACAAGGCCAGCAATTACCCAGTGTTATACTGGTACTTTATTTTATCGACCCCATAAGGATGAAAGGTAAAGTTAACCTTGGCGGGATTTAATCAAATAATGAAACATTTCTCATGGATTTACACAAATTACTTATTTCATTATTAAAATAATATATGTAACATAACAAAAAGTTCTTATATTTTGAAATATTTTAATCAAAGTGAAAACTTTTCATTATTAAAATAATATTGTTAACATCAAAAGTTCTTATACGGTGAAATATTTTAACCAAAATGGGAACCTTTCATTATTTAAAATAATATTTGTAGCATGAAAAAAGGATCTTACATTAAATTATGTTGCAAGATTTTAATTCAGATAGGAACCTTTCATTATTAAATTATTATTCTTAACATCAAAAGTTCTTATATGTTGAAATATTTTAACCAACATGGGAACCTTTTATTATTAAATTAATATTTGTTGCATGACAAAAAGTTCTTATATTAAATTATGTTAAAAGATTTTAATTCAAATAGGAACCTTTCATTCTTACGGGGTTGATAAAATAAAGTACCAGTCATGCACTGGGTTGATTCAATCAACTTACCCCTTCCCCTCCACAAAAATTGCTGGCCATTTGCCTAAAGCAGAAACCATTAATTAATAACAAAATTATGTTATATGATGAAATATTTGAATCAAAATGGGAACCTTTCAGAGTTCAAATCCTGCCGAGGTTAACTTTGCCTTTCATCCTAACAGGGTCGATAAAATAAAGTACCAGTAATACACTGGATAAATGCTGGCCTTGTGCCAAACAATTATTAAATTAATATTTGTAGCATGAAAAAAAAGTTATATCAAATTATGTTAAAAGATTTTAATTCCAATAGGAAACCTTTCAAAATGGGTGGGTTTTTTTTTCACAGAAACAGAACCGGTATCAAAAGGGTTAAAGGGGTATTTCTAAGATATCCAATAAGGAGACATAAGACACCTAACACTGTCTACAAATATCTCTATGTAAGGGGACACACTACCACTAGACTTGGTTAGATAAAATATATATTTGAGTTAATAATAATACTTACAGTAGAGAAATATCACAGCAATGTTGTGGTCTGTTACGGAAATCTTGATGTATAACTTTTACACACGTATTGTGGTTATGGTGGTGGTAGTAGTGACGGTGGTAGTGGTGGTGGTGGTAGTAGTGATGGTAGTAGTGGTTGTGGTAGTAGTGATGGTGGTAGTAGTAGTAGTGATGGTGGTAGTAGTGGTTGTGGTAGTAGTAGTAGTGATGGTAGTAGTGGTTGTGGTAGTAGTGATGGTAGTAGTGGTTGTGGTAGTAGTGATGGTGGTAGTAGTAGTAGCAGTAGTTGCAGTAATGGTGGCGGTGGTGGTGGTGGTGGTAGTAGTAGTAGCTGCAGTAATAGTAGTGGTGGTGGTGGTAGTAGTAGTAGGGGTGGAGGTGGTGGTAGTAGTAGTAGGGGTGGAGGTGGTGGTAGCAGTAGTAGTAGCTGCAGTAATAGTAGTAGGGGTGGTGGCGGTGGTGGTAGCAGTAGTAGTAGTAGTTGCAGTAATAGTAGTAGTGATGGTGGTGGTAGTAGTAGTGTCACGGCTGCTAAGTCTCGATATGTATACAACACAGCTAATATACAGTGTCGTAGCAACCAGTGAGGTGTGGCCCCATGTCAAAGGTTGCAGTTGTCAAACAGCTACTGTTACAGTTCACTGGTGTCACTGTCACAGGATGCTGGGGCACTGCTGTGTGACAGGATAATGGGGTACTGCTGTGTCACAGAATGATGTATAGGTGTGTTACAAAATTCCTTGGTGCTCGATTGTGTCACACAGCTTCTTGGTGCTCTACCCTGCAGTGTCACATTTCTCCTGGGTGCTCTATTCTGCAGTGTCACACAGCTCCTTGGTGCTCTACTCTGCAGTGTCACACACTTACTTGGTTCCCTGTCCTGCAGTGTCACACAGCTCCTTGGTGCTCTACCCTGCAGTGTCACACACTTACTTGGTCCCCTGTCCTGCAGTGTCACATTTCTCCTGGGTGCTCTACTCTACAGTGTCACACACTTACTTGGTTCCCTGTCCTGCAGTGTCACATTTCTCCTGGGTGCTCTACTCTGCAGTGTCACACACTTACTTAGTTCCCTATCAGGTAGTATCAAAGGATATTGATGTATAGGTGTGTCACAAAATTCATTGGTGCACTGTCCTGCTGTGTAACACACTTTCTTATTGCGCTACTCTGGTATGTAACACACCTTCTCGGTCCTCTATCCTGCTGTGTGTCACAACACTTTAATGGGGCCCAAGTTTATCAGCCTCCTTGCAGTGGGACCTAGAAACTAATCACTGATCTCCGAGACCAACTGATATTTAACCCTTTAGCGTTTAAACCGGCTGTATCTGGCCAGAATTCTCTCACCTCTTTCTGTTCAAACCAGTTGTAACCAGCCACTCATACTGATGTTAAGGTATTGCTCTCAAAATAAATAATATCAAAATCTCATAGATTTGGTATTATGTGAGATAATTTTGTGAGGTATATATATAATGTAAATGCTAAAGGGTTAAGAAGAGGAGGAAGATTTTAGTGTTCTGTTCTGATGTGTAACATCTCTTGCTAACCCACTCTGATGTCTTCTTGCTGTAGTTTAGCTCCAGATCAGCCACAACCAAACCATCTTTTGCTACAGCTAGGTACTACATTAACTAATGCATCCCTTATATTTTTAAGATGGTAGAGGACTATTTGAGGCAGATTTGGCTTCTATTTCTAGCTGGTCAAGCAACTGCCTAGATGTGCCGTAGTTTGTTTGTGTTCTAATGTGTGATACACACACACACACATACCTAGTATGTCCTCATCACTTTGTTTGTTGTGTCATATGTAGATGTCTTTCTCTGTTCATTTCCTGAGGTGTCACACACCCCTAGATGTCCT
>OZ024757.1:26678953-26711453 GCA_964016885.1 Eledone cirrhosa
GGAATGATAGGGACCCCAGTCACTACAGCTGAGTAAACTGGAGCAATGTGAAATAAAGCGTCTTGTTCAAGGAAACAACACATCACCCGGTCTGAGAATTGAACTCACAACCTTTCGATTGCAATATATATATATATATATATATATATATATAGTATTAGTTATACTATTTATGGTTATGTAAATACAAAACCTTATGCAGTTATAAGTATTTTTTATACACACCCTAAATAGTGGTAGGCAGTAATGTATTACTACCTTATGCCACACATAACATTTGCCACACATAACATTTGCCACACATATAACATTTGCACTATATAACCGCTTATCTTCATGTTGTATTTTAACCTGTATTTTTGATTGTACCTCTTAATCATCATCAACGTTTAACGTCCGTGTTCCACGCTTGTATGGGTTTGGACGGGGTTAGTCCCACTTGAGGCAAGAGTGATTGTCTTGCTCGCATAGGACTGTCTGGCAGGTTTTCTACAGTTGGATGCCCTTCCTAACACCAACCACATTTACAGTGTGGGTCTGGGAGGTTTTTACTGTGTTGCCTACACAGCCACATTACAGCGTGGACTGTGTGTTTTTTGTCGTGACACCTACACGATCTCATTTGTTTCGGCCTGGATGGTGTGGCACCAACACAACTTTACATAGAACGGGGGTGGCGTGGATGGGGTCGGGGTGGTGGGACGGGGGGGGGGGTATTTTGTTAGAGATGCCTACTGGCTGTAGTAGGTTTTACTATGTATTTAGGTAAGGCGGGTCTTCTCTGTTACTGAGTACCGCCAAAGGTCTAGGTCCAGTGACATTGTCTTGGAGAGGTGTAAGTGTGTGAGGTCGGAGTTTATCAGCTCGTCCCAGGTTTTTCTAGGTCTGCCTATTCCGTGGCTACCGTCTATCTTTATTGCCCTGCACTTTGTTATACAGCTATCGACTTTCATGCGCATCACGTGTCCATACCAACGTAGCCTTCTCTCGAGTAAACAACATCCGATCCCTCTTATTTCTAATTTTTAATTTTATATGAATGTAATCTCGAAGTGTGTACTGCCACTCTAAATTCTGTAATGAATGTTGACCCACAATATTTGCATATGTATCTGTATGTCTCTTGGCTGAAAAGGAGGTCATATAACTGTCCATGCATTAATAAATTGCTCCGAAGAATCCAAACCTCGGTTTGGAGGAAACAGCTGTAAGCACAATAATGTTTTGAACAGTTCTTTGATTCTTATATTTCATATATTTCATATATTATATATATATATATATATATATATAAATGGAAGTTCAGTAGAATCGAAGCTCTGGCTGTGACCAAGCTAACGAATGCAATCCGGAATGTGCAGCTAAGCACTCAATAAGGTAGAGTAATAACATATGTTTAGACAGCTTGACAAATTGAAGACTGCCACCGGTGGGCCATCCGCAAGGACCAAAGCAACGAGAAAACCAACTCAGGATAATTTGACATATATATCCTTCTTTGTAAGAGCGAGGGACCCCATTTCCATACTATCCTTCTTTGTAAAAAAACCCAGCTGTGTTCAGATCTGGAGAGAGGAGATGGGTTCTACCAGGTTTAAAATGCCCAAGACATGCTGGCTGTTATTACATGGCACCCTTACGACTCCATCAGGCATTACATGTCCATACATACAGTAGTAGCATTACTGTAGTGGTATTACTAATGGTAGTAGTAGTAGTAGTAGTAATAGTAGTGGTCACAGTAATGGTGGTGGTAGTAGTAGTAGCTTAGCCCTAGGTCAACAACTGGTCAATCAGATCTAAAATGAAAGACATTCCAGCTATGACCATCCCATGTGCATACACACACACACACACACACACACACACACACATACACACATACACACATATATATATATATATATATATATAGTGTAGATACAGTTACATATGCCAAAGTGTTCTTTTCTTATTTGAAATGGGAGGGAAATGTGGCTGCTATTTCTGGCAGGTCTAGCAAACATGTAGAAGCTCCTCATTGATATAAGTATTATAGTAATAGTAGTAGTTGTAGTAGTAGCAGTAGAAGAGTTAGTGGTAGATGTGTGGTGGTGATGGGGGCAGTGGGAGAAATGAGGATGGAGGTGGTGGTTGTGTGGTAGTGGTAGTGATGGTGGCAGTGGTAGTGATAGTGGTGGTGGTTGTGTGGTAGTGGTAGTGATGGTGGCAGTGGTAGTGATAGTGGTGGTGGTTGTGTGGTAGTGGCAGTGGTGGTGATTGTGGTAGTGATAGTGGTGGTGGTGGTGATTGTGGTAGTGATAGTGGTGGTGGTTGTGTGTTAGTGGTAGTGATGGCGGCAGTGATGGTGATTGTGGTAGTGATAGTGGTGGTGGTTGTGTGGTAGTGGCAGTGGTGGTGATTGTGGTAGTGATAGTGGAGGTGGTTGTGTGGTAGTGAGGTAATTGTGGTAGTGGCAGTTGTGGGGTAGTGATGTTGGTAGTGGCAGTTCTGTGGTAGTGGTGGTTGTGTGGTAGTGGCAGTTGTGGGGTAGTGATGTTGGTAGTGGCAGTTGTGTGGTAGTGGTGGTTGTGTGGTAGTGATGTTGGTAGTGGCAGTTGTGTGGTAGTGGTGGTTGTGTGGTAGTGATGTTGGTAGTGGCAGTTGTGTGGTAGTGATGTTGGTAGTGGCAGTTGTGGGGTAGTGGTGGTTGTGTGGTAGTGGCAGTTGTGGGGTAGTGATGTTGGTAGTGGCAGTTGTGTGGTAGTGGTGGTTGTGTGGTAGTGATGTTGGTAGTGGCAGTTGTGTGGTAGTGGTAGTTGTGTGGTAGTGATGTTGGTAGTGGCAGTTGTGTGGTAGTGGCAGTTGTGTGGTAGTGGTGGTTGTGTGGTAGTGGTGTTGGTGTTGACACCACAGATGAAAGACTGTCAAAGTGGGCTTCAATTCCTGCAGCTGTTGTTGTTACTGTTGTTGTTGTTGTTAATACTGTTGTTGTTGTTGTTACTGTTGTTGTTATTGTTTATACAGTTTTGTTGTTACTGATGCGGTTGTGGTGATGATAGTAGTGGCATTAGTAGTGTTATTGATATTGGTGGCTTTAGTAGTGTTAGTGGTAGTGATGGTGAGATGGTGATGGTTGCAGTGGTAGTATTAGAGGTGGTGGTGATGGTTGCAGTGGTAGTATTAGAGGTTGTGGTGGTGGTGGTGGTGATGGTTGCAGTGGTAGTATTAGAGGTGGTGATGGTTGCAGTGGTAGTATTAGAGGTGGTGATGGTTGCAGTGGTAGTATTAGAGGTGGTGGTGGTGGTTGCAGTGGTAGTGTTAGAGGTGGTGGTGGTGGTGATGGTTGCAGTGGTAGTGTTAGAGGTGTTGGTGGTTGCAGTGGTAGTATTAGAGGTGGTGGTGGTGGTTGCAGTGGTAGTATTAGAGAGAGTGTTGGGAGCAGTGGTGGATATATTTGTATTAGAAGTGATGATGTTGATGGTGGAGGTGGTGGTGAAGAGATGTTGACATACAGTATATAATTTGGAAAATGAAAGTAAAGGGTTGCTAGAATGAGGGGTTTAGTGTGAGGAAAGATATATATAAATATATATGTGTGTGTGTACACATACACACACACATATATATATTTAAACGATGATGATGATATATATGTGTGTATGTGTATACATACATATACACACTCACTCGCATATATATATATATATATATATATATATATATAAATGAAAGATATATATATATATATATAATTGTTTCTACTTTTGGCACAAGGCCAGCAATTACCCAGTACATTACTGGTACTTTATTTTATCGACCCTGTAAGGATGAAAGGCGAAGTTAACCTCGCCGGAATTTGAACTCAGAATGGCAAGGGCCATAACTCTATACGTCAAAGCATGGCGTCCGACCCTCTACCGATACTGCCAATCCACCGCCCTATATATATATATATAATGTGTGTGTTTGTACATACATATACAAATATATATACATATACACAAACATATATAAATATATATATGATGATGGTGATGATAATGATGAGAGAGGACTCTTCAGCTGAGTCAAAGACATGGCAACCTCCCTAGGGCTGGTTTCATGATAAAATGCTCTTGGTAGACCAAGGGAACGAATGTAAGCAAGGTAATTCATTGATGCTCCAACGTCTGGCAATGGACTTGGTAAACACCCACAAAGTTATTAACCATCTCGCCAACAACAACCCTGAGCACCTTTTTGATCTCCATATGTCTAACACACGTGGACATGCCTACAGAGTCAGAAAACAGCACAGCTCCCATCACTTTCGGAAGTATTTTTTCACGCTTAGAGTTGCTGAAGCATGGAACAAACTGCCTGCGTCAGTTGTTAGCTGCCGAGACACTGCATCCTTTAAAACCCTCATGCTTCCCGAAATTCGCCAAAACTACACCTCATGTCTCCCTTCCATACACATGCACACGTGTATATCATGACTCATGCACTGTTCATTTTCCTGACGTTTGTACATTACCCTATGTACTATACATACACTTTTGATGAGTTGCAGTGCACCTGAGCACTGTATACAATATTTTCATTATTATTATTTATTTTTTATAAATATGAGCCCCTGGCCCGTTTGAGCAGAGGAACGTACCTAGGTAAAATGCAGAGCCCAGCCTACACTGTACTGTGGTCGTGTAGGTGTCATGACAAAAAGCACCCAGTATTTACTGTAAATGTACACCCTGCTGTAGAAACCAAGCCAATATCAGTTTTGTATGAGCAAGATATGGTCATCTGACCTGGCATTTCTCACAAAAGAACAACTCATCTAATCCATGCTAGCATGTAAGAATGGACGTTAAATGCTGTTGATGATTATTAATTATATATATATATATATATATATATATATTTATTTATATATATTAAAGGATATAATGGGAAATTCATGTTGATAAAAGCTATAGAATTTCATTTCGTATTGATTTTGCTGTTTGATATTATGTTGCCATGGTGCACCAGTGCACAAAATGCACCTCACGTTCAGCTGTACTATCATTCTTATTACTTTATTTAAATGGCTACAAACTGACATGGTGGTGATGATGTTATGTATTAAAACATTGAATCCAACAAAAGTCTTGGAGCATTCTACAAAGTTCATTTTATTGTGGCCCCAGAATTATGGAGGCTGCCATGCCCTTGACACAACTGCATGGTCCTCTCAACCCTTTGTTTGGTCAGTTTTCTATAGATGGATGCCCTTCCTGTCAACAACCATTTTACTGGGTGTATTGGGTGTGTTTTGTCGTGTGACCAGCACATAAGTATACACGCACACAATTTTTATGTATATAATCACATATATACAGGTAATTTTTAAACACTACTGCAATCTACCTATCACCAATAACAGTAACTACAACATCAACAACCACCACAACAATAGGCACATCAACAACTACAACAACACCAACAACAACAACATCAACACACACTACAACAATCACTAGCACAACAACAGCAACAACCACATCACATAACACCACCATCAACACATTAACAACACTATCACCAACAACAATCACAAAATTTCTTCTCAAATTCTGAGTCCATTTAAACTTTAAATTACAAAAATGATTTTAGCAGAATAAGGAAAAAGAAGAATAGAAAATGGGCTGTTCTTGAGATCCGACCAAGGAAACAATGCTTCCATTGGTCTTTCCACCTTAATTGATACAGTGTGTCAATCGCAACCCCTGATAGTATTTATTTATATGAACAAATACGTAAACAAATCATCATATATATATATATATATATAGTTCAAGGAAACAACAAAAAGTGGTACAAAAAGTCTTATTAGTTTCACGCTTTATACAAAAAAGGGAAAGAAAGTTTGACATGTTGGGCTTTAGCTCTTCTTCAGGAGTACAAAAGTAGAGACAGGATTACAAAGGATAGACACAGAAAATAAAAGGTAGTCCAAGTAAAATGAGAAAAACCCCCTGAAAATAAAGAGAGTAAACAAGACAAACTGTTAGGAGACAAAGCTGGTGGAGGCATAGCTGAAGGAGTCCCTAACCCGGAAGGACTGGTCATTGTGATGGAAAAGGGTGGTAGTGTGAGCTAGTGCTAAGCGTATGTTGGACTTACGATCATAATGTCGTGGGTTTGACTCCTAGGCTGGGTTGTGTGTTGTGTTCTTGAGCAAAACACTTCATTTGACGTTGCTCGAGTATACTCAGCTGAAAATGAATACCAGCAATAGCTGGGGGTTTAACCATGTAATGGACCGGCGTCCTGTCCAGGAGGTAGTCTTGTACTCACAGTCACTACATGCCATGGAAATATGTCTGGCCTGATGAGCCTCCAAGCTTGAGGCAGACTTTAGACATATATATATATATATATATATATATATATATGAACAAGTATATTTCATTTCATTTTACGTCCGCTTTTTCCCTGCTTGCAAGGGTGAGATGGGAACTGATTCTGGCTTGATTTCTACAGCTGGATGCCCTTCCTAACACCAACCTCATTTACAGTGAGTGCTGGGTGCTTTTTTTTTCCGTGGCACCTACACGTCCACTTTACAGTGTGGGCTGGGTGCTTTTTTGCCATGGCACCTCCACGACCACTTTGCAGTGGAATGATAGGGACCCCAGTCCCTATCATTTCATTTCTACAGCTGAATAAACTGGAGCAATGTGAAATAAAGTGTCTTGCTCAAGGAAACAACACATCACCCGGTCTGAGAATTATATATATATGGACAAGTATATATAGGACCATATATATATGTGCAAGTAGGGAAAAGCGGATGTAAAATGATGATATGTGTGAGAACTATATATATATATATATATATATATATATATATATATATATATATATATATATGTCGTATCTACCTACGCCTGACTTTTTCTTTTTATTGTTCTATGCACAAACACACACACACATATATATATATATATATATATATATATAGAGAGAGAGAGAGGGATATATATATATATATATATATATATATACACATATATACATAAACATATATACACATATATACATATACATATATACACATATATACATATACACATATATATATATATATATGAATAAATATAAACAACAATAAATCAGAGACAGAAAAAAGGAGGGTGGGGATGCCATGAGCCACCCCACACTCACCTAAACTCTGTCTATGAAAGGTAAGACTATGTATGTATGATATTATTAAATAGTCTGGCTGGGACTGATTACAAGAATACAAGAATATATAGACAACTACAATAACAACTACAATAACAACTACAATAACAACTACAATAACAACTACAATAACAACTACAATAACAACTACAATAACAACAGCAGCAAAGAGACGAAGCATCAGATTCAGTTCTGCTGTTAGCTAAAGGCAATACTAATAATGGTAATGACAATAATAACAATAAAAACAAAAGTAATAATATTACTAATAATAACAACAACAACCATACATAATAATAATAATTATGTTTTCTTTTCTCTTTTCTTTTTTTTTTGTTTTCTTTATTAACCACAAGGGTTGACACAAAGCATAACATTAAGGACAGTACAATAATAATAACAACAATAATATCAACAATAACAACAACAATAATAACAACAATAATAACAATAATAATATCAATAATAACAACAACAACAATAATAATAACTAATAATAATAATATTCATAATTATAATGACAATAAAATAATATCAAAAATAATAATAATGATGATGATGATGGTGGTGGTGGTGGTGGTGGTGGTGATGTAATAATGACGATGATGATGTAGTGATGGTGATGATGTAGTAATTATGATGGTGATGAAGATGTGATGGTGATGGTGGTGGTGGTGGTGATGAAGATGTAATGATGATGGTGGTGGTGGTGGTGGTGATGAAGATGTAATGATGATGGTGGTGGTGGTGATGAAGATGTAATGATGATGGTGGTGGTGGTGGTGGTGGTGGTGGTGGTGAAGATGTAATGATGATGGTGGTGGTGGTGGTGGTGATGAAGATGTAATGATGATGGTGGTGGTGGTGGTGGTGGTGATGAAGATGTAATGATGATGGTGGTGGTGGTGATGAAGATGTAATGATGATGGTGGTGATGAAGATATGATGGTGATGAAGATGTAATGATGATGGTGATGGTGGTGGTGGTGATGAAGATGTAATGATGATGGTGATGGTGGTGGTGGTGATGAAGATGTAATGATGATGATGGTGGTGGTGGTGGTGGTGAAGATGTGATGATGATGATGATAACTAACAATAATCTCGAGGCAACAGAGAGAACACCAACACTAGACATTTTTCGATTATTTACCTTAATTTCTGTTAATGGAACTTACATAGATTTCCAATATGATCGTTATTGATATGGTGGTGATGGGGTTAATGGTAGGGAGGTGTGGAAGAGGTGGTGTTGGGGGGGCGACAACTTTACTTTTCAGTACAACACAGTCAATAAAACAAACACCAATAATATTGATGTATATACGTATATATATATATATATATATATATATATACATATATATATATATACATATATATATATATATACATACAAGGTGTGGACGATATTTGTTCGCAATTTTCAACTGCTAATTTTATGCAAATTTATTTTACTTGCGTTGTCACTCTTGTCTTCATAAAAACAGTGACTATATTTCCATTATTTATTTTCGGAATAATTGATTATGAATAATTTTGAACCTCCAAATTTGTGGAAGAGACATGGAGTTCTTCTTGGAATCCGCGCCGAGAGAACAAATAAGGAAATTTCAGACTTTCTCAGCGTCAGCAGGAGAATGGTGGAAAAGGTCAGAAAGGAAGATTCAGGATTTGACTACGAAGCAACATCAGAGAGGAAAACACATGATCGACGATCTGATGCCTTCAGAACGCCCGAGTTCATCGCTGAAGTTCAGGATATCATCAACAATGAACCTAGCAAGTCGATGCGTGCTATTGCAAGGGAGAAAGGCGTGGATGAAAAGGTGGTACATGAAGACATTCGCTACGTTTCATACAAGATGAGGAAAGGACAATTTCTGTTAAAGGCGATGCAAGAAAAGCGACTGAAGCACGCAAAGAAGCTGATCAATAAGTTGAAACACCCACTGGAGCCAGACATGCTGTAGTTTTTCTCCGACAAGAAAAACTTCTGCCAAGACCAGAGGATCAACTCCCAGAACAACAGGTGGCTCGCTGTCTCATCCAAAGACGTGCCCAGAGTCATGCAGACAAAGTTTCCAGCAACAACATTGGTCTTAGGTGTCGTCAGCATTCAAGGTGACGTCATGCCACTTCGCTTCTTCCATAAGGGCCTCAAGCTGAACACCAATGGCTACATATGCGTTCTGAGCAAGGTAGTAAAGCCCTGGATCGACCAGGTAGCTGCAGGTAGGCCGTACATGTGGCAGCAAGACTCAGCGCCCTGCCATACCAGCCGAAAGATCCAAGCCTGGCTGTCAGAGAACTTCGTCGACCACACTTCACCTGACATCTGGCCTCCCAGCTCGCCTGACTGCAACCCCCTCGACATCTTAGTGTGGGGCGCAGTGGAACGAGACACCAACAGATCTAGCTGCAATACGAAAGATGATCTGAAGGCCTTTAGGGGCCTAAGTCGGGGGATAGTGACGAAGGCCTGTAGCCGGTTCCAAGGCCATTTTGAGGCCGTCATCAAAGCCAAGGGCGGGTTTATTGAGTGAGATCAAAAGAACAAGTCATGAAGACAAACTGACCCAAGTTTGATAAATAAATCTTAAAAAATAAAACTACTGTGTTACTTTTTCCTAGACAGTAATCTTGCGAATAGATATCGTCTGCACCCTGTATATATATATACATATATATATATATATATATATATATATATATATATGTATATGTATGTATATATGGACATGTAATTCCTGTTGGAATTGTAGGGATCGTTGTCATGACATAGAGTATATCTTGGGTCCTTTAAACATCTTCAGTGCCGTAGATGAACTAACTCAGCCTAACATGTATGCATTCCAGTGCCATGGACGAGATAGCTCGTCCTAACATATTTGAGCTCTTTTCCAACAGTTCATAACTTCAAAGCTAGATGGGGTTACTAGTTTATTGATGTGACCTTTGTCAATCATTCAGATATGCGTTGTTAATAATGTTTGTTTTAAAAAAAGTCATTTTATTAAAAAAAAAAAACACCCAACGCAGCAACTGTAGCTGTGTAAAACATACGCAGCAGTCAACAGGTTAAACCTGGCAGAGCCCATCCCCTCTCCATGTCTAAACTCAGCCGATTTCTTCCTGATAAATGAAACAGGGAGGAAGTGAGAAAGAGAGATAGAGGAATAATCAACCCTAGTCCTGGATTGGTACTTTAGTTATGTATGTATGTAAGGACCCATAAATCCTGATGTAATCGGAGGAGCCCCATAATAACATACAACATGTCATGGGCACTTTAAACCTAGCAGAGTCCATTTCTTTTCCAGGTGTGAACACAACTAATTTCTTCCAGTGAAGGAGAGAGAGAATGGTGGAGAGGAAGTAAGAAAGAGATATAGAAGAATTGACCCCAGTAGCAGACTTTAAAAAAAAATGTTTAGTAGACTTTAAAAAAAAAATTTTTTTTAAATTTGAAAGGCTAAGTTGACCTCGGCAGGATTTGAAATCAGAGTGCAGAGAGCTGGAATAAATACTGCAATATTTCATCTGCCTGTCACTGTGAATTGCCTTCCTATTGACCACTGGTCACTGGTCTCTGTCCTCTGAGGCATTTTTGCCCATCGCTGTCTTTGACAGCATTTAGCTGTTTTAATGGCTGTTCTCGTGATGAGTTTTTCTCATTTTTATATGTATTCAAATACACTCTTACTTCATCTCATTCAGAGACAACATTATTTTAACTGCAAGAAAATGTTAAATGATATTCTAACAACTCTGCCAAAGTCTGACCACAGTATTGGACTGCTACATCGTTTTTTTTTTTCTGCTTTTTTATTGAACGAAGAAAGAAAAGCAAAGTTGACCTCAGCAGGATTTTAATTCAGAGTGCTAAGGGCTGAAATAAATACTGCAAAACAATCTATATGATGTTCTAAAGACTGTGTCAAAGTCTAAAGGTTCACCATTGAAAAGTGTGTTGGGGAGAGAGTGTCATTCAGTGCCCCCAATAATGAACCCAATTTCATCAGACTAAAAATTAGTCTTCAACCCTACAAATGTTCATGAGAATCTATCCCTTATTTAAGATAGTATAAACATTTGAATTAACAAAGCCTGTTCTAAGATATTTTCTGCTTCATTTATATTGTATCTGACATTCAACCATATAATAATTGTTTCTATTTTAGGCACAAGGCCTGCAATTTGAAGGGGAGGGGAAAGTTGATTAAATCGAACCCAGTGTATAACTGGTGTTTTATTCTGTCGCCCCCGTTGGGATAAAAGGCAAAGCTAGCCTCGGTGGGTTTTGAACCCAGAAGGTAAAGGGCCGTAACTCTATGCCACGAAGCCCATATAAAATATAATGTCTGAATAATTGAATAATGATTCATGAGTAAATATTCCAGCAAATATCAACAGTGAGATCTTCACGTCGAGGGGAGATAATTCTTTCCCCACAAATTCTTGTAATTGATCAAATACAAATGTCCCTTCAACCTATCTTATTTCACATGCTTTCTTCTGATGAAGGACTGGCGTCCGAAACGTTAAGACCCTCTTCTTGCTATATCAAGCGTTAACCTAATATATTCCTTCCATATACTGTACCGATTGTGTTGTTATTTCTGTTTACCTTTTACACACACACATTATATATATATATATACTAGATGAGGGTAATGTCATCGGCTTCTTTCTGTCAACATACTCTCTCTAGCATGAGTTAGATGAGTTGTCCCATTAGAGGCAAGTTGAGTCAAGTGACCATGTCTTGCTTATACAAAACTGTTTCTGGCTAGATTTCCTCAGCTGGATGCCAGAACTTATAATCTGACACTCATTGTCGGGCTTCCAAATAATTAAACCCTTGATATATTTGTTCTGCATCAGGTTTGACACAAAGAATGAAACAAACTAAATTAGAAGGCTGTACTTACATGTTCACCAAAGACAATCAAGGCACCAAATTTGGGAGCAAGATCAAACATGAGTCCTGAAGCATTCCAGAATGCTTCAATGGGCCCCTCATTTCCAGTGTAGAAGAATATCGGGCCATCGTGTTTCTGGTCCCACCATTTGTCTGTAATTAAAAAATCAGCTGAATAGAATGCAATCAAACATACGAATACACGGATACATACACATACATAAACACAGATACATACACAAACACACATGTACACACACATACATAAACACACACACACACGTACACATAAACACACATAAACAGGTCCTAAATTTGGTACAGACTTACATCTATTGGTATGTTTATATCTTAGTATAATAATAATAATTGTTTCTATTTTTGGCACAAGACGAGCAATTACTTCAGTGTATTACTGGTACTTTATTTTAGTATAATAATAATTGTTTCTACTTTAGGCACAAGGCCAGCAATTAACCAGTGCATTACTGGTACTTTATTTTATCGACCCCGTAAGGATGAAAGGCAAAGTCAACCTCGGCGCGATTTGAACTCAGATCGTAAAGGGACGTAACTATGCTGGAAAGCATGGCGTCCGACCCTCTACCGATACTGCCAATAATGATTTCTACTATAGGCACAAGGCCAGCAATATTTTTGGGAGGGGAAATTTTATTAAATTGACTCCAGTGCATTACTGGTACTTTAATTTATCGACCCCTGTAAGGATGAAAGGCAAAGCTAACCTCGACGGGATTTGGACTCAGAACGTAATGGGCCGTAACTCTCTGCCGAAAAGCATGGTGTCAGACGCTATGTTGATAATAATGGTAATTTCTTTATTGGCCACTAGGGCCTACATATAGGGGACAATTCAAAAAGACAAGGACAGTGGGGTTTAAATTAATAATTAACAATAAAAATTACAACAAAAAAAATTCCCCAAGAGGGGAGACAACTACCCAGAAGAGACTCGAGTACCCCACCAATCCCGAACTACCTGACGCTTCGAGGGCACCCAGTTACATACTGATTCAATTAAACTGACCCCAGTATGTAACTGGTGCTTTATATAAGGATAATAGGCAAAGTTGACTTCAGCGGGATTTGAACTCAGAACATAAATAACAGTAACTAAATGCCACAAAGCAGTTTGTCTAACGCTCTACCGAGTCTGTCAATCCACCACTCTATTTTTTTCTTTCTACCTTTAATAATTGTTTCTACTTTTGGCACAAGGCCAGCAATTATCCCAGTGTATTACTGGTACTTTATTTTATCGACCCCGTAAAGATGAAAGGCAAAGTTAACCTCGGCAGGATTTGAACTCAGACCATAAAGGGCCGTAGCTCTTTGCTGCAAAGCATGGCGTTCGACCCTCTACCAATACTGCCAATTCACTGCCCTTTCTAATAATGATTTCTAGTATAGGCACAAAGCCAGTAATTTGGGGGGAGGGGAAAGTTGATTAAATTGATCCCAGTACATTACTGGTGCTTTATTTTATCGACCCCGTAAGGATGAAAGGCAAAGTTAACCTCAGCGGGATTTGAACTCAGACCATAAAGGGCCGTAACTCTATGCTGCAAAGCATGGTGTTCGACTCTCTACCGATACTGCCAATTCACCGCCCTCTTTCTACCTTTAATAATAATAATAGTGTTGTTTTTTGTACTTTTCAAGAATATCTTGCTAATGTGATTTTATGTAGCACAGCAGTGTTTCCATTGTACCTGTGGCTCCCAGAGTGGTCTCTGGGGTTCCGTGAATAAAAGTAGAGGAGTATATTTATATTACGACCATATAAGTTGTGGTGTGCAGGAGAGAAGACTGCGGTGGTATGGACATGTGATGCACATGGAGGATGACCGCTGGGTAAAGAAGTGCCAAGAAATCCCAGTAGAAGGAAGACGCAGTACAGGAAGACCACAAAAACATGGGTGGAGGTGGTGTGAGCAGACCTCAGATCGCTGAAACTCACAGAGGAGATGACGAAGGACCGTGACAAGTGGAGAGATGCTGTGCTGAATAGGATCCGTCCCACTCTTGCAAACAGGGAAAAGCGGACGTATGATGATGATGATAACAGTATTAGATTTTGGGGTAACCCCGAAAAGTTTCTGAACCAAAAAGGGTTCGGTGTTTGAAAAAGTAGTACAGAAGGTCAATAGTTAAACTAATTAGCTTATACTTTTAGGGGCTTCTTGGGATTAATTTTCACAAATAACTGATAAAATGTCAAGTTTATAAATGAATTAATATAAAGGATAATGATGAGAAGTAAGATATATCTTGAGATTTATGAGAAGTACTGTGTTAAGGACTGGGGAGGAAGGGGGATAAAGCTGAATGATGACAAATATAGGTTGTGATTTGTGAGAAGTGTTATGTGAAGGACTGGGGATGGTGGGGTAGAGGTGATTACAGGTAGCAAATAGCTGTTGTGATTTATGAGAAATGCTGTGTTAAGTATAAGGGGTGGGTGATGGTAAAGAGAGGTGGAAAATATAGATTGTAATTTGTGAGAATTGCTGTGTTTATGGACTGCTGAGTCATGGCATGACATATCTAGAAATAGAATATCTTTCTGTCAAGTTCACTTATGAAGATAAAAACTAAAGATTTCCTGTCTTGGAGATAACCTATCTCTACTGCCTAGACTAACCTTTTAGCATTTACATTACTCTATATATATTATTGTATTTTTGTGGTAAAGACTTTACCTTACATAATATCTCACATAATATCAAATCTATGAGATTTTGATATTATTTATTTTGAGAAAATTACCTTAACATCAGTATGAGTGGCCAGTTACAGCCAGTTAGAAGAGAAAACTTTGGCCAGATATGGCCAGTTTAAATGCCAAAGGGCTAAAGATGAAGGTTATGACAACCTGTTTCTCTAACCTGGCTTAGATTTCTTCTGGTTGAAATTATTTCTCTTTAATACATCTTACAGAGGAAAGGCATGAATATCACCACTTGCAGTTAAACTTTTATTTAGACCTTGAAACTGCTCTTGGTGGTAAATTTATATTATTACAAGCATCCTACATTTGTCACCTCTTTGGCGTTAGGAAGGGCATCCGGCTGTAGAAATCTAGGGAGAAAGAGTCCTCTCTATGAGCAAGACACGGTCACACGACCCAATTTGTCTCTAATGGGACAAACCCGTCTAACCCATGCTAGTGTGGAAAATAGGCAAACGATGATGATGATGATCTCCAGGGTAGGTGTTTTGGAGTTCTCTGGCGAGGGAACCACAGAAAATTACTAATTTACGATTATTTTAAAAGCCCTATTTGTTTAAAACAAAAAGTCATAAAAAAAACCTAAAAATCATATTCAAAATTCTAACCAACCCCATCAACTACCCTTAAAATCAAAGAAATCTTACTCTTATATTTGTCTTAGAGGTGGGGGTAATAATAAAAGTTTATCCCACAGCATCTACAATCATCATCATCGTCGTTTAACTTTCATCTTCCACGCTAGCAAGGGTAGGACGGGTTGACCCTTAGGGAGAGAATCAGGTCAAAGGACGATGTTTAGCTCACCCGGGGCAGATTTTAAATATAAACACCTTATTTTAAGGTGTTTATATCTGTTTAAAACCATCCCATCATTATTCCTGTGGGTGGGGGTCGATTAAATCGAACTTAGTACATTACTGGTACTTTATTTTATCGACCCCGTAAGGATGAAAGGCAAAGTTAACCTCAGCAGGATTTGAACTCAGACCGTAAAGGGGCGTAACTCTATGCTACAAAGCATGGCGTCCGACCCTCAACCGATTCTGCCAGTAGTAGGGAATTGGTCCTAGTTGTCATTTGTTTTTGTTTTCTATTATTGTTATATCTTCAGAGATGTCCCCTTTCCTTTACCCTGTAATGTTTTCCAACATAGCAAGAACACCCAACAGGAATTTTGACAACATACAGTACTTGACTGTTACTTCATCAAATCAACAAGGACGCCTCTACGCAGCTGACATGGAACACTAAACAACAACTGATATTTCGTTTTACTGACCCCCGAAATTATGAATAATTAATCTTAGTCTTCTAGTTTAATTCTATTGTTCTTACCAAGGATTCTCCACAGCAGTGGTTCCCAGATTTATTTTGTTGCAGAAACTTTATACGATTTTCCAAAAACCTCAGAACCCATGCATATATTTTACAGACGATTCCCATCACCCAAATTTTAATAACACATTAAATGAAACAAATATGCATTGAAGGAATATATCTTTCATTGTATCATCCTTTGTAGTGTTACCGAGGCATTTGTAATGTTATTTATGTATATATTTAAAACATATTTGTTATGTTATTCTACTGTAAATTTATTTATATGCTCTGTTTATATTTTCATTCTGAAGGAATTGCAAACGATTTGTAATGTTGTTTGTGCAACTATGAAGTATTAATTGTATTAATATGTATTATATTTTCATTCTGTAAGAATTATAGACAATAAAATGAATATTTTTATGTTAAATGAAACAAACATTTTCAAGATATATATATATATATAATACATACATACACACACATATATAGACGCGCACATACACACACTCTTCCTTCTATTTCAAGCGTTAAACTAATATATTCCTTCCATGTACTATGCCGGTTTTTTTTTTGTTATTTCTGTTTACCTTTTACACACACACACACACACAGAAACACACACACACACGTATATATATATATATATATATATACAAGATCCCGTTAAGGGTGAAAGCAGCGATTCTTTGCTTAAACTGTAATCTGTTATTTTAATAAATATATATATATACGCTATATACGCACACACACATATTTATATAAAGAAGTTTTCCCAAAATGGTTTTTCAACGAGAAACGGAAGGGAGCCACAGTTAAATAAGGTACTCAATACATTAGTAGAGAAGATATATATATATATATACTTTTTACGAGACTAGAACAGTTTAATTCAATATTACATAAGACATATATATTTGTTAAATTTTATCAAGAGACACTTTATAACGCGAGACCCCGGAAATTTTTCATGGAACCCACGTGTTTGGTGAAAAAAATGCCTTCTCTAAAGGAATATTACGTCGAATGGTACTTTATTTTATGGACCTAGAAATGAAAAGCAAAGTTCATCTTTGTCTTCTTTACAATTACTAATTTGTATCAAATGGCCTCAATATGAACTTAAAATAATTATAGAACTTGGTCGATATTTTATTTTATCGACCTGTCGTCCTCCCCGAATTATGATAAACAGAACGCAAAACATAAATATTACGGTACTTTAACGATTCTGGTCAGTCCATTTAGTGAATAAAATAGCAAAGAATGAAAGACGACATTAATAAACTAGGATGTAATAAAAAAGATTTACCTTGAACTAAGTATCTTTGACGGAAGGTTTTGTTTCCAGTGTCGGCAAAATTAAAATGATCCACATACTGGTCTATGTATTGCACAGTGTAAGATACCGATTCCCTCTCATTGGTATCGGTTCCATAACAACCAACAGAACCGTATAATACTAGCAATACAGACACACAAACTAAATAACTAACTTGTCCGCTAAAAGCCATTGTTATTATTTACGAAAATTCCAGTTGAAATTTTACCCTCTGGACCGAACGAAACGATGGAGAAGGCGTGACACTAACCACGTGACTAACACTGTCATGGGAACATGACTCTTAACTTTGACCTCTCGTTTCGGTTTTTCTCTTTCTTCTCCGTCAAGTGCTCTTTCGCTCTTTATCTCACAGGCTTATAAAATAATAATAAAAATGATTTCTTTCTTTCTTTATTTTTATTTATTCATTATTTATTTATTTATAATAATAATTGTTTCAACTTTTGGCACAAGGCCAGCAAATACCAGTACATTACTGGTACTTTATTTTATCGACCCCGTAAGTACGAAAGGCAAAGTTAACCTTAATGAAGATTATTGTGTACAGTGCTCTTCTTTCTTTCCTGTTTATCTTCCTTTCTCTTTTTCTTTTTTCTCCCTTAAGGGCTCTTTCGCTCTTTATTTCACCCACTTATCGTTTGTTTTCCTTTCATCGTTTTATCTTTCTTTTTTCTCTTCCTTTCTTTCCCGTTTATCTGTAGCAGCGATAACGATACCAAACTCGTCTACATTTATTTACAGTGAGATAAACTATACGTGGCCTGGTAGAAATAACAACCGAATCACCCTCAAACCACACTATATCGTCTTAAATTAAAGACATTCATAATATAGCCTTAGAAGCCCTTAATTAAACGGGATTATTATGAATGGAATGATTTCGATCATAGGCCTGCTTTACCTGGAATGATCTGGGGCTAAAAACAACATCACTCAAGTTTTCGCCTACTTTCCGCAAGCGCAAAATTCTCGGGGGACTGGGTTGATGCCCTGCTCCGTAGCCAACATCGGTGGCATACTCAGTCTTGATGAGCTTCGCATCTCCATTACACTCTAAGTGGGAGCCGATGTGTGTAGGGGACTGAAATATCACTGTAGTAGGCCTTCGACTCCACAGGTCTCCATAGTTTGTTTTGTCCAGTGCCGGATTTAGGACAAATGAGGCTGTGCTAGTTTAGTTATGAGGCCCCTTGAAGGAGATAAACAATTTGTTTGGCAGGGTGATGCTCCCCCTTCCCTGGCCAACGGGGCCCTGTACTTAAGCACACCTAAGCACAATTGTAAATTCAACACTGGTCTTGTTGCTTGAATGCTGGCCGTTTCGCTCGCCATCAGAGCTAAACTTAATTATTAAGCGGGCCTTGGTTCGGGTCAATATCCTCTCGATTCTGGAGCCGGCTGGGTTGTCCAGATTTAATGGGAAGAGGACCAGATGGTCTTACCCTTTGTCCTTGGATAAGAGGTAGATGTCTCATCTCGGACGCCACAGTTAGTGACTCTTTTGCTCCTTCCCACATCCTGGATGTTGCGGTAAATTTGAGGGTCACCACTTCAGTAGGCGAACGGAATAAAATTCTAAAATACCGGAAAATATCGACAAGATATTTTTTCCAGTGTGAGGCGTTCCAGATGTTTGGGGGTTTAGAACCGCTAATAACAAAGTTATTATCACCGAGGTATCAAGTGATGCCCGCAAAGGTGTTTGGTTGTTCCTGTGCCTTAGCCTCGCTATTACCCGCAGAGTTGCGAGACCAGATCTGCTAACCTGTAAAAACCAAAACGGGGAGTACCATGCAAAAAAGTGCTCCAAAATGGAAATATAGAATCAAAACGAAAGAAAATATTAAGTTATCAATAAGTGTGTCAGTCGGTCACACACACAGACCTATCAACTCTCCCCGACCGACGGGGAGATCTCCCACCCACTTTCGGGTGAGTGAGAGATGTCATCTCTTGTAAAAATGGGTATAGCTTTCATTATGCAAAATCTCCCCATTTTTGCCTCATTTCTCTCTGTTTTGGGGCCCTTTTTTTCATGGTACTCCCTGTTTGGGTTTTTAGAGGATGGCAGGTATATACATTCTTTTTTTAAGACAGTAGAGTGTGACTTGAAGAAGATTTGGCTGCTCTTACCAGCAGATTGAATAACCATGTAGAGATTCCCGCTTTTGAGGTTTGTTGGTATATTTTTTATTATTACTCGTCTCCGAGACGGATATTATAGATTTCTCAGGTGGGGGGAACCACAGAAAACGAGTAATTTGAGTCGGTTTTGAGTCTATATTCGTGCAAAACACAAAAAAAAAAAAAAAAAAAAAAAAAAAAAAAAAAAATCACACGAAAAACTTAAATTTCACCTTCAAAATTTTAACCGTCCTGGAGACGGGTGTAATAGTAAAGATATACCAACAAAGTTCCAAAGAGGGAATCTCTACGTGGTTATTCAATCTGTTGGCAGGAGCAGCCAAATCTCCCTCAAGCGATACCCTACAGTTTGAAGAAAAAAAAGTATGTACTGTATGTGATTTAGCTGCTAGACTAGCAGTCTCTGTTCCTACATAGGCGCAAACTCTTCAGCGGTTTGTTTCCGAATTAAGAATTAACTCCTTTGACGAATCAAACAAAACCTGACACACAGCGATGTAGAAAAACAAACTAAGCAATTGTCAACCAAATATAGGCGTTTGATTCTTTGTAGGATGTCTAATTAACTCCCCCATAACAACATAAGAACTCTCTAGTGTCTTTTAATAAGAACAGCAGTTAACTCCCTTGCTCATGTGCTGCGCTGTTTACAAACTGCGTCGAAAGTTGGATTGATCAACCAAGACAAAGATGTAGCGACTTTGGACTTAATTCCTGCTATGTGGACACACTCAAAGTGCAATCAAACTGTCGTTTGGTTCTCAGTACATTGTTTTGGTACCTCTTTTTTTTTTTAAATATCGACACTTGGAGCAAATTTGATCTGTGATCAACTAGTCTTATTTCCTGGTTGTGAAGAAAGGAAATTTATCAACACAACTTCACTTTTAATTTGTCAAGGAAACGTTTCGTTGATGTTCGCTTAGCTTCATTAAATATATTATATATGTTCTTTTAATGCTTCCTTAGTTCTTCCCTGCATTCTATTATCTACCTAAATTTATTTCCACCAATATAACCACACGTACATATATCTATTTCCACCACCATCTTCATACATTCTTCCACCATGATCAAGCTGTCTACTCAGAATATTTGTCGTTCCCAAGTTATCGTCCGGGCTATCCACACTGCACTTGTTATTGGAGTACCTCTCGTCTTAATAACTCAAGACACGGGTGAGTACATCTCCGATCGGGTATTGCTTTCGCTTCCACCCTTCTCTCCTATGTAAAAAAAAACCAACCCGTCATTTTGTCAATCTTTCTATCCGTTTATCTAATCTTGATTTAGTTGCTATTTTTAGCAAAATGAGTGGCTACGTAAGAGTTCTCTCGTTCGTGTGTATTCCTATATAAACACAATAAGGGCTTCTCTTGTTCGATTTGGTGTAGACGAGGCAAGATGATTATATATATATACAGGGTGTCCAAAGGAATGTGTACACATATGTTGAAGTGTGTATACATTTTTGGGGGACACCCTTTGTATATATATATATATATATATATATATATATATATATATATATATGAGTGCCGGGTCAATCGGCTTTAACTACAGTAAGGTACTCAATACATAGAGTATATACAAGATTTGATATAGAGATGGCTTCTACAGGATTAGAACTGTTTCATTCGAAGGAAATCATCAGATCAGAATGGAAGCAGTAAAATCTGTTAGACCATTATTCATGAGAGTTCTCGATACTTAGGGTAGTAGAGTGGGTAATATGAAAAATTCTGGACCCCGACGGCTGAGCTCCTGCCGTTTCAACAGTTAGATCTAACTGTTGAAACGGCAGGAGCTGAGCCTTCGGGGTCCCGAATTTTTCATTTATATACATATATATATATCGACGATCGTTCAGACGAAATAAGTAGACTAAGTCAGTCGCAGCTTCCACTGTGACTCACACAGGAAAGCCCTGATGATTTCCTTCGAATGAAACAGTTCTAGTCCTGTAGAAGCCATCTCTACATTAAATCTTATATATATATATATATATATATATTTATATATATATATATATATATATATATATTTATTAAAATAACAGATTAAAGTTTAAGCAAAGAATCGCTGCTTTCACCCTTAATTATTATTACTATATATATATATATCGATGATCGTTCAGACGAAACAAGTAGTGGACTAAGTCAGTCACAGTTTCCACTGTGACTCACACTTGTTGCTATCGATTTCTTAGTTACTTTCTTCTGCCGTTCTCACATTCTTATATACTAGGTATTATGGTGGTATTTAGTAACTATTATATCATCAAACATACAAATACACATATATACACTCACCAGTCATACTATCATAGTAACACCCTCACACACACCCCGACTTTTCTATTATAACAAGGTAAAGGGTGTTTATTCATAGTTGTATAAAAAATATATTAATATAATGCTTGCAGAACGAAAACACAAACACGTATAATACAGGTAAAATTCCGTTATAACGAATTTTTCAGTATAACGAAATTTTGTTTCAATCTCCGAAACAAACGTTCGATTTGTTTCGATCGATCTCGTTATAAAGAATTTTTCGTTACAACGAATTTTTTTATACCCCGTGAATTTCGTTATAACGGAATTTCACTGTATATACAAATATAAACACATAATAGAGGGGGGAGCAATTCACCACTAAGTGCGACAGTCGACGGCACATCAAGGGTTGTATCACATACAAATAAACATACCTACACACTTATATTTACTATTATACTATTTATATTTGTCAATTACATTGAATATTTTTGTTTAAAAATCTATAAATATATTTAATATATACAATATAGAATTATAGACCTGTCAACCTCTAAAAGGCCAAACGGGGAGTACCATGAAAAAAAAAGTGCCCCAAAACGGGGAGAAATGAGGCAAAAATGGGGAGATTTTACATAATGAAAGCTATACCCATTTTCACAAGAGAAGACATCTCTCACCCAACCGAAAGTGGTTGGAAGATCTCCCTGTCGGACGGGGAGAGTCGACAGGTCTGGAATCGGAACGAAACATTGTTAATACACTGGTATATTACACAATCTGAGTTCAAATCCTGCTAAGGTTAGCTTTGCCTTTCATCCTTACGGGGTCGATAAAATGAAGTACCGGTAATGAACTGGGGTCGATTTAATCGACTTTCCCTTCCCCTAAAATTGTTGGTCTGGGGGTCAATTTAATTGATTAACGCCTCCTCACTAAATTTCAGACCTTGTGCCTATGTTAGAAACAATTAATGGTGGTGGATTGGCAGAATTGTTAGATCATCGGATCAGTTGCTGTGTTGTATTTAGTTATAGTTCTTTATGTTCTGAGTTTAAAACCTGCTGAAGTCAACTTCGCCTTTCATCCTTACAAAGTCGATAAAATAAAGTACCAGTAACACACTGAGGTCGATTTAATCGACTTTCCCTCCCCTAAAATTGTTGGCCTTGTGCCTAAATCAGAAACCATTATTATTATTAATCTTTGTAGTGTTTAATTACTACATTCTAATGTTCTGAGTTCAAATCCCGTCGAGGTTAGCTTTGCCTTTCATCCTTACGAGGTCGATAAAATATAAAATAAAGTACCAGTAATAAACTGGACTCTATTTAATCGACTTTCCTCTTCCCCTAAAATTGTTGGCCTTGTACTTAAATCAGAAACCAATAATTTTATGAATAATTATATTTTCCCTTGTGTGTGTGTTTGTGGGGTATGTAGCTTAGACCCCCAAATGGTAAACCCAGTGCCGGATTTTCCATTGTGCTTAGGTGTGCTTAAGCACAGGGTCCCGTTGATCGGGGGGGGGGGGGGGGGTTACCTTCCTGCCAAATATTTTTTTTACAATGAACTACCTCCTTCGGGGCCCGAATAAGGGTCCTCATAACTTAACTATCACAGGGCCTCATTTGTCCTAAATCCGGCACTGGTCACACTAAATCAATTTGTTGTGAAATATTACAAAACCCGGCCTCTACGCTGGTAAAACACAGGTACTTATGGTAAAGTGGAAGAAGCAACTTTTTAAATGAACTTTTTGACAGTTTCTGTGAATTAAAATAAATTATGGAACCCACAGAATTTAATCCTGTGCTATAAATACTTAGCTAAATTTGACTTTTAAATTGCTGCTTTTTATTGCTTGTTCTTCAATACTAATATTGCGTTTTATCACTAGCTAAGCAGTGTTAAAACAAAATGTACTTTTAAGTGTCTCTTTTGACATTAAAAACAAATAAATATAGATACTTAAAATCAGAGAATTCAATTACCTAATGTCTCGTGTCTTTAACGTTCTTGAATTTCTATTGAAAGACACTCCCATCCCATTCTCCATTTTCTGTGACCCCAGAAACCTTGCTATTCCCTTCCTTTACCGTTTTCATAACCACAAAAGACACTTGAATGTTTTTACTGCTAAATTATTCTTTATTCTTGTCTTGACAATAATTTCATCTTCAATTTTATTTAATTCCCCCCCCCCCCCCATATCGCCAACCTCTACATATCCAACAATCTTGAAATATATAAAATTAAATTAAATTTTTGAATAATTTTGAAAATCATCAAGAATTTTGATGTATTTCCAAGTGAAAGGAACGCGGAACATGTATAGGTTGTTAATGTTAAAACGTTCCTTGTGTCTCAGTCTCGTTTTATTGGCAGAAAATGATGTAATATTGATATCTAGTTTAGGTACAAGGTAAAGGGAGAAGTTGATTAAATTAACCACAGTACTTGACTGGTATTTTTAGGGTTAGATTTAGACCCTGGGAGGCCCGGGGCACTTCAGTTTTGTTTTTTTTTCATTTATTTTCATAAACATATCGTATACAGCTTCATATACACCTCCTTTATGAACCACGCTATGTTAGTGCTACTACTAATTACATAGCAATACATACACACACACATATATATATACATGCCCACATACACATATATATAAATGCATGCACACACACACACACACGTATATATATATATATGCACACACATATACAGGGTGTCCCCAAAAGATGTATAGATACTTTGATTACCTGTACAGGCAATATTTATTAGAATGCTGTTGAAGTGTGTATACATTTTTGAGGGACACCCTGTATATATATATATATACATATACACACACACAATATATATATATATATATACATATACACACTATATATATATATAGAAAGACATACACACACACATGCATATATATATATATATATATACAGCCTTGGCTCTATCTTTCAACTACCACATGTTATTGCTCCACTAATTTCCCACATGTTTCTCGATAAGCTACTTATTTCTACCTTCATATAGCTTCTCTTATCATCACCTGCAGTATTTACTTCTCCCTCTCCTATTGTCCACATCTAACTGTTAATTTACCTAGCCTCTCTCTCTCTCTCTCTCTCTCTCTCTCTCTCTCTCTATATATATATATATATATATATATATAATATATATATATATAAATGTATGTATAGTATATTTGGCAATATAGCATATGTTTAATTTAAAACATTTAGAAGACCATACGCTATCAGTTTTAAAGTAGTGACTATGTCACTTCTTTTCAGTGAAAGAAGGGAGAGAAGCTGACAGTCTGTTTCACGCTGGTTGGCGATAATCAGAGCCACCTACTCACCTGCTTCTCTCCCTTCTTTTGCTGAAAAGAAGTAAGTGACATAGTCACTACTTTAAAACTGATAGCGCATCGTCTTCTAAATGTTTTTAATTAAACATACGGTATATTGCCAAGTATACTATACATCGCCATTTCAGAGCACCAATCCTAATACCATACATATATATATATATATACAGGTAAAATTCCAAACGAATACCATTATAATGAATTTTTCAGTATAACGGGATTTTTTTCAATCCCCGGCCTCGATGTGTTTCGGTCCATCTTGTTATAAAGAATTTTTCATTATGACAAATTATTTTTTATACCCCCATGAATTTCTTTATAAGGAGAGTTAAGGCGAAAAAGATATCAGATGCTGAATTTGCCGACGACATAGTTTTGGTGACAAATATAGTGCAGGAGGCAGAGGATTTGATGCAGGAGGTTGAGACTGTGTCGATGAGTGTGGGGCTGAGAATGAATGAGACTAAAACAAAATATCTGGTAGAGAATGTTGAGAAGCCAGAGGGGATCACTAATGTAGGAGGGAAGCTGCTAGAATTGGTTGAGGACTTCCTGTATTTGGGAGCAAAGATTGGGAATATGGAAGATGATGTGGTTGAGAGGAAGAGCAAAGCCTGGGCGGCGTGCCACAGCTTGAGATCGGTGTGGAACTCGGACCTTCGTAAAGACCTGAAAATCCGCCTCTTCATTGCTGAAGTGGAGTCTGTGCTGCTGTACGGGTCTGAGACTTGGACACTGACCAAGAAACTCACTCAGATGGTGGATAGGTGCTACACGAGATGCTGAGGAAGTCTCTGAACATTAATCAGTATACACTGAGGATGAAAAACTCAGAGCTGTATGGGAGCCTCCCAAAAGTCAGCTCAAAAGTGACACAGAGGAGACTGAGGTTGGCTGGACATGCTCGCCAACATCCAGAATTGACATTGCACTCAGTGCTCCTGTGGGAGCCCCTACATGGACACACTGGAAGAGGAAGACCAAGGTTAACGTATGTTGATGCCCTACGGACAGACACTGGTCTGTTGGAGACACAGGACATGGCAGCGATAATGAGGGACAGAGACCGCTGGAGAGAACTCGTCCATGGATCTCGGGAATTTTACCCGCCCTAGAATATATATATATATTTAAGAGTTGGTGCCTGACAGCTGAGCTCCTCCTGTTTCAACAGCTAGTTCTTGACTGCTAGCCTGTGGCTAACAGTCAAGAACTAGCTGTTGAAACTCTTTATAATATAACCATACTCTACTACCCCAAGTATCGAGTACTCTGTTGAGTAATGTTCGCACTAGTTTTAAACTGGTTCTATCCTGATATATATTAGAACTAAGTTCTTACCATTTCAGTAACATACTTAACCCTTCAGCATTTAAACCAGCCATATCCAGCCAGAATTCTCTCACCCCTTTCTGTTCAAACTGGCTGTAACTGGCCACTCATACTGATGTTAAGGTATTGTTCTCAAAATAAATAACACCAAATTCTTGTAGATTCGATATTATGTGAGATAATTATATGAGGTAAAGCCTATACTATGAACATATAATAGAAAATATAGAGTAATGTAAATGCTGAAGGGTTAATAGACCAATACCAAACACCTCTAAACTGGTTCAGTGATGCTATCTACTATCTTTCCTTTCTATTTTTCAGAGCTACGTCGAGCTATGTACTACTTTGAACGTCCAGTGTATGCCATATGCTACCTCCTGCTGTTAATCTTCTCACTAGTAATGTATTACCTGGCCTGTCTTGTCAACCCTGGCTACATAGAAGGCACTGGTAAAACAGTAAGTATCTACCCACATACACCAATAATTCTTGACGAATTTCTTTATTTCTCTTGGGGTAGGGATTCCATGTAAGGGTCTCTCTATCTGTCGGGTCACATTTTGTATTGTTCTGCAGATTATTCTTTTATCCTTTTACTAGTTCCAGTCATTAGACTGTGGCCATGTTAAACAAAGGTTCAGAAGAACTCTTCAGTTGTGTCAAAGACATGAAAACCTTCCTGGTATTGGTGAGCTACTTGATAAATGCTCCTAGTACACTCTGTAAAGTGGTTGGTGACAGGAATGGCATCCAGCCATAGAAAACCTGCTTAACAATGGGTCGAGAGGACCTTTCAGTTGTGTTAAAGACATGACAACCTTCCTGGTATTGGGGATCTACTTGATAAATGCACCTAGTACACTCTGTAAAATGGTTGATGACAGGAAGGGCATCCAGCCATAGAAAACTTGCTGAACAAAGGATAGGGAGAACTCTTCAGCTGTGTTGAAGACATACCAACCTCCTTAGTGTTGGCACCATGATAAAATGCACTCTGTGGAGCGCAGGATCATGAGACATAGACTGCTGGCCCATCTGAGAGGTCAGTAACCCTGCTTGAGTACTGACTCAGTCTGTGAAAACCCGTTCAACTCTAGCTAACAGAGAAGAAAGACTTTAAATGGTGGTAATGGTCAGTGTTGAATTTACCATTGTGCTTAGGTGTGCTTAAGCACAGGGCCCCGTTGTTCAGCAGCAAACTCATCTTCCTGCCAAAAAAATGTTTACCTCTTTCAGGGCCCAAGTAAGGGACCTCATAACTTAACTAGAACAAAGCATCAATTGTCCTAAATCCGGCATTGGTGATGATGATGATGATGATGATGTGATATTCTTTCTGTTTAGAAACTGTCAATGCTGAACAACAACTCTGATGAAGAAGACATATATGAAGACAGTCAGATGATGAATAAGATCAACAACTACAGACGCTGTGATTTCTGTGAAGTACAGGTAAGCTATCTTTTGACTATTTTTTTAGGGTAGCTAAAATTCCCTAGAACCATGGACCAGTTCTCTCCAGTGGTCTCTGTCCTTCATCATCATTGCTGTGTCTCATGCCTCCTGGAGACCAGTGTCTGTCCTTAGGGCATCAACATATGACATCCTCAGTCTCCCTCTTCCAGCATGTCAGTGTAGGGATTTAGGGCAGGTGAAATTCCTGAGAACCATGGACCAGTTCCCTCCAGAGGTCTCTGTCCTTCATCATCACTGCTGTGTTTCTCACCTCCCAGCGACCAGTGTCTATCCTTAGGGCATCATCTCTCAGAACTGAGGATATGACATCCTCAGTCTCCCTCTTCCAGCGTGTCGATGTAGGAACTACTACAGGACCAGGAGTGCAGTGTCAACTTTGAATGTCGGTGAGCATGTCCAGCTAACCTCAGTCTCGTCTGTGTCACTTTCGAGCTGACTTTTGGAAGGCTCCCGTACAGTGAGTGCTGGTTAATGTTCAGAGCCATGCCTAATATTAATGATTCTTAACTCTTTGAAACATTACACCCTTGTGGGAAGAAAAACAATAACATTGATAGCTTGGAAGAGTTCTAAAATAAGAACAGATGATGGTGCTAATATAATTGTTTTCTTGGTGTTTTTCAGCAACCTATGCGGAGTAAACACTGCGAAGACTGCAAGAAATGTGTACGCAAGTATGACCACCATTGTCACTGGCTTGAGACTTGTGTCGGAGAAAGAAATCACAGATTCTTTTGGTTGTTCCTGCTTTCCATAGCTGCTCTCATCATCTGGACAATCTCTATCACCTGGTAAGCTTGCTCCAACAAACACATATAAAAATATATAAATACCTTCTTTGAGTGGTAGCCTTCACACGATACTCTGTCCAACACCACTTGCTGGAAGATTTGCCACTGGAACAAAAGGACGATGTGGTCATCTAGAAAACACATGGTGTTAATGAGGCTGTTTGCTTGCAAACAAACTGAATATTAATAATATTATTAATATTCACTCACGGTTTGAGCAAAAACAAATTTCCTTTTTTTAATTTTCAGCAAAGCCGGCCTAAAATCGCTCGATATGCAAATTAGGCTAATCAACCAATGTATACATTTGACAATACTATGTATTCTCAACAGTTCCGGCGGATAACAGTGACAAGAATACATAGTCTCGATAAGGAGCAAAAACTCCGAAACAATTGTCGACTGTTTTCTCTCAGCTACCGCTGGAACAAAAGGATATCATGGTCATCTAGAAAACACACATGGTATTTACGAGGCTGTCTGCTTGCAAATAAACCAAATATTAATGATATTATTATAATATTATTGTTATTCAGTCACAAATGTATTTAGGTTCCACCAAGTTAAGAGCAAAAACAAATTTGGCTTAATGGTTAGAGCATTGGCCTTGCAATCGAAAGGTTGTGAGTTCGATTCCCAGACCGGGTGATGTGTTGTTTCCTTGAGCAAGACACTTTATTTCACATTGCTCCAGTTTACTCAGCTGTAGAAATGAGATGATAGGGACTGGGCTCCCTATCATTCCACTGCAAAGTGGTCGTGGAGGTGCCACGGCAAAAAAGCACCCAGCACTCACTGTAAATGAGGTTGGTGTTAGGAAGGGCATCCAGCTGTAGAAATCAAGCCAGAATCAGTTCCCGTCCCACCCTTGCAAGCAGGGAAAAGCGGACGTAAAATGATGATGATGATATATATATCGTGGAGGTATGTGACCTAGTAGTAAGGGTATTGGACTTACAATCGTAATGTTGTGGGTTCGATTCCTGGGCTGTGTGTTGTGTTCTTGAGCAAAACACTTCATTTCACGTTGCTCCAGTATACTCAGCTGAAAATGAGAACCAGCAATAGCTGGAGGTTTAACCCTGCGATGGACTGGCGTCCCGTCCAGAGAGGAAGTCTTGTACTCTCAGTCGCTTCACGCCATGAAACCGGGATAAGTACCAGCCAAATGAGCCTTCTGGCTTAAGACAGACTTTAGACTTTTATATATATATATATATATATATATATAGAGAGAGAGAGAGAGATTGAACATAAACAAAGATGGATGAGTTGCATAAAGTTGAGTGCTTTTTCTAATATTACATCACGGTTGACTATACGGAATGACCAGTTCTATCCAGTGGTGAACCAACAAATCTAAATGAATATATATATATACATATTTATTTTTCACTTTCAGGAATGCAATTGTCTTCAGACTGGAGTGGCTGGAATGGCTAAAAACCAATGCTCTGCTATTCTGTAACCTCTTCATTTTAGTCATTGCTGCCATGGCTGTGTTGGGTCTGTTGGGATTCCATTCTTACCTCATCTCTCAGAACCTTACCACATGGGAGTTTGTCTCCCAGGAGAGGATCACCTACCTGAAATACTTGGACGACTCCTACAATCCCTTCAATGAGGGATGCCCTTGCAATATCTACAACTTCCTCTTCGGTTGGAAAATTCGCCACTGGGAGGCGCTCTACACCAAGAAAGCCGACATGGAGACCGTGGCCAGTGGCGGCATTGTGTGAATAAAACAAAACCAAAACAAACAAACATACACACTAAAAAACATCACCACCATAACTCTTCCTTCCCCTTTGTCCACCCCACTCACAACTTTTACCATTTTCTCAACTTATTCCTTGTTTTCAGTAACCATTTAGATAAATACTAATTTTGATTTTTGTTATTTTTATTTCTTTAATCCCTGATCCTTGACAGATCTCCCACCACCATTATATGACACCCCTAATCCTTGACACCACAAACCACATATCTCCACCAATCCCAAAAAATACCACTGCTGCTACTACTATTACTACTACCACTGCTACAACAAAGAGCAACCATACTATACCTCCCACCACCATACTATAACACTTCCAACCACAAACACCACCACCACATAACTCCACCGAGCCAAGAAACTACCACTACTACTACTACCAAAAAAGAACAACAACACTATTTCTCCTACCACCAATCCAACAAACTACTACTACTACTATTACTACTACCACCACCAAGAACAACAACACTATATCAGCCACCAACACCACAACAACCGTCTCTCTCTATTCCTCAGATTCTAAAAAAAAATTTGAAAGCCCCTCTCCCCTCAAAACAACAACAGCAACAACAACTACAGCAACCTAATGAAAATACTCAGTTATCCTAACCAACCCTAGTTAGGATAGCTAAATGTAATAGTTTATGATATTTATTGATCATTCTACCTTAGCTATCCTTAAATATTATCAAAAATATATCTGCTGATCATATACAAGATAGCTACATTTTTTTGGCACCAGTCTTCGCCCCAATTTGCCATATTCTTATAATTAAAAAAAAAATACACATTGCCAATATATTTTTTCATACTTTCTCTGTTTCTGTCTGTCTGTCCCTCTCTCTTTCTCTTTATCTCAGCACCTCCTTCTATCTCTTATCCTCTCTTAGCCCTTTCTCTCCCTTCTGCCAGTATTTCTTTCTCTCTCTCTCTCATCTGCTGTCAATCCTTTCTCCTTCCTATTTGGCAGTATCGGTAGAGGGTCGGACGCCATGCTTTGCAGCATAGTTAGGTCCCTTTACGGTCTGAGTTCAAATCCCGTTGAGATTAACTTTGCCTGTCATCCTTACGGGGTCGATAAAATAAAGTACCAGTAATGCACTGGGATAATTGCTGGCCTTGTGCTAAAAGTAGACACAATTATAATATATATATATATATATATCTGTTTACTTTTTACACACACACATACACATACACACATATATATATATATATATATATATATATATATATATTTCTGTTTACTTTTTACACACACACATACACACATACACACACATATATATATATATATATATATATATATATATATATATATATATATAACAGTAAACAAGTAAACACTGTGTTATTAAGAGTTTGGGATATTTTCCTTGAGCTTATTTGATAAGGTAACATTGTGAGTTAATTTTTATATATATATTATAATATGTATATATCTTACTCTACCCTCTTTGTTATATATATATATATATATCTTACTCTACCCTTTTGTTATATATATATATATATATATCTTACTCTACCCTCTTTGTTATATATATATATATATCTTACTCTACCCTCTTTGTTATATATATATATATATATCTTACTACACCCTCTTTGTTATATATATATATATATCTTACTACACCCTCTTTGTTATATATATATATACATATCTTACTCTACCCTCTTTGTTATATATATATATATATCTTACTCTACCCTCTTTGTTATATATATATATCTTACTACACCCTTTTTGTTATATATTTATGTGTGTGTGTATGTA
>OZ024757.1:26716453-26718953 GCA_964016885.1 Eledone cirrhosa
ATGTGTTATGTCTTTGAGCAAAACACTTTATTTCACATTGCTCCTTCTACCTGGAGTTGCGACCGACAGATAGCATTAGCAATTGGAAAGACCAATAGAAACATTTTTCTTCAGTCTGATTTGATGAAAGTTGATAATAAATAAATATATATAATAAAATGTTGTAATATAATGTGGAAAGTGATATAAAGCTAAACATCCTTCTCCAGTTCAGAACACAGTTGATTTCTTCCAGAGAAAGAAAGTAATACAGTGATTTAGAGGAATTATATGTACCCTAGTGTGGAACTAGACATTTCATGGATATTCCATGGACATTACAAACTTGTCCCTGACACAACTGCTCTCTCTGGTACACTGCCTTGTATAATACAAAACATCTCACACAGAAATATTGTCAAACCCAGTCTAGTGTGCCATGTGGTACAGTAGTGTGGAAGTAGAACCCATTCTCATGTACCATGTGCCTCTACAATATGACAATAGAACCCAAACAAATGTGCCACAGCTTCACCATAATAATACAGCTGAACCCTGTCAAATATGCCACTTCTTAGTGATACATAGAGAACAGAGTATAGGGACCTACAATAAGAGATTTTATACTCACTCAGTCATTTTGAGAGGTTCGTTGACACTGATGTGCACAATAGGTCGAAGGTCATAGACACCACTTACCAGGAAGGCACCTGAAATAGAGGGTCATTATCATCATCATCATTATCAACAACACCATCAAGATCACCATTACCATCATAATCATCCCCATCATCATCATCACCATCACCAACCCATCACCACCACCATAAACTTGCACTAAAGAAGGAAAAAGGCCCTTAACCTATGATGGAGTTACAGGGGTGCTGTTTTTGCATGCAAACAGTGCGCCTTGGGCATTTTACCAGTCAAGCCCATCCTTCTCCAGTTCAGAAGACAGTTTATAAATGTGAGAATCCTAAATGCAGAAAATAGCTATCTTAACAGTTAATCATCATCATTATTGTTTAACGTCTATTTTCCATGCTAGCATGGGTAGGACGGGCTGTCCCATTGTGAGAGATCAGGTCGGAGGACCATGTTTCGCTCACACAGGACTGGTATTGGTTTGGTTTCTATGGCTGGATGCTCTTCCTAACGCCAACCATATTTACAGTGTGTGCTTTTAGTCGTGACACCTACATGACCACTTTACAGTGTGGACTGGGTACTTTTTGTTGTGGCACCTACATGTCCACTCTAGAGTGTGGACTGGATGCTTTTTGTTATGTCACCTACACAACTTTACAGTGTGAACTGGGTGCTTTTTGTTGTGGCACCTACATGTCCACTTTACAGCGTGGACTGAGTGTTTTTCTCATGACACATACATGACCACTTTAAAGTGAGGGCTGGGCACTTTTGTTGTGGCTCCAGAGGGACCACTTCATGGTGTGGGATAGGAACTTGGGTGGGTGAGGAAGAAGCTAGAGGAAATCGAGGACATTACAGTAACTTTTATTACAGTTATTTTCTGCATCTGAGATAAATCTTTGCTAAATTTTCAAATAATAAAAAAAAAAAATTCCTTTCCTCTTACCCTTGAGTAAAGAAGAGTCAACATCTTCATCTTTCCAGTTGATGGTGATCATCATGGCTGCTAAGTGACCTCCTGCAGAATGTCCACATAGATACACACCTCTGTAGTTAAATATATTAACCTTTTAGCATTTACATTTCTCTATATATACTAATGTATTTTCGTGGTAAAAGCTTACACAATTATCTCACATAATATCAAATCTATGAGATTTTGATATTATTTTTTTTAACATCAGAATGAGTGGCTGGTTATAGCTGGTTTTATTAGAAAGAGGTGAGAGAATTCTGCCAGATATGGCCAGTTTAAATGCTAAAGGGTTAACCCTTTTGTTACCATATTTCTATATTCATAAACTCTCTATTGAAGAATATTGGAAGAAAATGATTGCAAATACAAGCTGCCAAAACAAGGCTCCTCTGAAGGATCTTTGAAGTAATATTATTTGATAGGGTATGTAGCTTGGAGATTAGGTTGTCGCTCCAGGAAGAGCTGCTACTTTTTCTGAATTGAGGTATCACAGCTCTGGTACTACAGACATGTGGTTAGAATGTCTCAGGAAAGAATCATTGGACAGATTTTATGGGCAAAGCCAGCCGGCAGGAGCCCCAGAGGTAGATCATGAGTAAAATGGTTGGATAACATAACATCCGTAAATACAGTTGATCTCGCTTAGGATCCAGCTGGATTCTTTGGAGATGGTTGCTTTTGATAGACCATTCTGGAAGGTGTATCTAAAAACTGCCTCCACAACCCTTTCAGAAACAAGTGAGCAAAGAAGATTTTGTTTCATAGAACAAGAGCTGGTCTTCACCAAGTTAGTATTTATCATCATCATCATCATCACTGTTTAACATCCATTTTTCCATGCTAGCATGGGTAAGATGAGTTGTCCCATTTGTGACAAGTCAGATCAGGTGACTG
>OZ024757.1:26723953-26873953 GCA_964016885.1 Eledone cirrhosa
GTGTTTCTCAGCATCTCCTACCTTCACTCCTAGGTCACAATCGATACAGGATTTAGCCTCATCACTTTCTACAAAAAAAAACATCCCATAAAAAAATGTCAAATACAATCAATGTTTAATAGCATCATAAACCAAACATATTCATAATACAAACTCTCACAACGTCATGAAGGCAATTTTTGGGGAAGGGAGGGGAAAGTCGATTAAATCGCTTCAGTGCATTACTGGTACTTTATTTTATCAACCCTTAAGGATGACAGGCAAAGTTAACCTTGGAAAGATTTGAAGAATTAATAATAATAATTGTTTCTACTTTAGGCACAAGGCCAGCAATTACCCAGTGCATTACTGGTACTTTATTTATCGACCCCGTAAGGATGAAAGGCAAAGTCAACCTCGGCGGGATTTGAACTCAGATCGTAAAGGGACGTAACTAGGCTGGAAAGCATGGCGTCCGACGCTCTACCGATACTGCCAATATAATGTTTTTACTTTTGGCACAAGGCCAGCAACTACCCAGTGCATTACTGGTACTTTATTTTATCAACCCATAAGGATGACAGGCAAAGCTAACCTTGGAAAGATTTGAAGAATTAATAATAATAATGTTTCTACTTTTGGAACAAGGCCAGCAATTACCCCAGTACATTACTGGTGCTATATTTTATTGACCTCGTAAGGTTGAAAGGCAAAGTTAACCTTGACGGATTTGAACTCAGAACGTAAAGGGCCATAACTCCATGCTGCAAAGCATGGTGTCTGACGCTCTACTGATACTGCCAAAATAATAATAATCTTACTTTCTGTTATGACTTCAACGTGACGATCAATCACTGCTGTTGTAGATAAATTTTGGTGGTTCCATTGACTGGGAGAATATTGTCGTTCAAGCTCCTGGATGTAAAAACAGAGAGTATTAAGATATTTAACCCTTTGAATACTGCCCCCAAAATTGTTGGCCTTGTGCCTAAATCAGAAATCATTATTAACTTTGCCTTTCATCCTTACGAGGTCGATAAAATAAAGTACTAGTAATGTACTGGGGTAATTACTGGCCTTGTGCCAAAAGTAGAAACAATTATTATGATGACGAGAAGATTTAAAGCTCGATGTGGTTTGTACAATCCACAACTATGAACATATGTATATTGATATATATAAAGTTGTATTCCTGACTGTTTGTTTGTTAACAAACTACTTCTATGGCTTTGGAGATAGACTCCTATAACTATATATATTCTGAAACTACATTGCCCAGGGTACTTGGATAAGTATATTTCATTTTAATCGAAGGGTTCCCCAGGGGCACAAACTCCCGCTGAAAATATTTTCCATTCGATTTATATGAAATTTAAACCATAGGTAAATGACAACATATGATGCCTATTCACAAAAGTTTTGAATTAATATTCTGAAAAAAATTATTTACAAGAAACAAAATAAGAATAAGATTTAATAATGTAATTTTGATTTGATATATTACAAAATCTAATGTTTTCCAATTTTTCGTGCGTTACATTTTACATTGCGTAATATTGTTTCGACTTTTGGGCACAAGGCCAGCAATTACCCAGTGTATTACTGGTACTTTATTTTATGATGAAAAGCAAAGTTAACCTTTGCGGGATTTGAACCCAGAATGGCAAGGGTCGTAACTCTATGCGTCAAATCATGGCGTCCGACCCTCTACCGATACTGCCAATCCACCGCCCTTTGAGTAATATTGAAATGCAGAGTTTTTCTCCATAAATTATATCACTGATTTAAAATCAATCATCACTTTCTTACAAAAAATAAATGTGTGAAACGCAGAAAGGCGCGGGTAATTCAGCTAGTATATATATATATCTGAAGCTCCTTTGAATGCAGCAGAGTCGGGTTCGATCTGTAGCAGATCTTGCCTCGAGCTGATCGACTGAGAAACATATGTAATATGTTAATAAATGTGATATGATGCAACACTGATTCCTCGTTCTTTATTATATATATGTATATATATATATAAACATGTGTCTACCGTAACCCCCTGTGTGTTGTAAGAAGTGACTGAAAGTGTTGGTGTCAGGGAAACTGACAAGTGTTGGGGGGAGGGGAAAGTCGATTAAATCGACCCCAGTGCATTACTGGTACTTTATTTTATCGACCCCGTAAGGATGAAAGGCAAAGTTAACCTCGGCGGGATTTGAACTCAGATCATAAAGGGCCTTAATCTATCGCCCTAATACTACTAATGATACCAATACTAATACAAATAATTGTTTCTACTTTTGGCACAAGGCCAGCAATTACCCAGTGCATTACTGGTACTATATTATATCGACCCGGTAAGGATGAAAGGCAAAGTTAACCTCGGCAAGATTTGAACTTAGCCTGTAAAGGTGATGATGATGAATACTTAAAAAAGGGCAATTTTGTATTAAAAGGGGTTAAACTGAATAAATCCGTGTCTTTTCCAAACTAGTTTTTTCTTACCTTTAGATCAAAAGACCTCCATCTTTCTGACACTGTCGATAGGGTTGCCATTTCCACAGAATGTTAGTATTTGCGAATAATTTCAGTTAGAAGGATACACCCTAGAAGCTGAGCAGTTCTTGTTACAGGTCTACTGATGTGTTGAATCTCTCTCTCTCTCTCACACACACACACATATATATATATATAGGTACACTCGCTCCCCCTTACATGTACACATACACACATACGCATCTGTACTCACGCACACACACACACATATATATATATATATAGGTACATTCACTCCCCCTTACATGTACAGATACACACATACACATGTACTCACATATATATATATATATATATAGGTACATTCACCCCCCCCCCCCCTTACATGTACAGATACACACATACACATGTACTCATACACATATATATATATATATATAGAGGTACATTCACCCCCCGCCCCCCCTTACATGTACAGATACACACATACACGTGTACTGACATATATATATATATATATATATATATATATATATATATATAGGTACATTCACACACCCTTACAGGTACAGATACACACACACACATATACATGTGTACCCACACACACATTCTATCTTACATGCCTACACACATACAACACCCCCTCTAATGAAAAGGATTACCACAAAAGATAATATCACATGGTCAGCTTTAAATGCCCTCCACCACTAACACACAATTAACAAGTTGAGGGGGAGAGAGATACAGACAAACAGAGAAAGAGAGAGAGAGAGAGAGAGAGAGAGGGAGAGAGGAAGAAGAGAAGTGATATATATATATATAGAGAGAGAGAAGAGAGTGAGATATATATATATAGAGAGAGAGAGATAAATATAGAGAGAGAGGGAGAGAGAGAAGAGAAAATAGTGAGATATATACAGAGAGATATATATATATATATACAGAGAGAGAGAGAGAGAGAGGAGAAAAGAGTGAGATATATACAGAGAGAGAAAGAGTGTCGGAGAAAGAGAGAGATAAGGAAGAAGAGACGTAGTAAGACAGAGAGAGCGAGAGGGGAGGTGGTGTTGAAAGAAGAGGATGAGTGAGACAAAGGATGAGAGAAAGAGGGGGAGGAGAGGGAAGATAAGAAGGGGAGGGGCTTTTTAATTTTATATTTATACATCTCTTTGTTTTTATTGCCCAGTAGTTCAACCTTTTAGATAACTGGGTTATAGTGTGTGTGTATATCTGTATCTGTATGTGTGTGTAAATGTATGTGTGTATGTATATGTATGTATAAATGTATGTGTGTATGTATGAATGTATGTTTGTGTATATATGTATGTATGTGTGTATGTATGTATGTTCTTCTGGTTTTATAATTTCAAAGTTTTACCAATAGAGAGAGAGTTGGTTTCTAACAGACACAAGACTCTCTTATTGGAATTTACACAACATCAACTAGGTAGATATGTATGTATGCATGCCTGTGTAGATAAGGATGTTATTGTATGTGTGGGTGTGTATGTTTTGAGTTGTATGTGTGCATGTGTATATGCTTTGTATCTGTACATGTGTATATGCAGTTATTAGATGCAACATTTTTGGAATGTTTTACATATTTTTACTGTTCCATTAATGGATTGTACTTGTAATTTCCTAACTAGTTGTGTTCTTTCTGTTCCTGTGAAGCCTAGCTTCTCAAGATTTGTATTATGTATGTATGTGTGTATGTATGTGTGTATGTATGTGTGTATATATGTATATCTATATATGTGTGTATCTATTATAAACAACATTGAAAAGCTGAATATCCCCCCCCCCCTTAATTCTCTTTTATCTTTTTTCCCTTAACTTATATTTCATGTAACTTTTTCTCTATCTTGTACAGGAAGATAGAATAAACATGGAATACACCCATATATAGGTAATATAAAGATGAATCGGTAGCTCAATGGTTAATACATCAGGTGCGCCATTCAATGCAAATCACTTCTGTCTAGAAATCTTTGTAACTCATTTACTATATGTAATGGGAAGAGACCAGACGGTCTTACCCTTTGTCCCTGGGTGAGAGGTAGGTGTCTCATCTGAGACAGTCAGTGGCTCTTTTGCTCCCTCCCACTACCTGCATCAGTTGTTAGCTGCCGAGACACTGCATCCTTTAAAACCTCCATGCTTCCTGAAATTCGCCAACACTATACCTGACCCTCCCCCCTCCATGCACACACACACATGTATATCATGACTCACTTTCCTTTACGATCTGAGTTCAAATCCCGCCGAGGTTGACTTTGCCTTTCATCCTTACGGGTCGATAAAATAAAGTACCAGTAATGCACTGGATAATTGCTGGCCTTGTGCCTAAAGTAGAAACAATTATTCTATGTACTATACATGCACCTTTGATAAGTTGTAGTGCACCTGAGCACTACACAATCATTTCATTATTATTAAATCCCGCCGAGGTTGACTTTGCCTTTCATCCTTACGGGGTCGATAAAATAAAGTACCAGTAATGCACTGGGTAATTGCTGTCCTTGTGCCTAAAGTAGAAACAATTATTATTATTATTATCACGGCCCTTTATGATCTGAGTTCAAATGCTGCCGAGGTTAACTTTGCCTTTCATCCTTACGGGGTCGATAAAATAAAGTACCAGTCACGCACTGGTGTCGATTTCATCGACTCCCCCCCCCCCCCCCCCCAAAAAAAAATTGCTGGCCTTGTGCCTAAATAAGAAACCATTATTATCAGGGTGGTGGATTGGCAGTATTGGTAGAGGGTTGGACGCCATGCTTTGACGCATAGTTACGTCCCTTGCCATTCTGAGTTCAAATCCCGCCGAGGTTAGCTTTGCCCTGCATCCTTACGGGGTCGATAAAATAAAGTACCAGTACTGCACTGGGTGATTGCTGACCTTGTGCCAAAAGTAGAAACAATTATTATCATGGACGCCGCGGTGAATGTGGAGGCCATTGCTTCCGCTGCCGAACGGAATAAAATTCGGAAATACCAGGACTTATCAAACAATTAATTCTTCCCACTTGTGGCGTTCGAAACGTTTGGAGGAGTTAGGCCGCTGACAGCGAAGTTCTTGTTATCACTGGCGGCTCGCCTTACTGAGGTGTCAGGTGATGCCAGTGAGGGTGCCTGGTTATTTCAGCGCCTGAGCCGCGCCATCACTCGTGGGAATGCTGCGAGCGTGTTGGCTTGCCTGAAAGTGTACAATTAACCCCTCAAGGTGTGAGGTGTTGCAGATTGTCACACTTGGTGGTGAATTGTCCCCTTACCCCGCCTCCTTCTTTTTTTAGTTTTGCCCGTAAAATCTTTCCAGTGATTCTTTCCTGAGACAATCTAATCACATGCCCCTAGTATCGGAGCTGTGATCTCTTAATTCGGAGAAGTAGCGGCTCTAGAGTAACTCTCTGATCGCCGAGCTACACACTTTACCGAGTAATGTTACTCCAAAGACACTTCGGGGGAATCCCATTTGGCTGCTTTTATATTATAATTATTATCAATAAATACAGTTCTTACATTAAATATTAAACCCCCCCTCCAAAAAAACAACTAAATCCCTTTTCAGTCAGTCGAATTAAGAGTATTTAATGGGAGGGGACATAAAATATATTTACACCGTATAGAAATGAAACTTTAGTCGATTTAATTGGCGGTAATCAATTACACTTTGTTGATTTCATTAACTTTGGAAGAATGAAAGCCGTGGAAACCGGTGAAGTAATATACCAGGAATTACCCTACGTTCATGTGGTGTCTGACAAAGAACTAAAGAACCACTGTAGTTCTTGTTTTAAAAGGTAACAGTAAAGATCAACATCACACGTAGTTTATGTAATCGAGGGAGTATTTTTTTTATACCGTTTGTTTAACGATCGATTTAATCGATTTTTTTCCTTCCCCACCTATCGAGATTGCTGGCTTTATACCTATTTTAGAAATTATTGTTATGTTGGATTGGAAGAATTGGTAGAGCGTCGAATAAAATGCCATTTCGTTAGGAGTCGATAAAATGAAGTACCAGTGAAATACTAGGGTTGATTTAATCAACGTTGCCATCCCACCCTTAAAACTACTGACCTTGCTTTTGTTCATTTACTTTGATAATTTGTCAGAATTATCCTGCTAGGGAAGTAGTAAGGTCTTAATTCACAGTTGTATAAAAAGAAATATAATTATACAATGCCTACAGAACGAAAGCACAAACATGCGTATTAGATTTCAAATTGATTCCAAATTTCCCGGATTTTCATTGCTTACATAACCGTCTTCGCCCACTTATTTCTGAGTGGGTCGCAGTGGCAGTCTCCAAACACTCCTTCCAACAGGTCCTGTCAGAAGCAACCGTCTCCAATTGATCGGGCTGGATCTTCAAACAAGACCTGCCGAGCTCTGGGTGTCCTGCCGGTTGATTTTGCTTGTAAAATCTGTCCAGCGATTCTTTCCTGAGACATTCTAACCACATGTCCATAATATCAGAGCTGTGATCTCTCAATTCGGAGACGTAGCAGTTCTATCTTGTGCGACTCCCCGATCCCCGAGCTATGCACTCTGTCGAGTAATGTTACTCTACAGACTCTGAAGAGGAACCCCATTTCAGCCGCTTGTATTCGTGATCGTATTTTTTCGGTCAAGATCAATGATCATAGTAATCTTGAAATTTCCACTGTATTCCTCCCCAAAGTAAAAAAAAAAGTAGACTCGATTTTCATGTCTGTAATGTTTTTGATCCTAGGTCTGCTGGATCAAAGTTGATCTGGGTGTTAAATTGTAACAATGATGACTGTAAGCTAGGTTTAAACTGATGATCTAATGGTCTATGTGGTAAGTAATCCAGTACCTTAACCTGACGGTAATTGAGTCTCACTCCACTAAAACATTTTTTTACCTCTTCATATTTACAGCTCTGCCTGCCTCAAACATTGTTCAAGATGTAAACTTTTGAAATACTGCAACTCCAGTTGTCAGGTAACATCTCATAGATCTGTCTTTTCTCCTCCTTTTTTTTTGTTAATTAGACATGTTCATTAACCCTTTTAGAACTGTGAAGTCGATATACTGGCCTCAATAATGTAGCCAAAAATGCTATATGGTCAGTGTATGCATTGTCCCGTAACTCCTGGGACTACAGAGCTATGGTAAGTCGTGTACAACGAGTGTTAGGCAGGCAGTTTCACTGTTTACCCACTCAGTGGTAAAGGATCACATTTTATATTCAGTGGACAAGTCGACCCCTGGTTTTGGAGACATTTTTTGGCTCCAAATGTTGACTTGTACACTGGCATATACAGTAATTAAATATTTTAGTAAACTCCTCTACATTCTTTATTAATTAATTCAAATACAGTGTATTTCATTATATATATGGTTATGAAATACAGTGTATTTCATTATAAATATGGTAATGAAAGGGTTAAACATGTTCTTTACATATTTCACTTCCAGAAAGCTGATTGGTCAATTCACAAGCAGGAATGTTTCTATTTTCTCAAAGGTGACCCTGTAATCTTATCTGAAAGCATACGAATGTTTCTACGAATAATTATCAGGTACCAGGTAGTATTGATTCTGTTTTTTTTATATTATTATTAGCATGTGTGATTTTTTTTAGAATACTGTGACAATGGAAATTTTGAAAATAGTATTAGAATCTTTCACTGTATTTAACTACAGAAATTAGTCTAACATAGTATATGATCCCACATAATGGAAAAAAAATGCCACTTTCTTTTTCTATTATTGGGGTTAATATGCCATGTTAGACTATTTTCTGTAGTCAAAATACTGTGGAAAGCTTCTAATTCTATTATCAAAATTATTGTTGTTGTTGTTTAGTGTTAGGTTATCAGTGGTCCAACATGGTTGAGCTAGGACCAAACCCCAACTCTTCTCTTCTTAGACTAACTCTAGGTCTGCAATCTTTGATGTGGTTTTGTTGTCTGAAGTATCATACATTGTAAGAAACTCTGACAGTGTATGATACTTCAGAATGAATTGTTAGCTTTGAACGAATAAATAACTTTACAACATGTATTCATTCCAAGAGATGGCAATGTGAATGGACCTGTTTTTTCTATAGAACCTAAAATAAGACTGCCTCATTAACTTAGTAAAAATTATTCTATGTGTATACACTTTTTTGCATAGATAATTTTACCTATCTTTACATTGAGATTTTCTGTATATTGGTGACAAATAACCTTCTGTAAAAACGTATTTGGTAATTACTTTAATGAATAATTTGCTTCATGTGTAATTATTATTTTTAACACATGCTTGCTTGAAAAATCTTTCAAGGAGGTATGAACCAGCCTCTTGTACTATTTATTATATAAATTACTGTATTTTGAGCTGTTTTAACTTCTCCACCTACTTCCTTCTAATTTTTATATTATTTTGGTAAAAAATGATATTTTTTTCATATATATGTGTGTATTTTTAATGCACAAATCAATGATTTCCATCAGACAGCTCAAGAAAAAGGATGTCTGTCCATGTAACATCTTACAACATATGCTCATATTTTTTATTTTATGTGTGTGTGAGATTGGGATTACTTTTCCGCTGTGTCAACCTCCCTAGTGCTGGTGCCATAATAAAAAGGACTCTATAGGGTGTAGGAACATATGTGAGGTTGTCATGTCTTTGACACACCTGTCTATGTACATATATATATATCAAATGAAAGAATGGAGTTGCATTTTAATTTACCTTTCTAATTATTATGTATTTTCCACACTTTTTGTAGACTTTATGTATTCCACTCTAGTGGTTCTCTACCCCTCGTAATTCAAAACACTCTTTTGTGTGTTCTTCCTTATGTATTATATATATATAACGTGGATTGAGAATTGTTTCAGCACGCAGTTGTTTCTGACTCAACATATGAACTTACGCTTGAAGTTGTTCTTAGGGTGATCTTCCGAAGGTACCACAATTGATAATCCATGGAGTAATTATAATTAGACAATAAGGTACACGAATACACCATTCACTTTACAAGAAGGAAAAGCATTTATTGCAGAATATTTCATTAATATTAATGAAATATATATCTAATTATATACATATATATACGTTATTCCGGGTTGAATCGGAGGTAACCACAGTAAGTAAGGTACTCAATACATTGCAGAGTATAAAAGTTTTAATATAGATGAGATTCTACAGGACTAGAACTAGAGATTCCTGATGATTTCTAAAGAATGAAACAGTTCTAGTCCTGTAGAATCTCATCTATATTAAAACATATATATATATATATATGTATTTATTCTGATTTTCTTTTTTCTTTAGAATGATGACCACAATAAAATATTTAGCACACATCCTTATTGGAAGCGGTCATTCTCAGACCTAATGTCACGTAAGAATATATTTTTTATCCTATTCCTACCAGCATTTCTTTACTTTGGACATCCTTAAATGATAGTATTATGTCTATTTCCCATGCTTGCTTGGGTTAGACAGGTTGTCATAAAATGAAGCCAGACAGGTCAGATGATCACATCTTGATTTGATTTTGACTTGGTTTTTATGGCCAGATGCCCTTGCTAATACTGACCACCTTACAGGATGGACCGAGTGCTTTTTGTTGTATCATTAGCACGCCTACCTTATATGGTGAACTGAGTTCTTTTTGAGGTGTCACCAGCATGACCAGCTTTCAGTGTGGCCTGGGTGCTTTTTGAGGTGTCACCAGCACTACCACCTTACAGAGTTGACTGAATGCCTTTTGTTTTGTCACCAGCACTACCACCTTACAGGATGGACTGAGTGCTTTTTGTTGTGTCACCAGCACTACCACCTTACAGGATGGACTGAGTGCTTTTTGTTGTGTCACCAGCACAACCACCTTACACCTTTGTTTCATCTATCCACCAGATGTTGAAAATATACAACAAGATGAACTACGACGTAAACAGTTTGCTCACGTACTGAGTGTTTTATCAAAAATTCTAGAAGATCCTCAAAGCCTGCCACCAGTTAAACAGTTATGGGAGTTCTTTGGTAAAGTAAGTATTGCTGGAATATTCACATTTTAAAGTGAATCTGTACTTTAATCTGGACTAATAATACATATTTGCTCAACTGGTTTATATATACCTATATATATATATACAATCCTTATCCAGCCCTCTTTGGATTTTGGTCTTTGTATTTATTATTACTATATATAGTTAGTTGGAACTAACTCTATACCGAGGTTGTCCTTTAGGCTGAGTGCTCTACCAACTTCAGATATAACCTCCCAGTTTTTTACCACTGTATATATGTATATATATATTCCTTCCATATACTATACCGTTTGGTCATAGACACATATATATATATACACACACACACTCACATATATATATATATGTGTATATACACAACAACAGCACCAGCTCTCTCTTCTAATCTTCTCTCTCTCTCTATGTCTCTCTTTCATTCTACTCTCTCACAACCACTATCTCTTTTTCCTTATCTTTCTCTCTCTCTGTTTATGAAGGTACCCCAAAAATCCCCATATCTCGGGAACCCGTGATTCGATTTTATGCGAAACTTGTTTTATTCCATTTGTATTCCCATTTCAGGGTCAACTTCCTTTCAAAGTATTTCCCCATTATGCACCCTTTTGGCTGTATTACATTACAGACAAGTAAGCAAGCAACCCCAGAGTTTTAGCATTATAGATATCTACATACATGTGCACACACAGTTATATATAATTTGCTCGCTTTTTATAACAAGCATCTAAATATATATAAATTTACTACTACTACAACTACTACTACTACAACTACTACTCCTCCTGCTACTACTACTGTTTTGATGTCTGCTATATTTGTTATCTGTTGTTCCCTGCTAAAACTGATGTCTGATGTCTTTACAGATGATCATCAACAGTTACAGCATCCATGATGAACTTCATGAACATATAATAGGATCTGGAGTTTATCTGGCGTAAGTATATAACCTCTGATGGTTATTTTATTAGGTCGTCAAGTATGAAATTTGTAGAAAAAAAAAACAACAAATTTCTACAAATTTCATACTTGACGACTCAATAGTTAAATTCTCATCAATTGGTTGATACTGTGATTGTTTAAACATGCTGTTGACTGCATGTTGGTGTATGTACCTATGCATGTATGGTCCCGTAACTCATGATAGATTTGTAGAGGTGGCGTAGTGACATACGGTGTTACTTGGGCATTTTAAACCTGGTGGAGCCCATCCCTCTCCAGGCAGATTTCTTCCAGAGAAAGTGAAAGAGAGGAAATGAGAAAGAGATATAGAGGAAGAATCGTACCCCCAGTATTAGAAAGGTACTTTCTTTATCGACCTTGAAAAGATGAAAGGCAAAGACCCCAGTACTAGACTGGTACTTTTTTTATCGACCTCGAAAAAATGAAAGGCAAAGTTGACCTTGGCAGGATTTGAACTCAGAGAGCAAAGTGCCAGAATGAATACCATAAAGCATTCTATCCAACATTAAAATGACTGCCTATTCGCTGCCTTATCATGTTGATCTAGTTCTATCGAAAAGAATCTGTAGTTTACCTGGTGTAAGTATCATCATCATCATCACCGTTTTACGTCCGTTCTTCCACGCTAGCATGGGTTAGACGGGTTGTCCTGTTGTGGGCAGTGTCTGGTCGGCTGACCATGCCTTGCTCATACAGGAACTGATCTGGCTTGATTTCTACAGCTGGATGCCCTTCCTAACACCAACCTCATTTACAGTGAGTGCTGGGTGCTTTTTCGTGGCGCCTACACGTCCACTTTACAGTGTGGGCTGGGTGCTTTTTTGCCGTGGCACCTCCACGACCACCTTGCGGTGGGGGGGGGGGGGGCATATTGTTTATATGCTTCAGCATGTACCCATGGGAGGTCGGGTACCCTGTATTACTGCGTGACGCCAGAAGTCACGGTCGTGTGTCATTGACTTTGAGAGGTGTAGTTGGGTAAGGTCGGCTTTTATCACCTCATCCCAAGTCATCTTGGGTCTCCCCACTCCGCGGTTTCCATCAACTTCTAGTGCTCTGCACCTTTTTATGCAGCTGTCATCCTTCATACGCATCACATGTCCATACCAGCGTAACCGCCTCTCCTGCACGCAGCATTTGATTCCTCTTATGCTCAGTCTCTCTCTCAATTCATTTATGCTTTGTCGTTCACGTATATTACTGTTACACATCCATCGGAGCATGCAGGCTTCGTTTCTCTCTAATCTACGTAAGTCTTCCACCTTCAGCGCCCAGGTCTCACTACCATGCAACATCGCTGTTCGGATACACGCATCATACAGTCTGCCTTTCATTCTGAGGGAGAAGCCTTTTGCAGCTAGCAGTGGTAGTAGTTCCCTAAACTTCTTCCATCCCGTTCTTACCCTAGTTATTGTACTTTCTGAGCACCCACCTCCGTTGCTAATTCGGTCACCTAGGTAGCAGAAGCTGTCTACTGTTTCTACAGGGCCCTCCCAGAGATTGGTGGTACTTGTTTCCTGTGGCTGTTTGCTTGCTGTTTCAGCACAGCTGCTGCATGTGAATCCTACATTCTTAATTAAGCTTCCTGAGATCCCGCTACATCTCTTGTGTACCCATTGTTTGCATTTGGGGCAAAGAATGGAGTTCCTACCTACACCTTTCCTACATACTGAGCAAGGCCATTTCCCTGAGGGGATCTGGGTTCTGTTTTCTCGTCTACTTATAAGGACCTTAGTCTTTGTCATGTTGACTTTGAGGCCCTTTCTCTCTAGTCCCTGCTTCCAGGTTTGGAATTTATTCTCTAGTTCTACCATAGATTCAGCTATGAGTGCGAGGTCATCAGCATACAGGAGTTCCCATGGGCATCCGGTCTTAAACTCCTCCGTTATTGCCTGCAGGACTATGATGAACAGGAGAGGGCTAAGAACAGAGCCCTGGTGGACCCCAACCTGTACGCTAAATTCCTCGCTATACTCATTGCCAATCCTAACTTTGCTGACTGCTCCCCTATACATGGCTTGTACCGCTTTCACAAGCCATTCATCTACTCCTAGTTTTCTAAGAGCCCACCAGATTACTGCACGTGGAACTCTGTCAAAGGCTTTCTCAAGGTCGACAAATGCCAAGTAGAGTGGCTTACTTTTAGCTAGGTACTTTTCCTGTAATTGCCTCACAAGGAAGAGCGCATCAGTGGTGCCTTTCCCTGGTACAAACCCAAATTGCATCTCGTCTATATTCACCCGGTCCCTAATCAGCTGTGCTATAACTCTTTCTGTTACTTTCATGACCTGGTCCATCGACTTTATACCTCTATAGTTTCCTCTATCTAGTGCATCACCTTTACCTTTGTAGCAGTTGACAATGATGCTACTGCACCAATCTTTTGGTATGGCCCCCTCTAGTATTACCTGGTTAACGATACGTGTGGTTATAGTGTGACCTACAGACCCAGATGCATTCAGCATCTCGGCAGCTATACCCGATGGACCGGTTGCCTTCCCTATCTTCATATCTCTGATTGCCTTACTTACTACGCTGCCGCTGACTTGTACTGCTGGTCCCTCTATAGGGTCTACGTGGGGTAGGGTCTCTTCTTCCCATGCATTCTCCTCATTTAGTAATCTATCATAATGACTCTTCCATGCATCTTTCTTCTCAGCACTTGTGAGGGCAAGCTCACCTTTATCATTCCGGATACACTTCTCTCCAATGACATCACAACTATCTCTGACACACTGCCTCGCAATCTTGAATACCTCCTGTTTCTGGTCCTCACGTTGTAAAACATGCTTGAATTTTCTATCCTCTGCTTCCCTCCTAGCTAAGTATACTTGTCGCCTAGCTTCCCTCTTGGTCTCTATGTAATGTACCCTGCTCCCCCCGTTCTTCCATTCTTTCCATGCCTGTCTCTTGGCCTTGACTGCTTCATCTACCTTATTGTTCCACCACCAAGTCACTCTCCTCCTGCTTGAGGTCTTACTCCAGCCACAAACCTCATCCGTCGCCTCTAGTAAGTTATTTTTTAGGAACTCCCAGTTCTCTTCTACGTTAAATGTCTCTATCTGTTCTTCTTTACTGTCGTAGGCGTTGAGTAAAATATCTTTAAATCTGTTACTGGTTGAGGGGACTTTCAGCTTCCAGATCTTTCTTCTCCAGGTTGGCCTCTGTTTCAGGGCTCGTCTAGTTCTGACCGTGAGGTCGCTGACAACTAAGCTATGTTGGGATGTACATTCCTCACTAGGGAAGGCTTTTGTGTTTACGACCGTCCATCTGTCACGTCCTCTGATGAGGATAAAATCTAACTGACTAGAGTGCTCCCCTGATCTATAGGTGATCAGGTGGTTGTCGGGTTTTTTAAAGTTTGTGTTACATATCGACATGTCATTGGCGTCGCAGAATTCTAGAAGTCTGAATCCTTCCTCATTCCTTGTGCCAACTCCATGGCCTCCATGTACTCTATTGAAGCCGTCGCAGTGTTTACCTACGTGTCCGTTAAAATCTCCTGCAATGATTAGGAAGTCCTTGTCGTCTGTTAGAGCAGTAGTGTGTATTAGGGACTCGTAAAACCTATCCTTAAGTTCGTCTGGCAGCCCCGATTGGGGTGCGTAAGCTGATATTATTGTGGTAATTGTCTTATTCAGGACTAGTCTGAGTTTAATGATTCTTGCATTTACCCTGTACACTGAGATTACTTTATCTACCCACTTGTCAGCTAATAGTATACCTACACCACCCATCCCATCGTCATTTCCCACCCAGAAAAATTTGTAGCACTGGCTTTTTCCTACAAGGACTCTAGCAGACCCTCCTCTCCATCTAGTCTCTTGCACACAGCATACATCAACTTCCTTTCGCTCTAGCATTTCTACGATTTCTCCTGCTCTTCCTTTCATTGAGCCTACATTGATGGTACCAACTCAGAGTTTTGGGCATTTGTCGACACTCGTAGGGGAGGGTCTCTGGGTTGGCGCTTCACGTGGGTGCTTGGTAGCTCGCAGATTCATATTTCATCTATTGATTCAGAGTTGCTCGTTTATTCCCAGCTCATCCATCCATAACGGTGGGAAAATTGAGGGCTAGAAGGACAGTGGTGGTGGGGTAATGGCAGGGTGTGTTGGGATGCGCCAGAGGAGGAGAGAGTTAGTTAGGCAGGTAGTAGCAGCAGCAGCAGCAGTGGAAATGGCATGCTAGGTTTGATTGGTCGAATAGACTATGGTGGTGTGTGGGGGTGGGGGGGAGGGAAATTGTGAGGTAGGAACTGAGGGTCGCATGGTAAATATCCAAGTTAATACTACATCAGTAAAATTAACAATAATAACGTCATGAAAAAAACTACTAAGAGAAACCCTCGAAAATTTATCGCTAATACAGCAGGGAAAATTTAACGCTAATACAGCAGGGAACATCATAATATTAACGACAATATGTAGGCTAAAATACCTTCGTAGATTAGATGGATGGCTGGCTGGGAAAATTGGAATCAGCAGCTCTAGTGATACATTTTAGCAGAGAAGAATGGGAAAGTGTCTTATCTCTTCAATATTTTCAGATTGAATGAATTAGGTTAAAGACAGGGTAGTAAGCCTTAAAGAAGTGCATAGAGAGGAGGGGGGGGGGGGGGGGTAGGAACTGAGGGTCGCATGGTAAATAACAGAGAGATACAATAGGATTAGAATACCGCATGGTAAATATCCAAGTTAATAAGTTAATACTACATCAGTAAAATTAACAATAATAACGTCATGAAAAAAACTACTAAGAGAAACCCTCGAAAATTTATCGCTAATACAGCAGGGAAAATTTAACGCTAATACAGCAGGGAACATCATAATATTAACGACAATATGTAGGCTAAAATACCTTCGTAGATTAGATGGATGGCTGGCTGGGAAAATTGGAATCAGCAGCTCTAGTGATACATTTTAGCAGAGAAGAATGGGAAAGTGTCTTATCTCTTCAATATTTTCAGATTGAATGAATTAGGTTAAAGACAGGGTAGTAAGCCTATATAACATTCAATGTTTATTTTAGTTAAATTCTCATCTATCATTGATACAGTTGTTTTAACATGCTCGTTCTGATCGATTGACAAGATTCTAGAGCTCATTCACTTGCTGGGTAGACTGGGGGTATCAAAAAAGGTTGAATGACCATCTAAAGTCTAAGTGTGTCTTAAACCATTTAGGGCTTGTTGGACTGGTGCTGATCCCAGTTTCATGGCATGAGGCGACTGAGAGTACAAGATTGCCCCCTGGACAGGATGTCAGTCCATCACAGAGTTAAACCCCCAGCTATTGCTGGTACTCATTTATAGCTGAGTATACTGGAACAACGTGAAATGAAGTGTTTTGCTCAAGAACACTACAAGCAACCCAGCCAAGGAATTGAACCTATGACATTATGATCGTAAGCCCAACACCCTTACCACTAGGCCACATGCCTCCACATGTTTGACCGTGCAGTTGTATTTTAAATTGAAACATTGACTGGTTATGTTAAAACAATTGTCTAATCATTTGATAAACATATTTCCATATTTCCAGAGCATCTTATATGGACCATCAGTGTTGTCCAAATGCTACTGTAAGTTTCAGTGGCATAAAACTTACCATCAGGGCCTTGGAACCAATAACCCAACCATTACCTAACCAGGTAATTCACTTCATATTTCTCTTTTATTTTATTGTCACATTGCTTCCTGACTTTCATCACCATTGCTGTCATCCCTCAATTCAGAGAAGTCGTGGCTCTACCTCGAATGACTCTCTCATCTCTGAGCTATGCACTTTATCGAGTAATGTTACTGCAATGACCCTTTGGAGGAATCCCATTTTGGCCGCTTGTATTTGCAATCGTATTCTTTTGGTCATTACCCAATATTCATGACCATAGGTAAGGGTTGACACAAAAACTGAATTGAAGGTGGCGAGTTTGGCTTTTATGCCTACCTCCCTTCTTCTGATTACTGAGTGCTGAAGCTGGAGCATTGCTGCACCAGCTCCTGCAATTCTTGCACTTAATTCAGCCTCTTGCCTTCCATCACTCGTGAACACAGCCCCAAGATACTTGAACTTCTCTACCGGCTTCAATGGAACTCCATTCATATATAGCGTGCACTGTGCAGGCTTCCATAAGAGGACAAGAGTCTCAGTTTTCGCAGCACTGATTTTCAATCCAGCCATGCAGCACCTGGCATCAAACTTATTAAGTGCAAGTCGAAGATCATCTTCTGATAAGTTAAGTAACACCATGTCGTCTGCAAATTCCAACCAACTGATTTTACACCCACCAGTCATGATACCACTTCCAACCCAGCTGCACATGTCAATCCCGTTCATGTAAAATAATAAAATTATTTATGTAGCAGCTATTGTTATTCATTCATTACTGGCTAAGGAAAACATATATCTCGACTCACTGAGACATATACACAATGCTTTATATGGGACAGATCAACTTATACATTCACCCATTAAGCCAATGTTTACTGTTACAAAATCCCTGCTACACCACAATAAACCATTGACTAATTCAGACAACAACACAACACAACAAACAAACTAATACACTTGCTACATATATATAATCAGGGGTAACCAAAGTAAGTAAGGTACTCAATACATAGCAGAGTATAAATATTTAATATAGAAATGTCTTCTACACGACTAGAACTGTTTCATTTGGGAGAAATCATCAGGGCTTTCCTGATGACTTCTCCCGAATGAAACAGTTCTAATCCTGTAGAAGACATTTCTATATTAAATATATATATATATATAGTTTTAATATAGATGAGATAAAACTTTTATACTCTGCTATGTATTGAGTACCTTACTTACTGTGGTTACCTCCGATTCAACCCGGAATAATGTATATATATATATATATATATATATATATGTCGACATATCAACGATAATGATGTATTTCTGTTATGTTCCTTGTTCTTCAGGTCTTTATTTGTTATATCCAGAATGATGCCCCCAGCTGGGAGAGGAGAGATGAGTTACAACAACGATACTACTTCACATGTACCTGTTCTATGTGTACCACAGATGCAGAGCAGGCTGTAAGAGTTGCTTTGTTTCATAAAAAATAGTCTTTAGAATGAGTACACTGTTATTACTGTGTAAAGTATGTGTGCTTATATTGTATCTATCCTCTGTACTCCTGAAGAAGAGCTAAAGCTTGACGCATCAAACTTTCTTTCTCCTTTTCCATATAAAGTATGAAGCTAATACTTTTTGTACCTTTGTTTTGTCATCTTGAACTATATTCATTTCATTTTACGTCCGCTTTTCCCTGCTTGCAAGGGTGGGACGGGAACTGATTCTGACTTGATTTCTACAGCTGTATGCCCTTCCTAACACCAACCTCATTTACAGTGAGTGCTGGGTGCTTTTTTTTCCGTGGCGCCTACACGTCCACTTTACAGTGGAATGATAGGGACCTCAGTCCCTATCATCTCATTTCTACAGCTGAGTAAACTGGAGCAATGTGAAATAAAGTGTGTTGCTCAAGGAAACAACACATCACCCGGTCTGAGAATTGAACTCACAACCTTTCGATTGCAAGGCCAATGCTCTAACCACTAAGCCATGTGCCTCCTTATATATATATATATAGTTACGTCTCTTTACTGTCCGAGTTCAAATCCCGCCGAGGTTAACTTTGCCTTTCATTCTTACGGGGTCGATAAAATAAAGCACCAGTAATGTACTGGGTAATTGCTGGCCTTGTGCCAAAAGTAGAAACAATTATTTATTTGAGGGCAGTGTAAGTAGAGCGTCGGACACCATGCTTTGCGGCATAGAGTTGCGGTACTTTATGGTCTGAGTTCAAATCCCGCCGAGGTTAGCTTTGCCTTTCATCCTTATGGGGTCAATAAAATAAAGTAGCAGTAATGTACTGGGGTCAATTAAATCAACTTTCCCTTCGTCAAAATCGTTGGTCTTGTGTCTTATTATTATAATGATAATAATCTTTGTGCTTAGTTACTTCTTCATGAGTCTGTAATATACTTTCTTTTCTAGGATAAACAGATGACCAGTGTGAGATGTTTTAAGACCAACTGTGGTGGGTTTACAGGAATTAAACAGATTAATGGTCAGTTTCTAGATTTTCTCTGACTTGATTCTTTATTGTTACCTTCCTGTTTAACCCTTTAGTATTTAAACTGGCCATATCCGACAAGCATGTATATATATATATGAGAATTATCTACAAAATTCTTCCAATTTTTTCCCTTTAGATGATGACGAGTGCCAACTGTGGCCATGTGTGAAATGTAAGGAGACAGAATTTCCAGCAGAATATGTTGATAAGGTCCATCGATCATGGCTAGAAACCAGGAAAATTGTGAAGAATTTAAACAAGATGTATGAGAATAGAGGTCAGTGTTTCCATCCTTGGTTGTCTCTTAACTATTCCTCACCACCACAACTTTATCTAAATACAGAGATCACTAACTTCTTTTTGTTATGGATGACCTTTGGTTTTTTTCTTTAGTTTCCTTTCTTTTATACAAAACTGAAAACGGTTCCAGACCCTCAGAGAACATCTCGATGGCCAACTTGCATATTATATCATATCTTACATATATACAAATTTGAAAAGGTCTGCGGTCCACAGAGAACACCTCAAAAGCCCACATGTATATTATATCATATCATACATATAAAAATGTCTGAGGTTAACAGATGGCCCACATGTATATTATATCATATCATCATCATCATTTTACGTCCGCTTTTCCCTGCTTGAAAGGGTGTCACGATCCTTCGTCATCTCCTCTGTGAGTTTCAGCAATCTGAGGTCTGTTCTCACCACCTCCGGCCATGTTTTTCGTGGTCTTCCTTCTACTGGGAATTTTTTGACACTTCTTTACCCAGCAGTCATCCTCCATGTGCATCACATGTCCATACCTTCTCAGTCTTCTCTCCTGCATACTACAACTTATCCCTCTTATACAGTTTCTCTCTCAACTCATCTATGCTTGGTCGTTCACGCACATCCAACGGGAGCATGCTTGCTTCATTTCTCTCCAGCTGTCGCATACCCTCTGCAGTTGCCCATGTCTCACTACCATGCAGCATCGCGCATCTCACACAGGCATCATATAATCGGCCTTTCGTACGCAGGGAGAAACCCTTCTTTGTCAACAGAGGAAGCAGCTCCCTAAACTTCTTCCATGTATATTATATCATATCTTAATTACACATACAGATTTGAAAAAGTCTGTGGCCATCAGACAAAACCTCAATGGTCATCATTATCATTATTTAATGTCTATCTTCTACGCTGGCATGGATTAGACGGATTTGTCCCATTTGAGGCAAGTTGGGTTGGGTGACCGTATCTTGCTCATATAGGACTGTTTCTGGCTGGTTTTCTACAGCTGGATGCCCTTCCTAACTCCAACTACATTTACAGTGTGGACTGGGTGCTTTTTGACATGTCACCTACACGACTGCTTTACAGTGTGGACTGGGTACTTTTTGTCGTGACACCTACGCAAACACTTTACAGTGTGGGCTGGATGTTTTGTGGTTCGAAAATAACTTTACACAGTAAGGGTAGTGTGGGAGAGGTGTAGGGGGTGTGGGCTTAAGAGGTGCTTACTGAGTATAAGTTTAAGTCCGTGCGCATTACTGCATAGCGCCATGTATATTATATCCTATCTTAATTACACACACAAATCTGCAAATGTCTGACAGCCACAGAGAACAGCCTCACAACCACACCTCACCTACATACATCATAATCTTTCCAGATCCTCACTGCCATACAGTATTACAACACTGACACATACATCATAACAAATAACCATTTTATTTCCACAAAAACAATTTTTTTCAGTAGAATGACTTTCAGAAATATATAAATATATAAAGAAATGTTAATTGTTCTTTTTACTTCTCTGTTCAGAAATCCAAAATGCTTTCGATTCTGCTGAAGAAAATTTGAAGAAAGTTGAAAACAGTTTATTCCATGAATCTAATCTGAATATACTCAGCATGATGGCTATTGCCAAAGATGCTTGCATTTCTCTACAGATGTGGGAGAAAGCCGCCATTTACAGCGAGAAGGTCTTACAGCAAGTTCCGTGAGTCTAGCCATGTTTTATCACTAGAATTTTTGTCAACACATTGATATGTATATATGTATGAGTATATAAATATAAATGCGTAAACACAGACACACTTACAAAAATACTCTCACAGACATACATTCACACACGGCCTATGAGAGTGGGGCCTAGCTGATACTTTGTTTTGGGGCCCAAGAGCAACCATGCATCATCCATTTAAAAAAAAAAAAATCTTTGCCTGCTTCATTATATGTTGTTTTTGTTTTTTCTTTAAAGGAAATATCCGTCCAGCATCAACATTATTGATAGTTTGTCTTTACTGAAGTTAGCAAAGCTGTATATATATCTTGACAGACCTACAGAAACTGTGCAAGTATTGAGCCAGGTAAGACTTTCTGTTTCTGTAAATGTCATCATCATCATCATTATTGAGTGTTCATTTTTCCCTGCTAGCCAAGCTTGAATATGGTGTCACAGACCAATCAGTATTCATACGAAACTTCTGTGCTCCAAATGGGCCAGGAGCTAATTATACAAATCCACACTCTTCTGAGTACTAGGGAAGTTGTCTTGTCTTTGATGAAGCTAAAGGCTCTTTTCAAACCTTTGTTTGGCAAGTTTTCTACAGCTGGGTGCCCTTTCTATCACCAACCAACCACTTTACAGAGTGTACTGGGTGCCTATATTGTGTATTTATTTTTTTATTCAATTTAAACGTCTGTATAAAGCTAGTAAGCCATGACAGATTAGGGGAAGTTTCAAGTACTCCTTACAGTTGGTAATCAAAAAGAGCACTAGTGAGACAATAATAATAAAAAAACTAAAAGAAATCACTGATGCCCAGTCCACTCTGCAAAGTGGTTGTACTGGTGCAATGACAAAAAGCACCACACTAGCCTGTAAGGTGGTTATACAGGTGCTATAAGAAAATTAACCTGGTACACGCCGTGAAATGGTTGCCTCAAAACATGACAACCCATCTAAGCCATGAAAAATAGACATAATACAGTGATGATGATGATGGTATATGTCCTAGTTTCCTTAATGTATTTTTTTTCTTCTCTTCATTTCTGTGAGTACACACATAACTAAGCTTCAGAAGCAAACATTTCCATGTATATTTTATTGAATAAATATCTCTGTACACACACGGTGATTGCTTCATTTTTACAGATGATTGCTGTCTCCTTCACCAACTCCAAACGTCCGTTCATGGCCTCTTAGGTGGCTTTTAAGTCCACCTTTAGATTTGCACAGTCTGCAGCAAATGTGACACAAAAGATGTACCCTCTATTGGATTGATTGGGTCAGCTCGTGAGGTGTCACCCTTATAATAATAATGATAATAATGAAATTATTGTGTACAGTACTCAGGTACACTTACAACTCATCAAAGGTGCATGTATAGTACATAGAATAATGTACAAATGTCAGGAAAATGAACAGTGTGCAGTGTCTCGACAGCTAACAACTGATGCAGGTAGTTTGTTCCATGCTTCAGCAACTCTGAGCATGAAAGAATGTTTCCGAAAGTCATGGGAGCTGTGCTGTTTTCTGACTTTGTAGGCATGATACCCTCATATGCGTTTTAAGACCAGAGATTGATTTGCAGATTTTTTTGCACACCATACATGTTGACTCACCTAGTATTGGAGGGATAGAGCTGCATACAGTTGGCTTTTCATGTGATCTTAAATGAGTGATGTACCCAGATTTAGAGAGCAGTAGATGACTCTCTCACAACTCCAGCTCCCTATGTCCTTATTGAGATCCATACTGTGGCTTTTTCAAAGCTGACGTTTTAATTTTCTCATGGCCAAGCCGTCTCTCTTCAAACATTCTGCATCCTTCTTCCACATGTCCTCTCCATAATTACATACATACAAACACACATCCATGGACATACATACATAATTACACACACACACCTGTCCCAATTTCATGTGTAAATTATTCTGTTTTCAGTGTGAGAAACTTATCAGTAAAACCCATGGCCGAGAGAGTGCACTTTACCAACAGATAAAGAGATTACAACAACAATGTGACATTCTGCTGTCAGTTCTCGATGACAAATGAATCCCTTCCTCGCCTCTTCAGAAGGTTTTGCTCCAGGTGATTTGATTCAGCTCCATGGTATTTGAGTTGTACCTTAGCCAACCCTTTGGAAATGTTATTTCAAATCATATCATAAAGGGACATAACTATATCTCTCCAGTGTTCCACCAGTTTTAACATTCGCTGCTGATGATGATAATAATAATAATAATAATAATGATAATGTTTCTACTTTTGGCACAAGGCCAGCAATTACCCCAGTGCATTACCGGTGCTTTATTTTATCGACCCTGTAAGGATGAAATGCAAATTTAACCTCGGAACGTGAAGGGTTATAACTCTATGCTGCAATCCATGGTGTCTGACACTTGACCAATACTGCCAATCCATGGTTTCTTCATTAACCACAAAGGAAAACATTATGACAGAATAAAAACCGTGTGGGTTTTGCATGTAAACAAATTTTAACAATGTTAAAAAAAAAATAATAATAAGGATTTCTTTCATAATATTATGTTTCTACTTTTGGCACAAGGCCAGCAATTATCCCAGTGGATTACTGGTCCTTTATTTTATCAACGCAGTAAGGATGAAAAGCATAGTTAACCCGTAGGATTTGAATATTTCATAATAATAATAATAATAATTCTTTCTAATATTGGCACAAGGCCAGCAATTTGGGGGAAGGGGAATGCCGATTATATCGACTCCAGTATTTAACTGGTACCTTATTTTATCGATCCTGGAAGGATGAAAGGCAAAGATGATTTTGGCAGGATTTCAACTCGGAACAGAATTCTGCAAGGAATTTTATTTGATGTTCTAATGATTCTACTATTCTACCTCAGTGATGATTATGATGATGATTATTATAATAATGGCTTCTGCTTTAGGCATAATGCCAACAATTTTTTGGGAAAGGGAAAGTCCATTAAATCGACCCCAGTGCATTACTGGTACTTTATTGATGATTTCTAACATTTGATCAGAGTATCAACACTTTTACTTGTATAGAGGTGAACATTTTCAATAAAGACATATTTATATTTTCTACATGTTTTGTTCAACATAAACTTAATTTTCAATGAAACTGCATGAATAAAACATTTTTAAAAAGTACAAAACACTATGACTGCATCACATTAAAAATTAATGTCTTTACTCTAATACTGCAAATTTTCACAATTAAAAAGATACTAAAAACAATATTTAAAAGTACAAAACAGCACAATTGAATCACATTTAAAATTAATGTTTTTATTATAATGCTGCAAATTTCCAGGACGATTTGTCTGTCTACTAGTAAAGATAATATTTGCTAATTTAGGCACAAGGCCAGCAATTTAGGAAAAGAGAAAAGTCAATTAACCCTTTAGCATTTAAACCAGCCATATCCAGCCATAATTCTCTCACCTCTTTCTGTTCATGTTAAGGTATTGTTCTCAAAATAAATATCAAAATCTCAGATTCAATATTATGTACAGTAAATCATTTAACATGAAAATATAATAGTAAATATAAAGTAATGTAAATGCTAAAGGGTTAAATTGACCCCAGCACTTGAACTCAGAACATAGCAAGCTGGAACAAATACTTCAAAGCATTTTGACCAACACTGATAATTCTGTCAAAAACATTTGAAATAATAATTTTTTATAGATATTTTCTGCTAAATCATTACAAGATGTTATGAGTTAAGCTGTTTTATAGTCCAACATAGTGACATGTAATTCTTTTGTTTCTAAAAGTTGCTGTGACATTTGGTTGATGTTAGTACTATTTTTCAGACATTATGCCAGTAGTTTCCCACCTATTTATTATCAATGGCTTCTCCATTTTATGTCTGTTTTTTAAACTGGAATGGATTGGACAGGTTGTCAGTCTGAGACCAGATGGGTCAGAGAATCACGGCTTGCTTATAAGTCCCATTTCTAGCATGGGTTCTACAGCTAGATGCCCTTCCTAATGCCAACTACTTTACATAGTACACTCAGTATATTTTATCATGGCACCAACCTATACCACTTTACAGAGTATACTGGGTGTATTTGGCTCTGTAATTCAATTGGAGACAGTTGCTTCAGACAGGACCTGCTGTAAGGAGTGTTTGAGGACTCTGTCCCCATGAATATGTGGGCAAAGATCTGTGAGAATGAAAAGTCAAAGTGACTTTGCTTTGGCAGGATTTGAAATCTGAATGAGGACAAATACCACAAATTACTTTGACCCTCTAACGATTCTGCCACACTGAAAAAGGGTTACTAATGAAAACATCTCCATTAACTCCCTGATAGCAACACATCCAAAACCACCCCTGCTTTATGATAAAAAACTTTCTTTTAATGTGACCATAAGTAATGTTCAGAACATCAGCTTGATAATGTAAAAGTTAGGTGCTTTACGAAATTCCTCCAAATTCTTCTTCACCCACTTATTCCTGAGAGGGTCGTGAAGGCAGAGTTCTCAAACACTCCCACCAGTAGGTCCTGTCAGAAGCAATCATCTCCAACTGGATCCCCAAGCGTGACAAGCTAAGATCATGGATGTTATCCAGCCATCTTGCTCTGGGTCTCCTACCTGTTGGTTTCGCCCGTAAAATCTATCCAGCGATTCTTTCCTGAGACATTCTAACCACATGCCCAGAGTATCAGAGCTGTGATCTCTCAATTCAGAGAAGTAGCAGCTCTACCTGGAGTAACTATATTTAAATTTTTCGTCATAGTTTTATGCAAGTACATTTTGTTATGTAATGCTCTGAACATCAGCTTAAGAATGTAAAAGGTAGGGGTCTACTTCTGGGTTTTGCCCATAAAATCTGTCCAGCGACTTTCTAACCACATGGTTTTTTGGGCAAATTAATGCGAAACATATAGGCAGTGTATTTCATTATAAATATGGTAAACAAAAGGGCTAAGCTTCAGTAAATGAGGTCAAGACAAAACAAGTATTTTAGAAAGGTTTTATTTTGAAAAAGACAAAAAAATTAATATTTAGATTTTTTTTCATAAGTGTGCAACAAGCACCAAAAGTCACAAGTCTTTTACTGTTATTATTTCAATAAATGTATGCATGTGTGTGTGTGTGTAATTTTTTATTTTGGTGAAATTTGATTAAATCAGCTGGGATATGATAGAAACACCAAGTCATGGTTTAAAAATGATGAAGTTTAACCCTTTAGCATTTAAACCAGCCATATCCGGCCAGAAATCTTTCACCTCTTTCTGTTCAAACTGGCCATAACCGGCTACCCATACTTATGTTATGATATTGTTCTCAAAATATATATCAAAATCTCATAGAGTTGATATGTGAAATAAAGTGTTAACCATAAAAATACAATAGTAAATATAGAGAGTAATGTAAATGCTAAAGGGTTAAATTGTAAAAAAAAAAAAAAAAAAGTGATAATTTCATATTTAGGCAGAAAGCCTCAGATTTGAAAGGGAAGGAAACAAAAAATGGGAGGAGGAATGTGAAATATTACATTGGAAGGATTTTAGTAGTGTCAGAGATCCAAATTTCTGAAGGTTACAACCTCCCTTTAGTATAAAGATTGTCAAACATTGGTCTCTACACTCTACGTCCACTGATGATAATGTTGGACTAGCAATAACCACATATCGGATAACACTCTTTGACTATGAATTCTGATATACACACATAGCCATACATACAGCATGGGAGCATAAGGCCACACATACAGCATGGGAGCACAAGGCCATACATACAGCATGGGAGCACAAGGCCACACATACAGCATGGGAGCACAAGGCCATACATACAGCATGGGAGCACAAGGCCATACATACAGCATGGGAGCACAAGGCCACACATACAGCATGGGAGCACAAGGCCACACATACAGGATGGGAGCACAAGGCCATACATACAGGATGGGAGCACAAGGCCACACATACAGCATGGGAGCACAAGGCCATACATACAGCATGGGAGCACAAGGCCACACATACAGCATGGGAGCACAAGGCCACACATACAGCATGGGAGCACAAGGCCACACATACAGCATGGGAGCACAAGGCCACACATACAGCATGGGAGCACAAGGCCACACATACAGCATGGGAGCACAAGGCCATACATACAGCATGGGAGCACAAGGCCACACATACAGGATGGGAGCACAAGGCCATACATACAGGATGGGAGCACAAGGCCATACATACAGCATGGGAGCACAAGGCCACACATACAGCATGGGAGCACAAGGCCACACATACAGCATGGGAGCACAAGGCCACACATACAGCATGGGAGCACAAGGCCACACATACAGGATGGGAGCACAAGGCCATACATACAGGATGGGAGCACAAGGCCATACATACAGGATGGGAGCACAAGGCCATACATACAGCATGGGAGCACAAGGCCATACATACAGGATGGGAGCACAAGGCCATACATACAGCATGGGAGCACAAGGCCATACATACAGCATGGGAGCACAAGGCCATACATACAGCATGGGAGCACAAGGCCACACATACAGGATGGGAGCACAAGGCCATACATACAGCATGGGAGCACAAGGCCACACATACAGCATGGGAGCACAAGGCCATACATACAGCATGGGAGCACAAGGCCATACATACAGCATGGGAGCACAAGGCCACACATACAGCATGGGAGCACAAGGCCACACATACAGCATGGGAGCACAAGGCCACACATACAGCATGGGAGCACAAGGCCACACATACAGCATGGGAGCACAAGGCCACACATACAGGATGGGGGCACAAGGCCACACATACAGCATGGGAGCACAAGGCCACACATACAGGATGGGGGCACAAGGCCACACATACAGCATGGGAGCACAAGGCCATACATACAGCATGGGAGCACAAGGCCACACATACAGCATGGGAGCACAAGGCCACACATACAGCATGGGAGCACAAGGCCATACATACAGCATGGGAGCACAAGGCCACACATACAGGATGGGGGCACAAGGCCACACATACAGCATGGGAGCACAAGGCCATACATACAGCATGGGAGCACAAGGCCACACATACAGCATGGGAGCACAAGGCCACACATACAGGATGGGGGCACAAGGCCACACATACAGCATGGGAGCACAAGGCCATACATACAGCATGGGAGCACAAGGCCACACATACAGCATGGGAGCACAAGGCCACACATACAGCATGGGAGCACAAGGCCACACATACAGGATGGGGGCGCACTATGAATTCTACCAATCAACCTGCCATTAATAATCATAGCTTGCAATCTAGGCACAGGGCCTGCAATTTATGTTGGTAGGTGGAGGGAAAAGACAATTATATTGACCTTTGAAGGATGAAAATCAAAGTTGACTACTGCAGGATTGGAACTCAGAACCAATAATAATAATAGCTTCTAATTGAGACACGCCAGCAATGTGGGCAGAGTGGATTATATTGACCCAGGAAAGTTGATTTCTTTAATAATAATTGTTTCTATTTTAGGCACAAGGCCAGCAATTACCCAGTACATTACTGGTACTTTATTTTATCGACCCCGTGAGGATGAAAGGCAGAGTTAACCTCGGCGGGATTTGAACTCAGATCATAAAGGGCCGTAACTCTACGCTTCAAAGCATGGTGTCCGACCCTCTACCGATACTGCCAATCCACCGCCCTCTTTAATAATAATAGTGGTGGTGGTTAGTAGACTATATAATGGATTGCCACCAGTGCCTGATTTATGATTGTGCTTAAGCCCAGGGTCCCGTTAGCCAGACAGGGGCCTCATTTGTCCCAAATCCGACATTGATCCCCACTATTGAATGTTTAATAAGTTCTAAATGTGTCTCTAGACCAGTGGTTCCTAACCTTTTGTGCACCATGCCCCACTTCAACATCTAAAAATTTATGTTCCCCTTTGACATGAAAACAGCAAGTGTATAGAAATTGGTGTATAAGTGGTACCAAATGCACAATAACATATGGAGGAGGTGAGACAGGAGTTTCTGACAGTAATGTGTACCATATAGGTGGTGCCAGATACACACTAACATATGGAGGAGGTGAGACAGGAGTTTTTGACAGGAATGTACACCAAAGTTATCTTCTTAAAAGTAATAAAGTAAAATCTTAAGTTTTTTCTCATTAACATCATTTTCAAATGGCCCCTTTAAATATTCAAATTGCTTCCCTGTGGGGTGTGTGCCCTACGTTGGGAATCACTGCTCTAGACGAAAAGGTTCATTCCATGCGACAAAGGTGTTCATATTACCAATATAAACACTCTTGTTGTCAGGGTGAAAGGTAGGAGAGGCAAGCAGCTAATAGCATACAGTGTTCTCAACTACAAACACACACATATATATCTAATTAAAAAATGGAATTAAAGACTCGCATACATCTATCTCCTATAATTTAATGAGCTCAAGGAATAGATTCCGGGCTCTTTATAAATCAGCATATAGAGATGCATGTTCAATCATAATAGATTAAAAAAACCCCACCTGATTGAATATATATCTCTGTGTACTTCTCTCTATATGCTGATTTATATATATATATAAATATCTGTCTTCAAGAAACCACTGGTATATGTTGTTTATTACATAACTATATATCTAGGACGGGTAAAATTCCCGAGATCCATGGACAAGTTCTCTCCAACGGTCTCTGTCCCTCATTATCGCTGCCATGTTCTGCGTCTCCAACAGACCAGTGTCTGTCCTTAGGGCATCAACATACGTTAACCTTGGTCTTTCTCTTCCAGTGTGTCCATGTAGGGGCTCTCACAGAAGCACTGAGTGCAATGTCAACTCTGGCTGTCGGTGTGAGCATGTCCAGCTAACCTCAGTCTCCTCTGTGTCACTTTTGAGCTGACTTTTGGGAGGCTCCCATACAGCTCTGAGTTTTTCATCCTCAGTGTATACTGATTAATGTTATATATATAAAACTATATATATATATACATATACATACATACACACACACAAATTCCTCCATCAAAAGATGAAGGAGATAAGTTAAAATAAAACAGGCTGGAAAATTAAGTAAGAGAAAATATATATATTGCCTGCACAGGTAATCAAAGTGTGTATACATTTGGGGGGACACCCTGTATATATAACAAGTAAGAAGTAACTATAAGGTATTAAACACGTAGACACACAGGTATCTAGATTTATATACACTCGCTTCAGGAAGGGTTTCTTTGAGGACCTTCTGTTGTCAAGCTCTCCTGAGAGTTTCTTACATACAATATATATATATATACACACACACAAATACATTTCTAATTATATATATATATATATTACCTTCAAAGTTATAGATGTCATGTTTGAGATAATCAAAAATATATACACACTTCAATTGCATTCTAGTCAAAGTGTGTGTACGTTTTTTTGTGGGGACACCCTATATATAAGAAAAAAATGTAGTTACTTTGAGAAATTGCTATTGAGAATATTTAAGCTCTATGTATTGTTTATACAGATAGATTAAGTAGATATTTAAAGGTTAAAAGAAAATGTAATTTTAACACAGAGCATATCAAACATATTCAGATGATAGAAATAAGTTTTTACATAGTTTAACTCTTACAATTGTTTGAGCAGAAGGCTTTTCCTCAAACACACAATTAGGTAAATGACTAAATATTAATGAAAATAATCAAATAGCGAAAGGAACAGTATATATATATATATCAAATTTCTCCCGAATTAAACAGTTCTAGTCCTGTAGAAGCCATTTCTATATATTTACTCTAGTTTATGTGTGTTTGTCACTTATTTACTTTACATAACACACTCATTACAAGCCTACACCACTTGTAAACATGTAAACAAACATACATATTGTATACAAGTGAGAAAACCTAGTGAGGATTACCAGTTAATATTCGTCATAAGGTGGATGTAAGCTTGTTTTTACTTTAAAATAAGTCACAGACGAGCAATATTTGTTTCTACTTTTTTGGCACAGCGCCAGCAATTACCCCAGTGTATTACTGGTGCTTTATTTTATCGACCCCCGTAAGGATGAAAGGCAAAGTTAACCTCGGCGGGATTTGAACTCAGACCAGAAAGGGTCGAAACTCTATGCTGCAAAACATGGCGTTCGACCTTCTACCGAAACTACACACGAGTTGATATAAAGGACATGGCGGTCATTTTTTGACTAAATTAAATAACTGATCGGAAAAAGATGGGCCTCAGCACACATGGGGACCGAACCCTAGTGTATAAACTATATACGTATATATATATATATATATATATACCCCCTATGATTGAACACATATCTATGTATATTTCTCTATATATGCTGCTTTATAAAGAGCCCGGAATCTGGTCCTTGAGCTCATTAAATTATAGGGGATGAGTGTGAGTTTTTAACTCGACTTTTTAATCTTGATATACATTATATATATATATATATAGATAGAGAGAGAGAGAGAGATCAGTTGTTATTCTACTTATGCTGTACATACATTGTTAATAGTTTTTGCCACCCATAAGTTTTTTTTTTTTTCAAAATTTATTTACTCTATTTCAAACTCCGTTTTAACTTTGTTCTCCTGTTGTCTTGTTTACCCCCTCCCTCCCCTCCCCGACACACACACACATACATATATATATACAGTAAAATTTCGTTATAACGAAAAATTCTTTATAACGAGATCTACCTAACACATTGAGCGTGTGGCCGGAGATGGAAAAAAATTTCGTTATAACGGAATTTTACCTGAATATACATACACACACATATATATGATATATTAACACCCTGTATCACTTTAAAAATATATTTTTTCATTCAATGGTCTCTGGTGTAAAACAACAACACAAAACAGGGTTCGAAGTCCATCAAAGTAGTCGAGGTTATCCAGGGCCTCCGTTATATCATGTATGCTCCATAGAAAATGTACAAAAAACATTTTTCTCACTGTTTAGCAGTAAACTAAAGTTCTATATGGTTAAGTAAAGAAAGAAATATAGTTGTTTGGGGCGGAGGGTCATGTTTTCTAGAAGTTCCGGTTATAGATTCAGAATTTACTGGGTGGGTAACATGTCAATTGGGGTAGCGAACTTGAATTCGGGGGGGAAGAGGTCTTGTGCTCTGGGATACATCAGTTTATAAGACTGCCGGATAGTTACCTCGGCCACGCCAGATACAAAATTAATTTCCCGTTGGGTTTTCTTGTTTTCGGAAGCCTGAGATGCCATGTATATGGCAGCTGCAGCAACAGTAACGGGACTTTTGCCCGGCACCAGGTCCAGATCAACAGCAGTTTTGGCGATGTGAGTTGCGGCTTTTTGTACGTGGTTTGTCATGCTTAGACTGGAACAGAAACGAGACATGAAGTCCCCGGTTGTGATTAATTCAACATTGGTCTCCAATGTCTTGAGAATCAATTTAAATGTTCGTCCGATCTCCTTCTTGGAAACTTTCGAAACGGCACAGATCTCTTTGAAAGTCCTCGGAACCCCTTCCTGTCGACAGGCGATGTACATACACGCTGAAGCAATTGCATCGTTTGCCCTTCCTTTCAAGGATTTGCTCTCGTGGACCTGTTTAAATAGAGTATTAGCTTGGTCAGCAATCATCGTCGGTAAATTAAGTCGTTCGGACATTTGGCTGATTTCACGGAAGGCTGTCAACAAAGTTCGGTCGGATACGCTGAGATTTCTTCGGCTGTGGTACATGGGTTTGCCGTTGTCGTCCAACAATGTGTCGCCCGAGGTGGTGGCTATCATGGTAGACAGGTCCCCGCCATCCAATAGAGGGTTTTCGGCGGCTCCTACACGAGAGGCGTCTTTGGTGTTCTTGTCGTTGTTGAAGGTACGCCATTCAGAACCGACATCAATAACCCTGTCGCCGACAACCAGACCACACTCAGAACATATCATATCACCGGCATGGTAGTCCTCAATCAGCGGAGAGTCGGGATGTGCATAACAATGCAGACTAGCCATTCGAGTAGCCCTTAACGCCATCGAGACGCTGTTTCCTTTAAATTTGAGACGATGATATAATTAATAACTATTATTATTATTATAAGAGGATCAGTAATGGAGAGACACACATAGATATATGTGTGTGTGTATGTATACAAAGCTTTAGTTAACCTGTTTAATGTAACACGCAGTAACTAATTCAAGAAAACTTAACACTATGACACTTATAGATTTCTACTTCCGATTCTTTGCACACGTCACAGAAACTGACCAATCAGTGTTGCGTTTACAATTCGAATGAAAAAGTCACTTCCAGCGACCAAAGTTGCTTTTATTTTCGTTAAAATGAAGAAGTAAGGGACTTTTATTTATTCGACAAATTTCAATTCGTTTATATATTTGCAATAACAAAAAGGAAAAGAAAGAGGGAACAAAATTAAATAACGAAAGTAAGGAAAAGGTTTAGGGGAAGGGAGAAAGGCAATGTTTAAATAAAAGAAGAGAGGAAAAATAACTGGAAACTTAAGGAAATCTAAAGAGTACTAAAACATTGATTATTATGGTTTTATAGTATACACAACACAAATACTATATATATATATAGTTATGTAATAAACAACATAAGATAATTATTTCATTTACCAGTGGTTTCTTGAAAGCAAACAAAATTTGCCTTCAATCATCAGAATGAAAAAATCCTGGTGTATTTATTGACAATGGATTTTAAAAAAACATATATATACATACATATATATATAGTATTTGTGTTGTTTATGTGTGTGTATATATATATATATATATACTCACATTTACTCTCTTACTAACGTATTGAGTACCCTTTTTAAGCGTCTTTTTCAGGATGTTCATCGAAAATTCGCCTATATATATATATATATATAGGTGTGTTATGTTATTTCCGCAGAAAAGGTAAAGGAAAGAAGAGTGCTCTATGTATAGTACAGAGCTATTTAATTACATAATAAAGAACACAATATAATTATTCCATAACCAAAGGTTTCAGGAAACTGGACGATCTTAACACGACGTCCAGCACACTCATATATATATATATATATATATAAATATATATATATATATATATGTAAGTAGGATCGAAGTTACTGTTGCAGTATAAACGTTATTGGTGTATTACAATCATAATGACACATTCAAACTGTTCAATGTATCTTTGCACATATAAACTCGCATATCTGATCGAAGAAGGTTGGGCCCCGATCATTAAGATTGTACATTCAACTGATCGATATTTAAACGGTTGTTATGTGCCAATAAAGTTTATATATATGCTGCAACACCGACTTCGATCCTATATACTTTTATTTACACTCTACACGCTACAGTGGCCTTAAACTCTGGAATACAACACAACACTAGACCGACCTTGTAACAGCATCGAGGGCTTAGATTGGCGCAACTCCTCTAAATGTATGTATACATTTATTTGGAACACCCTGTATATACAGCGTGTCCCAAAAATGTATACACACTTCAACAGCATTCTAATAAATATTCTCTGTACAGGTAATCAAAGTGTGTATACATATTTTTGGGACACCCTGTGTATATATATATATATATATATATATATATATATATATACATACACACACACATATATATATATACACGCACACATATATATATATATACACACACATATATGTATGTGTGTGTATATATTTATTTATATATATATGTATGTGTGTGTATATATGTGTATATATATATATGTATGTGTGTATATATGTATATATATATAAAACAACGAGGGTGTGGTAAGATACCAGGTGGACCAGGACTGATATATACGTGCTTATATATAAGTTCTCAATACACATGCACTTGTATATATATACTCTCAATAAACACACATATGCACTCTCCATATATACACACTTACATATATGCACTCTCCATAAACACACTTAACATATACAGGCTCAAAGGTAAAGTCATCAAGTTCGTTAATACATAACGATTAAATGCTTCTCCTATTTACCTCTAGTGGGTAAACTAAATTATTCTTTATTCAGCTATTTTATTATGACATTTATTCTTTTGCAATGTCATATGTAAAAAAAAAACGAGACTCCCTTTTTTAATTTGCTTTCAATGATGTAAAAAGAATCCAGATTTTTTTCCTTTGCAAAAATGATGGTTAAAGGGAGAGAACTCACCAATGTTTTATGTTTTTAAAACGTGAAACACAAGTTGTCATATACGACACATACATATACACATAACTTTTTCCTGTTGTGTCCGGGACATTTGGGGTAACAAGCCCCCTGACAAACGAAGTGCCTTACCCAAGGTATCAGGTGATGCTCGAAGGTGTGCTTCGTTATTTCAACATCTTAGCCTCGCCATCACTCATGGTGATGCTGCGAGTGTGTTGGCTTGATTAAAAACGTATTAGAGGGTGGGCCCCAGTGCTCTTTGTTGCGGTGTGTGTGATTTAGTGTACAGGTCATCTTTCCCCACCCTCACCGGTAAATTTTTCTTCATCCCCAGCACTGTTTACATCTGCGTAATCTTATCTGTTATATAAATTATATTGACATTGTTTACACAGTAAGACTGACTAGATTATTTTGATACTTTCAAGCTACTAGTTCCTCAAGCACGCTCACACGGTATCTGTTGGTTTTATAAACTGTATTTACTCGTGTGTAAACGAAACCTTTTATAAGAAAAAAAAAAAAAAAAAAATCAAGACAAAAACAACGAGAATGCCAGCATGCGACTTGCACGCAAATATATACGGTATTTTCGTGGGTGTATATAAAGAAAAATATAAAAATAAACTTACATATTCTTGAAAGAAACTTCCTTTCCATTTCTACCGTCTGGTCTAAACATACTGCAGTACTTAACCTGTGTGGTAGCGCCCCCTAGGGGGCGGCGTTAGAAGACAACGCCGAATATTGCTAAGGGAGGACGTTGTTTTACTTAGAAATAAAATGATTAAATCACATTAATATATATATATATATACAAGAAGGTAGTACAGCATAATCGAAGCTCTGGTTGCGGGCAAGCTATCGAATGCTGTCGGGAAGTGCAGCCAAAAGCACTCAATAAGTAGTTTTAACTTAAACATCAATGTTTAGACAGCTATGCAAATTGAAGCCAGCGAGCCGCTAGGACCAGAACAACGAAAAACCCGACTCAGGGAAAAGTATATATATATAATAGTAGAACACTAGTGGGTTATATACGTAGTAGTGGAACACTCAGTCCATAGGACGAGTTTGGCAGTAGTAGTTCCACAACAGTTAGTTCACCATAACGAGAACAAATATAATATATATTTATACACACATATGTATATGTGTATTTAGATAAGAAAAGGTGAGGTAAAATACCAGGTGGACCATAACCCACCAGAGTACTTGATACTTGGGGTAGGAGAGTGGGTAATATGAAAAGATGCAGGACCCCGACGGCTGAGCTCCGGCCGTTTCGACAGCTAGATCCGAACGTATATGTATATATACGTACACATATATATATATTATACATATTTATCATCATTTTTACGTTCCTCCAATATTGCATGGGTTGGACGGGTCCTTTTCAGCACAGCATATCCCCACTCACTGCGTTCCTTCATCACCCTCGAGGCTCAGCTCTCACAACCTTTGCTTAGATCTTTCTTGGTCTACCTTTACTGCAGCTTCCTTTCGCTGGTATTTCCTGGCAATTATATATATATATATATATATATAAAGATATGTACGGATAAAATTTGTTTGTGTAGATCAGTGTACAAATAAAAATAATAAGATTGCTTACCAAAGTATTTTTCACAACATGGTCTTTGCATGAGGTACGGTAATAGTCGAACAAGAGAGATCAAGGTACAGTATCCAGGTAGAAGATCACGTAATAATAATATATTTAAATGTATAGGAAAAACAAACGACTAGGCATGAAGTATAGATTAGAAGTAAACTTTGATTAAATTCTTCACTTCACGCCCAGTCGTTCGTTTTTCCTATACATTTATATATATGTGTGTGTGTGTGTGTGTAATATTCATATTTCTATATACATATATACAACAACACCATTTCTCTGTAAAGTTATGTTGGTACCACAGAACATCCAGTTCAAACTAAAGAAAACCTCAGTTTTATATATATAGATAATAGTAGTTGAGAAATTGTTATGGTGATTTCTATATATATACTAGGGAATTTCCTTATATATATCATCATCATTTAACTTTCACTTTCCACCAAATTCACTGCTTGAAGTCAACAGTTTCATCGATTTCCAATCTTCATTATCACCTTTTTTTAAAAATGTATCATGGATAACTTTACTAATTACAGAAGTGTAACACAGTCTTTGTTCAGTTTATGTGCATATATCAATATGCACACTATATATACTAGCAGAAAACCACCTAAAGGCCGGTTCCTCTGCTAGTATATATAATGGAGAAAGAGAGAGAGAAGAAAGAAAAAAATTCAAGAAGGTAATTTAAGAAAGAATTTTATTTCCACTCAAGTGTAACATATCTACAGTTAATATGGTAAAGTGGCAAGATATATAATTTTTAATATTTCAAATTAGCATACCATGGTAATTTGTTTTGGCCTCAAGACCATGCAAAGCACCTCATATATTTTTTTTTGTTTTTTTTTTGGTTGTTTTTTTTATTTTCCAAGAAAATATAAAGAATTTTATTTTCCAAATTTTATATTCACCTCCACCCCTCTGCTCTAGATATTTTTTTTACAGTGTTACACCTACTTGCTGTTGTTCAGTAGAGTGTAATATTTGGCAAGTCCCCCTGATATGTAAGAAAAAAAACTGACATATCCCTCATACCCCTTATAAGGGATTTGTCCCATAACTCCTGGTAGAGTTGTAGGAGTGCCGTATTGACATGCAGCGTTTCTTGTGCATTTTAAGCCTGGTGGAACCTGTCTCTCTCCAGGCCAGAGTACAGCAGATTTCTTCCAGATTAAGATAGAAAGTGAGAGAGAGGAAATGAGAAAGAACCAACCTCAGTACTAGACTGGTACTTTTTTATCAACCTCGAAAGGATGAAAGGCAAAGTTGACCTCAGCAAAGTACAGTGAGAAGAGATATAGAGGGAGAATCTACCCCAGTACTAGGCTGGTACTTTTTTATCAACCTCGAAAGGATGAAAGGCAAAGTTGACCTCAGCAAAGTACAGTGAGAAGAGATATAGAGGGAGAATCTACCCCAGTACTAGGCTGGTACTTTTTTTATCAACTGCAAAAGGATGAAAGGCTAAGTTGACCTCGGTGGGATTTGAACTCAGAGTGCAGAGAGCCGGAACAAATACCATAAAGCATTCTATCCAACATTCTAATGACTGTGAATTCACCACCTTATAAGGGATTACCATCTTTAAAATAAAATTAAAAAAGGGGTGGGAGTGAAAAAATATATTGGATAATGTAGTCATAGATATATTATATCTGAATAAAAAAGAACAAACAATAAAAAAAACGGAAGTGAATGGCTAAACGCCTTATAACCATAGGTTTGATCTATCAGGCCTGACCTAGGGCTAAACAACTAAAATTAATAATTCTTTCTAATATTGGTACAAAGCCAGCAGTTTAGAGGGAAGGGTAAATTCAATTATGTTGACCTAAGAAGTTTACTGGTATTTTATTATATTTTATTAACCTCAGAAGGTTTGAGAGATGTGGTTAGAATGTCTCAGGAAAGAATTACTGGAGAGATTTGTAGCTCAGAGATCAGAGAGTCGCTCCAGGTAGAGCAGCTACTTCTCTGAATTAGGAGATCACAGCTCCAATACTATGGCCATGTGGTTAGAATGTCTCAGGAAAGAATTGCTGGAGAGATTTGTAGCTCAGAGATCAGAGAGTCGCTCCAGGTAGAGCAGCTACTTCTCTGAATTAGGAGATCACAGCACCAATACTATGGCCATGTGGTTAGAATGTCTCAGGAAAGAATTGCTGGAGAGATTTGTAGCTCAGAGATCAGAGAGTTGCTCCAGGTAGAGCAGCTACTTCTCTGAATTAGGAGATCACAGCACCAATACTATGGCCATGTGGTTAGAATGTCTCAGGAAAGAATTGCTGGAGAGATTTGTAGCTCAGAGATCAGAGAGTTGCTCCAGGTAGAGCAGCTACTTCTCTGAATTAGGAGATCACAGCTCCAATACTATGGCCATGTGGTTAGAATGTCTCAGGAAAGAATTGCTGGACAGATTTTATGGGCAAAACCGACTGGCAGGAGACCCAGAGGTAGACCCCTCCCCCCACAGCAAGATAGTTGAATAACAGTCACGAGCTTGGCTGGTCATGCTTGGGGATCCAGCCAGATTAGTTGAAGACAGTTGCTTCTGACAGAAACCCACTAGAGGGAGTGTTTGAGGACTCTGCCCTCTCAGGAATAAGTGGCTGAAGCATAAGAAAAAGATTGAAAGACAGAGTTGATCTAGCCGAGATTTGAACTCAGAATGTAGAGAAAGCCGTAACTAAATACCACAAATCATTTTATCTGACGCTCTATCGACCATGCTAATCCATCGCCATATTGCATTTTGTAATCATCTTTTAATTTTGGCACAAGATCTACAAATTTAGAGAAAGGGAAAGTCAATTATATCGACTCCCAGTACATGACTGGTACTTTATTTTATTGACCCTTGATGGATGAAAGTCAAAGTTGACTTCAGTGGGATTTGAACCCAGAAAGTAGAAAGCTAATTAAATACAGCAAAACATTTTGTCTGGGTCTCTACCAATTCTGCTAATCCACCACCATAAAACTAATCTACAGAATACTACAACTAATAGAAATGTCTAACATTGACACAAAGCCACACATTTTTGGTGGACGGAGTCAGGGCCTCCAAGAGAAATTTTGCAAGGTGGTATAAGACCCCTTTGGGACCCCGAAGCAGGCAAAGATTTTTCTGATGTTGCATGGTTGCTGTGGGGCCTTCTTAGCTCTGGAACAAAGTACTAGCTGGACCTCCCTCACATAGGCCCTGGATAAAGTACAGTTAGTCGCTTAAATTGACTTTCCCACCCTAGTATATTTTATAGACGCCCACCCCTCACTGCAATTAATAAAAATGTCTAACATAGACACGAAGCCACACATTTTTGGTGGATGGAGTACAGTTAGTAGATTAAATTGATCCTACCACCACTAGTATCTAACAAACAATTTATTTTATCAACCCCTGACGCCCACCTCCAGTAGTTGTTAAAAAGTTAACGTCCATCCCAAGCCTGGAAACTCATTAGGCCAGTATTTATCCCAATTTTAAATTAACCCTTTAGCATTTACATTACTCTATATTTATTATTGTATTTTCACGGTAAAGGCTTTACCTCACATAATATCGAATCTATGAGATTTTGATATTATTTATTTTGAGAACAATACCTTAACATCAGTATGAGCGGCTGGTTATAGACAGTTTGAACAGAAAGAGGTGAGAGAATTCTGACCGGATACGGCTGGTTTAAATGCTAAAGTGTTAAGCAACTGAGAGTACAAGACTCCCTACCTAAACAGGAAGTTAGATCATTGCAGGGTTAACTCACAGTTACTGCTTGTACCCATTTTCAGCTGAGTCAACTGAAGCAACATGAAGTGAAGTGTTTTGCTCAAGAACACAACATACCACCTAGTCCAGGAATTGAACCCTTACCACTAGGCCACATGCCTACATTCAAGTAGTTGATTACTACTATATTTATCCCCCTCCCCCTCTTCCCATGGATGAAAGACAAAGTTGGTTTTAGAAGGATTTGTTCTCTGTAATAATGGTACCTCAGTTTGGCACGTGGCCAGCAATTTGGCTGTGAGGAAATGGTCAATTATATTTGTTTCTACTTTTAGGCACAAGGCCAGCAATTTCCCAGTGCATTACTGGTACTTTATTTTATCGACCCCGTAAGGATGAAAGGCAAAGTTAACCTCGGCGGGATTTGAACTCAAATCGTAAAGGGACGTAACTACGCTGGAAAGCATGGCGTCCGACCCTCTACCGATACTGCCAATCCACCGCTGTGAGGAAATGGTCAATTATATTGACTCCTGGAAAGATGAAAGGCAAAGTTGACCATTGCAGCATTTGAACTCAGAATGAAAACAAATACCGCAACACATTTTGTCTGACGCTCTAACAACTTTGCTGATCCACTGCCCTAAACCAGAATTTAAATTCACTGGAGAATCAAGGTATTGATCCCAGTACCTCTCATATGTTCAGCGAGCACTCTACCATCTAAGCTAATAACACATCTGGCAGTTTCTACAATGATTTCTACTATAGGCACAAGGCCAGCAATTTGGGGAGAGGGGGAAGTCGATTAAATCAACTCCAGTGTAAGAATAAATGTGCGAAGAAAAAGAAGAATAGTTCCTAATTTTTTTTGGGGGGGTGGGGGGGTAAAAGTCAATTATACTGACCCAGAACTTTATTTTATCAACCATGCAAGGATGAAAAGCAAAGTTGAGTTCGACAGGATTTGAACTCAGAATGTAAAGGGCCTTAACTAAATGTTGCCAAACAGTTTGGCTGATGCTTTAAGGATCTTTTCCAATTCCCTGCCTTGTTTAATGGTTTTTAGTTTAGTCACAATGCCAACAGTCAGTTTTAGAGGGAGCTGAAAGTTGATTAAATTGACCCCAGTTATTGACCCAACAAAGATGAAATGTAAAGTTGTCCTCGGTGGTATTCGAACTCAGAAATATAAATATCCATAGCTATTTATCACATGGTATTTTGTCCGACACTCAACCGATTTTGCCACTTAACTGCTCTGATTGCTAACATAGGCCAGAGATTTTAGTAGTAGTTGTGGTGGTAGAGGTTATAGTTGGTTATAGTGACCCTTCTTCCTCAGTATAACACTGGTACTTATTTTATTGATTTGGAGGGATTGAAGTAACAATCCTAGATATTTTGCCACAAAAACATCAACAAAATATGCTGGCACGTGTGTGTGTAGGTCAGTAAGTATATATAATTGTGTGTAAGAGCATGTCTGAAAGGATCTTTATTCTTTATGAATATGCGAGTGTGCACATGCATATGTTAGTATGTCTGATTACATCTATGTGTGTGAAAGCATGCTCGTGTGTGTGTGTGTGAGAATGTGGCCAAAATATGTCTGAGTGCCCGAGATCTTTATGTATTTGTTAATATGTGTGAGTGTATATCTGTATGTGAATGACTGATTGTCTATGGCTATCTGTGTGTGTGTGTGTGTGTGTGTGTGTTTGTAGTTCTTAGTGGTGTTCACTTCATGAGTGTGTATCTATCTGTGTGTGAGAGAGTGTGTCTATCTGTGTGTCTGTGTCTGTATGTGAAGGAATATGTCTTTAGTCCTTGCTGGTGTTGTCCACTCCTTGATGATTTTTATTGTACTGGCGATGCCACTCAATGTTGGTCTTGGAGACACCTTCGCCTCGCTTTGCAGCCTGTTTTCCACTGTACATCACTACAATACAGAGAACAATAGTAACTGCTACCATGCACAGACTCACATAGATACGACTTTTGTCTCTGGCAGTGTTGATCAGTGTCAACCTAAAAAGACAACATAAAAAAAAAAAAGAAAAAAGTAAAGTTAACCCATTAACATTTATCGTATTTCCTTGCATCGAAGACACTACTTTTTTCCCTAAAATAAGTCTCAAAAATCTACCATGAGTCCTGGAAGGCGAAGGTTATTTATTAGCTTTTTCAAACGGGGCAGTGGATTGGCAGTATCGGTAGAGGGTTGGACACCATACTTTGCAGCATAGAGTTACATCCCTTTATGATCTGAGTTCAAATCCTGCCGAGGTTAACTTTGCCTTTCATCCTGACGGGGGTCGATAAAATAAAGTACCAGTAATGTACTGGCTAGTTGCTGGCCTTGTGCCAAAAGTAGAAACAATTATTTTTTTCAAATTTTTGGTTGTCAAAATTAGGGTGTGTCCTCGAGGACAAACCGTCTTTGGTGCCGGGAAATATGGTATATATATATATATATTCTATTATATTTTTGTTGTAAAGTCTTTACCTCACATACTTATTTCACATAATATCGAATCTATGAGATTTTGATTAGTGTGTGTGTGTTGGGGAAGCAGAGATAGAAATGTAGGAAGAGATAAAAAAGGTGAATATTTTCTTTAACCCTTTAGCATTTACATTACTCTATATATGCTATTATATTTTTGTTGTAAAATCTTTACCTCACATAATATCGAATCTATGAGATTTTGATGTTATTTATTTTGAGAACAATACCTTAACTTAAGCATGAGTAGCCAGTTACGACTGGTTTAAATGCTAAAGTGTTAACCCTTTAGCATTTACGTTTTTCTATATATACTATTGTATTTTCACAGTAAAGTCTTTACCTCACATAATATCTCATATAATATCGAATCTATGAGATTTTAATATTTATTTTGAGACCAATACTTTAACATCAGTATGAATGGCCAATTACGGCTGGTTTGAACAGAAAGAGGTGAGAGAATTCTGGCCGGATACGGCTGGTTTAGATACTAAAGGCTTAAAGTCTATCCTAAGCCTGGAGGCTCACCGGGCCGGTGCTTATTCTGGTTTCCTTGGAGTTTCGCAATTAATGTTTTAGCATTTAAACCAGCCATCTCCGGTCAGAATTCTCTCACCTCTTTCTGTTCAAACCAGCCATAACCGACTGCTCATACTTATGTTAAGGTATTGTTATCAAAATAAATAATATCAATAGATTCAATATTATGTGAAATAATCATTTGAGATAAAGCCTTCATCGTGAAAATATAATTGTTTCTACTTTTGGCACAAGGCCAGCAATTATCCCAGTGCATTACTGGTACTTTATTTTATCGACCTCGTAAGGATGAAAGGCAAAGTTAACCTTGGCGAGAGTAATGTAAATGGTAAAGGGTTAAGAATACATGACTTTTTCCATGGACAGGACGCTAGTCCTTCACGGGGTTAGCTACCAACTACTGCTGGTACTCATTTACAACTGAGTGTACTGAAACAACATGAAATCAAGTGTTTGTTTAGCCTAAAAGGAGAGAGGGGGAAATAAGTAAAGAACAAAACAATTATTTTGCACCTAAGCACAGTACACAATAATTTCATTATATTATATTAAGAGGGCGGGGGACTGGCAGTATCGCTAGAAGGTCGGATACCCTGCTTTGCAGCATAGAGTTACGGCCCTTTATAGTCTGAGTTCAAATCCCCTCGAGCTTAACTTTGCCTTTCATCCTTACGGGGTTGATAGTACCAGTAATATAATGGGATAATTGCTGGCCTTGTGCCAAAAGTAGAAACAATTATATTAAGAATGCAACATGCCCTTCTCCACCCCCAATCTGTCGAGGATCACCGAACCCAGGACCTTATGATTATGTGCCAAACACCTTAAACCCAAGGCCACTAAGAACAACATATGCATTAAAATGAAATATACTTACGAAATATATTCAGGGACTTCGTCAACAGTCTTATATTTCTTGTGCCAAACCAAAATGCGTTTATCAAGATTTGTTGCTCTCTTTTGGTTAGCTGGATTTCCTAGAATTGAAGTACAGAAATCCATTATATTTAGTAAGATTTATCATGTTTATACATCATCATCACTCGTCGACTACTGTCGAGATGATGGATCTCACTCTCATGCCCCAGAATCCCCTGTCCCCCATCGCTGCCTCCAGGTCCCGTCTGCTGATTCCCGTAGCCCTAGAGATAACGTCAGGGAATGACAGCTTCCTACTCCTAGTCAGGCTGGAGTCAGGGTTTATACAATGGAACTGACTAGTTTGGTGAATTAATTTGGCTTCCTTCTAACCGTTTGTTTGGCAGGTTTTCTACTGTATGGTCACTAAACATTTTACATTTTGAATTATATACATATATATATATATATATATACATACACTTTTTGATGAGTTGTAGTGCACCTGAGCACTGTACACAATATTTCATTATTATTATTATTATATATATATATATATATATATAATAATAATAATCGTTTCTACTCTTTGGCACAAGGCCAGCAATTACCCAGTGCATTACTGGTACTTTATTTTATCGACCCCGTAAGGATGAAAGGCAAAGTTAACCTCAGCGGGATTTGAACTTAGAATGGCAAGGGCCGTAACTCTTTGTTGCAAAGCATGGTGTCCGACCCTCTACCAATACTGCCAATCCAATAATATATATATATATATATTATAAAAACAGATTAAAGTTTAAGCTAAGAATCGTTGCTTTCACCCTTAACGGGATCTTTTGAGTTTCAGATACCGTTAAGGGTGAAAGCAGCGATTCTTTGCTTAAACTTTAATCTGTTATAGGGAAAAGCAAACGTAAAATGATGATGATGATATATATATGTATAACAAAGGGGGTGTGGTAAGATACCAGGTGGGCCATAACCCACCAGAGTACTTGATACGTGGGGTAGTAGAGTGGGTAATATGAAAAGAGTCAGGACCCCAATGGCTGAGCTCCGGCTGTTTCGACAGCTAGATCTGAACTCGGATCTAATTGTTGAAATGGCCGGTGCTCAGTCGTTGAGGTCCCAAATCTTTTCATATATATATCATTTCATCATTTCATCATTTCATTTTACGTCCGCTTCTCCCTGCTTGCAAGGGTGGGACGGGAACTGATTCTGGCTTGATTTCTACAGCTGGATGCCCTTCCTAACACCAACCTCATTTACAGTGAGTGCTGGGTGCTTTTTTACCGTGGCACCTCCACGACCACTTTGCAGTGGAATGATATGGACCTCAGTCCCTATCATCTCATTTCTACAGCTGAGTAATAATAGTAATATAGTAATAATAAAAAATGTGAAGAATAAAATCCGAAGAGGGCTCGATAAGGATTATATATATATAAAAACCGTAGAGCAAATATTTATTAAAATAACAGATTAAAGTTTAAGTAAAGAATCGCTAACATTAAAGGTGAAAGCAGTGATTCTTTGCTTAAACTTTAATCTGTTATTTTAATATATATATATATATATATATATATATATATATATATATATGTGGATGTGTGTGTTTGTATAATATAATATAATTGTTTCTATTTTTGGCACAAGGCCATAAAATTATCCCAGTGTATTACTGGTTCTTTATTTTATCGACCCCGTAAGGATGAAAGGCAAAGTTAACCTCGGCGGGATTTGAACTCAGAATGGTAAGGGCTATAACTCTATACATCAAAGCATAGTGTCCGACCCTCTACTGATACTGCAAATTCAATATAATATAATGTAATATAATATAACACAATATAATACAATATGATATATATATTATCTATCAATCTGACCGATACTTGACCGAAAAGCTAAGAGTAAACTTAGTGATAAGGGTATGTCATTGTTTTCTTTCGGTCTTAGCTTATTTCTTTCTCTGCATTAACCACAAAAGATAGACACTTTCTTAAGAGACAGTCACAAATAGTTAACAAGGCCTGGATTTCTTTAAATAATTTTACAAGTCTCTATCTGTGCAGTAGTTCTTATTTACACATGTAAGTTTGTGTATATACGATTTAACCTTAATTATGTTTTGCATTCATGTATGTATTCTATATTATATTTAAAAAGAAAATTAGAAATTAGTTTTTTGCTCTAATATAGTAGATACGTAAATGAATTTGTGAGTTTCATATCGAATAATGATGATTTCTACTATGGGCACAAGGCCAGAAATTTGGGAGGAGGGGAAAGTTGCAACCCCAGTGCATTACTGGTACTTTATTTTATCGAGCCTGTAAGGATGAAAGGCAAAGCTAACCGTGGTGGGATTTGAACTCAGAATGTAAAGGGTCATGACTTTATGCTACAAAGCATTTTGTCTGACGCTCTACCAATTCTGCCAATCCAGACTCAAAAGCCATACCGTACTGAGAGGCTGTTTGCTTCCAAATGAATCGAATATTATTATTATTTGATATAAAAGGGCAGTGGATTGGCAGTGTCGGTAGAGCATTGGATAATATGCTTTGTAGCATAGAGTTATGGCTCTTTACGCTCTGAGTTTAAATCCGGCTAAAGTTAGCTTTGCCTTTCATCCTTACAGAGGTCGATAACATAAAGTACCAGTAATGCACTGGGGTTGATTAAATTGATTTCAGTGCATGCCTGACACTTCATTATATTGACCCCGTGAGGAAGAAAGGCAAAGTTAACTTCAGCGGGATTTGAACTCAGAACGTAAAGGGCAATAACTCTATGTCACAAAGCATGGTATCCAACGCTCTACCGATACTACCAAATAATGGTTTCTTATATAGGCACAAGGCCAGCAATTTTGGAGGAGGGGAAAGTCGATCAAATCAACTCCAGAGCGTGACTGGTACTTTATTTTATCGACCCCGTAAAGATGAAAGGCAAAGTTAATCTCGGCGGGATTTGAACTCAGATCATAAAGGGCCATAACTCTATGCCTCAAAGCATGGCGTCCGACGCTCTACTGATACTGCCAAATAATAATAATAATAATAATAATAATGAGAAGGAATGAAGAATCAACGTAGCATCATTATATTTATTTACATGTGACACAAGTTTCATGATGGAACAGCTCGAGGTACGATTGATATTGATGAGCCTCGACTCTGGAACCGACAGCTCATCAAACTCGTGGTGCATTCAGCAATGAATGTTGATATGTGTGGACAGTATTAGACATTGCCAGTCCTTATTCAGTTGCGGTGTCATGTTAGTCATTGGATTGGTGTGTGGTGGTGGTGGGGGGGGGGGGGGGGGGGGGGCAGGAAGAGAAAAAAATGGGGGGAGGGGAGGGAGAGAAGCATGGCATATGCTGACGAGATGAATATTTTCTTTAACCCTTTAGCATTTACATTACTCTATATTTACTATTATATTTTCATGGTAAAGGCTTTACCTCACATAATATCAAATCTATGAAATTTTGGTCGGTGGATTGGCCGTATCGGTAGAGGGTCGGACCCCATGCTTTGCAGTAAAGGGTTACGGCCCTTTATGGTCTGAGTTCAAATCCCGCCGAGGTTAACTTTGCCTTTCATCCTTACGGGGTCAATAAAATAAAGTACCAGTAATGTAATGGTTAATTGCTGGCCTTGTGCCAAAAGTAGAAACAATTATTTATTTTGAGAACAATACCTTAACATCAGTATGAGCAGATGGTTACAGCCAGTTGAACCCTTTAGCATTTACACTACTCTATATTTACTATTATATTTTTATGTTAAAGGTTTTATCTCACATGCTCCGATGGATGTGTAACAGTAATATACGTGAACGACAAAGCATAAATGAATTGAGAGAGAGACTGAGCATAAGAGGAATCAAATGCTGTGTGCAGGAGAGGCGGTTGCGCTGGTATGGACATGTGATGCGTATGAAGGATGACAGCTGCATAAAAAGGTGCAGAGCACTAGATGTTGATGGAAACCGCGGAGTGGGGAGACCCAAGATGACCTGGGATGAGGTGATAAAAGCCGACCTTACCCAATTACACCTCTCAAAGACAATGACACACGACCGTGACTTCTGGCGTCACGCAGTAATACAGAGTACCCGACCTCCCATGGGTACAAGCTGAAGCATATAGACAATACGCCCCCACCGCAAGGTGGTCGTGGAGGTGCCACGGCAAAAAAGCACCCAGCCCACACTGTAAAGTGGACGTGTAGGCGCCACGAAAAAGCACCCAGCACTCACTGTAAATGAGGTTGGTGTTAGGAAGGGCATCCAGCTGTAGAAATCAAGCCAGATCAGTTCCTGTATGAGCAAGGCATGGTCAGCCGACCAGACACTGCCCACAACAGGACAACCCGTCTAACCCATGCTAGTGTGGAAGAACGGACGTAAAACGGTGATGATGATGATAATATCGAATCTATGAGATTTTGATATTATTTATTTTGAGAACAATACTTAAGTATGAGTGGCAGGTTACAGCCAATTTGAACACAAAGAGGGTAGAGAATTCTGGCTGGATATGGCCAGTTGAACCCTTTAACGTTTACACTACTCCACATTTACTATTATATTTTTATGTTAAAGGTTTTATCTCACATAATATCGAATCTATGAGATTTTGATGATGTTATCATCGGTAGAGGGTCGAACGCCATGCTTTGCAACATGGAGTTGCGGCACTTTATGATCTGTGTTCAAATCCTGCCGAGATTAACTTTGCCTTTCATCCTTACGGGGTCGATAAAATAATGTACCAGTCACGCACAGGGGTCGATTTAATTGACTTTCCCCTCCCCCAAAATTGCTGGCCTTGTGCCTATATAAGAAACCTTTATTTATTTCGAGAACAATACTTCAACATAAGTATGAGCAGCTGGTTACAGCCGGTTTGAAAGAGCTGAGAGAATTCTGGCCGGATATGAGCCGGTTTAAGTGCTAAAGGGTTAAAGATGTGGCACAGGTCACAGTATTCCTTGATCAGTTTCTGTTGGTAGGTCAGTGTCGCTATCTGCAAGATTACTGCTATACATGGAAATGAGGAAATGGGTCAACATTTTTGTCTGGCCTCAGCGATTTCTGGTCTGTATATTCTCTGGTATTAAGATTTCAATTAAGATTCCACAGTATTTTTGGCCCTGACGCATATATATTATACTTACATAGACATGTGTGTGTATGTAGCCTGCCACATGCACATATACAGCAAATGCAGATACATAGGCATACATGCACACATATATATGTATATATATATAATATGCATTTATATACAATATACATATACATACATAATACACACATATATAAACACACACATATATATATATATTATATATACATGTATGTATACAAACATATATATATACAATCACACACACACACACACACACACACATGCACATGCACACACATGCACGCAGGGTAGCGCATAAGTTCAAAGGCAAATTTTTTTAAATTTGATTTCTAAAAGTGTTGTAATTATATCATTAATCTTCTTTTATTTTCATGTCAAAATATTAGTCTATGTAAACATATTGGACTTTGAATTTCTTAAAGAATTTGAACATGTCATCCAATAGAGAAATGACACTCAAACTTCATTGTGTAGGGAGGTCAGATTTAGATAATGCAAAGTTACTTTCGTTTGCAAGATCTACTGTCTGGAAAACTGTGACGCATTTTAACCCTTTAGTATTTACATTACTCTATATTTACTATTGTATTTTCACAGTAAACACTTTACCTCACATAATATTCAATCTATGAGATATTGATATTATTTATTTTGAGAATACCTTAACATAAGTATGAGCAGCCGGTTATGACTGGTTTGAAGAGAAAGATGTGAGAGAATTCTGGCCAGATATGGCCGGTTTAAATGCTAAAGGGTTCAAGAGCAAGATTTGTCTGATAGACCCAGAAATGGAAGACCACAAACCAAGCGGATTCCTACTCTCATTAAAGCTATTTGAGAAAGGATAAGAATAAATCTGAAAAGGTCCATGAGAAAAATGGCAAAAGAGGTCCGACTAAGCCCTAGGACAGTACAGGTCACTCTCCGACAGGTTTGCGGTCATGCCCTTGGCAGTGGAGACTTCTGGTGTCCTTGGCCTTAGGGCTACCTCCCTACTCACCACCATATATACCTTCCTGCCAGATGATTGAACGTCTGAAAGTATATACTTTCTTTATGCATATTAACGGCTGAGCAGCCTAATTTGCATGCATAAAGAAAGTATATACTTTCAGACGTTCAATCATCTGGCAGGAAGGTATACGTTGCTGACGATAGCTAATAAGCTTGAAACTAGAACACCGTTCCTTTGTCAGTGTTGAACAAATGAGCAACGATGGTTGCTAGACACTGTATGGCTTAATACGGGATGTTTGTTTACAAACACACCGAGCATTATAATAAATGTTCGGTGAATCCATACGTACATATATATATGTGTGCATGTATGTATATATATATATATACATACTACTGTACGTCTGTATATATATATATGTATGTACGTATACATACTTATATATATATATATACACGTACATATATATCATCATCATTTTACGTCCGCTTTTCTCTGCTTGCAAGGGTGGGACGGGAACTGATACTGGCTTGATTACTACAGCTGGATGCCCTTCCTAACACCAACCTCATTTACAGTGAGTAAAAGCTGGGTGCTTTTTTGCCATGGCACCTCCACGACCAGTTTGCAGTGGAATGATAGGACCCCAGTCCCTATGATCTCATTTCTACAGCTGAGTAAACTGGAACAATGTGAAATAAAGTCTCTTGCTCAAGGAAACAACACATCACCCGGTCCGAGAATTGATATTAGTGTTAACAATCTCTGCTTTTTTTTTCTTTCTGTTTTTAGATTTTCAGTTGCAGAACTATCTACAGTCAGCTCTGTAAACCAATGTAAACCAAAGCATTAAGTAAATACAAATTGCTCTCACATATTTACTGAATAAGTAACTTAATAGTTTTTTTTTTGTTTTTTTTTTTATATATATCGTCTCTCCTCACTCTTCTGCTAATGTGCGTGTTGGATGCATGGCCGGTTACTACATTTTTCCAACCTTTGTCGCTCCAGACACACACACAAATACTAGTTTCTTACATAGAACACAAAATCTGAGAACAAACAGAGATAACAACAGCAGTTCCCCTATTTTCTAATTGTTTTGTATAGAAAAGCAGGCATACCAGATTAAACCCATTTAAAACCCTACGCACTTAAAATATAATTCCCCCCCCCCCCCCCCCCCCCATTCACCCACCTATATATAAAGTCTGCAAAAGAAACAAAATGATAATAATAATTATAATTTCTACTTTTGGCACAAGGCCAGCAATTATACCAGCGTATTACTGGTACTATATTTTATCGACCCCGTAAGAATGAAAGGTAATGTTATGATAATAATAATAAAGCGTCAAATTATTTTTTTTCCAGCATGTGGCACTCGACACGTTTGGGGGGATCCGTGCCGCTGACAACAAAGTTTTTTTCATCGTTGGTAGCTTGCTTTACCCAAGTTATCTAGTGATACTCTTAATGAGGGTGCTTGGTTATTGAAGCGCCTTAGCTACGCTATCATCAGTGCCAATTCTGCGAGTGCGTAGGCTTGCCACAAAAATTACGAGGGAAGCTACAGCACCCCTTCTGCGTGATTGAGTGTGTGGATCGTCTCCCACCAGGGCAGGGTTTAATAAGGGGCAAAGGGAACAATTGCCCCAAGCTGGGATTTTTAGTTTTAGGATGGTTAGGATTTTTGAATTTAACACCTGTCTGTATAACTTTTCAATACCAATTACTTACACCAAGCTAACTTTGATATGTAAAATTGTGGGGGTGGGGTGCTGTGTATTCTAATATCTTTTTTGTATGAGGGGCCCCGCCAAGATCTAAATCCGAACCTCACCACCCCCTTTTTTTAGTACTGCAGTCTTATTCATTATATAAATTTACAAAGGAAAGTAATAAATGTTTCTACTTTGGGCACAAGACCAGCAATTTAAAGGGAAAGGAGGCGAAGTCGATTAAATCGACCCAGTGCGTTACTGGTACTTTATTTTATCGACCCCCTAAGGATGAAAGGCAGAGCTAACATAGGCGGCATCTGAACGCAGTAAGGTAAGTAATAATTGTTTCTACTTTTTGGCACAAGGCCAGCAATTACCCAGTGAATTACTGGTACTTTATTTGATCGACCCCGTAAGGATGAAAGGCAAAGTTAACCTCGGCGGGATTTGAACTTGGAATGGCAAGGGCCGTAACTCTATGCGTCAAAGCATGGCGTCCGACCCTCTACCGATACTGCCAATCCTAGAATTAGTTTGAATGAAATGGGACCCCTTTTCCTATAATGCCCTAAGCATATGTTTGTTTTGCTTGATGGTTAATCTAGCTCTGAGAGTGAGGCGCAGATTTAAGACGTGTAGTGTAGCTTTACGGTAGATAATTTTGTTTGTGTGTGTGTGTAAATGTAGATATCAGCAACCTTTACTATCGCTACCCAATGATACAAGCCAGGAGACAATGTGAAGGAATGTTCTTTGATGTGCAGAAAAAAACCCCAGACGCAATTCACCTCTGGTCCCAGCGGAGATAGTGGAAAAAGAGTAAACCCGGTGAAAGGTTGAAACCATTCTAACATACGCGATATATGATTTTTATAGTCCCTAAATTCTTATTAAGACGTTCTTTCGAGTAAGTTGCTACGAAAAAAAGTGGAGTGTTGTCTAGCCTTTTGCTTGTACTGGGAACATTAGCGAAATATGTGAAGTGGATTCAAGTGAAATTTGAAACCGAATTCACTGGCGTGTGTGTTGTCAGGAGTTTGTTTACTTAGACAGGAGTTTGTTTCACTTAGACACAAAGGCACCCACCGCCTATGTATGTCAACGAAGAAGATGGAGTGATAACATTGCTTATTCTTACGAGAGAGAGAGGGGAGGCAGTCCTGACAATAGGAAAAATAGGGTTAAATTTGGAGGGGAGAGTTTCCTTTCCCCCTCCCCACAAACCCACTGTCACGTCCGCCACGACCTAAATAAACACCATACAACTTGGAAAATGATGATGCTTCAGTTTTTGAAAACACAGCGACCTTTCGGTCATGGCCAAATTAATAACAAACATCTGAATCTTCATAAGGAAGGGGTGGGGGCACACACGCACAAACATAGGAAAGTTTAAAACTTGCAAAGGGCAGTGGAAGCATTTCTGAATTGGAGTGGGGGAGCAAATTTGTTCCACCGTCCATGTAAAGGGAATGTATTTTTGTTATTTTTTTCACATATAGCTTTTAATACATCACTTTCCACTCTTTTAGCTATTTAGACTTAAAGACAGACAGTGAAAAAATAGAAATATGGACTAGATCGTAAATGACATTCAGGAGAAGCGATGAAGCAGAGGATAAAAGATAATTTGAAGAAATAATTGTAAAAATGTAATATCAAACCATGGTAATGTGTAGCAGTTCGGCTTCCAGGAGTGAACATCAATGTCTTAAACCGATTGCCAACGAAAGGGTTGGTGTGTCGTAGGCAACAGGGAATCTGAAGGAATCGGCAATACAACGCTGAAGACATTGTAATTTCGTGTGTTTGCTGTCAATAACAAGCAGGCGGTGTCTGGTGAAACACACGTACGCCGGCAATAGTTGTTCCGTATTGCTATAGCCTATTTCCCTCCTCTCTCTCTATATATAAATAAACAAGATGAAGCAACTGTGCGGTGCAGTAAGAAGTCTGTCCCTTCCTCCACCTCTGCACGTTTTTTTTTTAAGTATTCGTTCTTGACATAGAATAATACAACCACCAACCTGTAATTGAAATTTAACATTTTTCAATTCGAATCTCGGTTTCCACTAATAACTGTCACATTTTGCCGGAGTGACACAGTCAGAATTCATCGTGACATTTTGTAAGTGATGATGAAATAAGCTTTTATATTTAATTCCTTTTTCTCCCAATCCAAACCAATTCATTCTTTCATTCACTTGATTCATTCAGCGCTTAAATAGTACTACTTATATAAAAAGTATAATATACATACGGTGTATATATATATATATATATATATATATATATATATTTATATATATAGACACACACTTTTACACAATCTACCTAAATTATACATTTATATTAACTCTTATTACAGGAAAATGATAGCAATAATTACGAACGATATTTCGGTATATATATATATATAATAAATCTATATATACAGTAAATCTATCTATACAGACACACACACATATATATATATATATATATATATATATATACACACAGGGTGTCTCCAAAAATGTATACACACTTCAACAGCATTCTAATAAAAGTGTGTATACATTTTTTGGGGACACCATGTATATAGTGGGTAGATGGATGGAAATCATTTCACTTTACTAGTGTTGCTGATCTCGAGGGACGTATGAACATCACAGCATCCGAGAGAACATTTATATTGGACACTTGACCTGTTAGAAAGAGCAGCCAAATATCTCACTAATCCCATCTTACCATCTAAAAAAATACACACACACACACCCAGAAGGACAGATTAGACACTGTAGCCCTATATACACTTAAAACGAAGAGATCGTCACGGCTGGAATGCCTTTGATAATATGTCAGTTCGTGTGATCTAAACAGCATCTCTAAATTTTCCTTCTCGTCTATAAATCTCGGTCATGTTTAAATAGGAAGTAATTACTATAAATAATGAGTATAACGAAAGTACGATAATAATAATAATTATTTTTATTATATTTCTATTGTCAGTTAATCCCTATTGAAATGCTTCAGGATCAAATGGGGGAGAATATATTAATTCTACCCCTCCCCCCACATTGTTGTATAATCACCAGCTTATGTAAGAAAACCTTTAGCTTCTGTCTGTGTGTGTATGTATATATTTATGCATGTGTATATACATATATGGATATACATTTTTAGGGGACACCCTGTATGTGTATATATGTGTACATATATATATATATATATATATATATATATATATATATAACGAAGGAAATGTGGTAAGGAACCAGGTGGACCATAACGCACCAAAGTACTCAATACTTAGGGTAGTAGAGTATATATAGAGAATATATATACATGGTGTGTCCCCCAAAATGTATACACACTTCAACAGCATTCTATTAAATATTGCCTGTACAGGTAATCAAAGTGTGTATACATTTTTTGGGAACACCCCATGTAAAGATATATATATATATACATACATGGTGTTCCCCAAAAATGTATACACACTTCAACAGTATTCTAATAAATATTGCTTGTACAGGTAATCAAAGTGTGTATACATTTTTTAGGAACACCCCGTGTGTGTTATATATATCGTGGCCATCACAACATATTTGTATAAGGACTACACTCTCACTGCCCAGTGTAACCCTTTATTTATTTATTCGTTAATTTGTGATATAAGGGAGAGCTGGCCGATTTTTCTAGCAAATCCAGAACGACCATATATATAGGATGTCCCCCAAAAATGTATACACACTTCAAGAGCATTTTAATACGTGTATACATTTCTGGGGGGACATCCTGTATATGTGTGTGTGTGTACTCGTATTAGCGCCTGAAGAAAGGTTACTATTTTTATACCTCTTGTTTTCTGGAGGTATGGTCAAATTTGGGACCTTAAGGTAGTGCCTTCGTTCGGTGTATGAACATAAATAAATAATATATATATATAATGTTTAATATAGAAAAGACTTCTACAGGACTAGAACTGTTTCATTCGAAGGAAATCATCAGGGCTTTACTTATGATTTCCTTCGAATGAAACAGTTCTAGTCCTGTAGAAGCCTTTTCTATATTAAATATATGTATTGAGTACCTTACTTACTGTAGTTACACCCGGATTGAACCCGACACATACTCTCTGACACACACACGCACACATATTGTTATATATATATATATATTGCCAGATAAATTAACTATGGAGATATAAAAAACACAAGCGAAAACCAACCCAAATCAAATAGTGTGTTCTATTATTATTTTTGGCACAATATTATAACAATATGACCCTCCCCAAATATAATAATATATATGTGTGTGTGTGTGTGTGTGTGTGTGTGTGTGTGTGTGTGTGTGTGTGTGTGTGTGTGTGTGTGTGTGTGTGTGTGTGTGTGTGTGTGTGTGTGTGTGTGTGTGTGTGCGCGTGCGTGCGTGCGTGCGTGCGTGCATAAAATCGAACTGTTTATATAAACACATTGTGTTGATCGGTCTTTTCATTCATTTATACATACACATGTATGTATGCATGTATGTGCGTATGTATGAGTTTGTATATGCGCGCGTGCGTGCGTGTCTCTGTTTATATATTATGTTCTGGAAGCGAAGAAAAAAAAGAACATAATTCAAATTTAAAAAAAAAATTAAATCTGATTATTTTCTCACGGAATATTGTATCTCGGAAGAATTATTTGTATGGTAAGTTCCAAGCAAACTGGAAGTGTTTAATATTTAGATAAGCTGGATCGAACCTCTTGAGATCGAAGGTAACCGTTGAATATCTGTTTTATTGTTGTTTAGCCCCGAGTCAGCCCCAATCTAGCAGACTTATATGATCAAATACGTTCCAAAAGTGATTGTCCAACCTTCAAATTCAGGACCACACACATCCTTTTATTATGGTTGTTATTGTTGGTCATGTTGTTTCGAATAGGCTATGTAACCGGTAAACCCTAAAAGGACGAAACACACATCGCTATAGTGTTTCACCAGCCCTTTCCTTCCTCAATCATTCATAGATGTGTATGTGTGTGAATATGTGTGAGTTTGCACTTCTGTTTGAATTTGTTTATGTATTTACGTGTAGATGTGTGTGTGTAGGTAACTAAAGCGTAACGTACGAATGGACGACTAAATGATTTTAACTTGTTTTTTAACAATTGATGGTGGAAAAAGATTTCAAATTGCCTTAACTTAGACCGTAAAAGGCCGCGCAATTCATGGTGTCTGACACTCTTACCGGCTACAAAGCCTGGGAGTCTATTTTACCTAGACCGGCTACATAGACTCTTCCATGTTGTTTAGCTCCCGGCCAGTCCTGTTTGAGCTATCCTATGAAGAATGGCTTTCCAGCCATCACCGTCCTGTTATTAGAAGTACCTAGCACTGGCTCTTCCATTGCGTCTCCTTCACTATCCCCCGGGGAAACGCCTTCTCTATTCTGTCCGCATGGGCGTGGGTCCCCCCATTTGCTTATAATAGCGAGAGAGACGGAGGCAGTGACAATGAGAATTTGATTCCATTATGTTCAGACCTAATATATATATATACAATATATTAATAAATGGAAACTATATTTATAAAACCATATTTATTTTATTATACATATTTCAAGGGCAACCAAGGTAAATTATGGTGCGCTTTCATCAGATGAAATACAGATTTGGTTTATAAATAAATATTGACATAGTCGGAAAAAAAGACAACCTTAACGGTGGGAGCTTCCTGGATAGTCCAGGAAGCTCCAACCGTTAAGGTTGTCTTTTTTTCCGACTATGTCAATATTTATTTATAAACCAAATCTGTATTTCATCTGATGAAAGCGCACCATAATTTACCTTGGTTGCCCTTGAAATATGTATAATAAAATAAATAGTTTCCATTTATTAATATATTGTGTATTTACTCCACTAACGTGTTGAGTGCTTTATATCAGTTATAAAATTTTTAAGCTTGTTGAATCCCAACAAATTAAATACAACCTCTGTATGTATGTATGTATATATATATATATATATATATATATATATATATATATATATATATATATATACACACATATTTATTAACTACACTACATTTAATACCTTATGCACCACATAGCATTATATTATCTAAAGGACTTTGAGTTCAAATATTGCCGAGGTTAGCTTTGCCATTCAACCTGACGGGGTTGATAAAATAAAGTACCAGTAATGCACTGGTACATCCCCACCCCTTTAAATTGCTGGCCTTGTATCTAAAATAGAAACAATTATCTAAAGGGCTTTGCCCTGTTTGAGATTGATATGGCTGCTATTTCTAGCAGATCGAATGACCATGTCGAGCCCCATCCCATCCCATACACACACATTTTCCCGTTGTCTCGTTTTATTATAGTTACAGTTAATGGCGATTTCCACCAGTGAATGGGGAAAGAGGACGGTTCCCTCAAAGTGGAGACCTAACCTGAATGCTTTCAACAGGGTGAATTCCGTTAAAGTCACCCACGTCTAAACTAGGGCAACGAATTAGTCATTTCCTCCACCCTCTCCCCCTTTTCTATATCTATATCTATCTATCTTTTCCGCTGCTTCATTTCCACCATCCATCGCTACCCAAGTCAAGTCCTACATCACCTTCATTATCACCATCATCATCGTCTGGTCTAGTTTGCGGTCATTTCTAGATACAGCTATACAGCATGTTGAAGTTAACTCTATTTCTGTATAGAATTATTGATGAGCATTTGTGCGTGTGTATAGATATCGATATGTGTGTGTGGATGTATATGGATATGTGTATGTATATATATATATATATATATATATGTGTTTGTATAGATATGTGTATGTGTATAAATTTATATATATAAATGCATGATATACATATATATAGTAAATGAGTGAAGAATAACCTCTACTTGGATTACCTTAAACGATATCTTGTTAACTTATATATACATATATATATATATGTGTGTGTGTGTTTTAAGTTATTGTTTCACATTATAAAACCCTTGGTAAACACCCACAAAATTATTAACCATCTTGCCAACAACTGGAGCCTAAGGGTGGTGGGGGAGTGGTACAGATGATATAATAGTATATTAAATACCAAATGATACATATAAAAAAATTACAATATTTATACATAGTATATATATTATATTATTTATTATATATAAATTAACGATTTTATTTATTATATATTATTTACAATTTGCGTGTAGATAGGTCTCGCTGGAAATAGGGTCGGGGCGCTGAGGGTATTAGGTGGCCCCAAAAGTTTGAGAACCTCTGGCTTAAGGCATTCAAAGGACTTAAATCGGCACGGCCCACAACCCCTCTTGCGGCGCAATCTAGCAGGTTGAGAGAGAGAGAGAATCCCACCGCACTCATAGGACTTGGCTAGTACTGTATCGTCCCTGGAAGAAGGAAAGGCAAAGTTAACCTCGGTTAGATTTGAACTCAGAGCGTGGACAGCCTGAACAGATTCTGCCAGGCATTCTCTTTCCGGTCCTCTAACTTACTCTTTACATGACAATAGAGTGGTAGGAGACCCAGGGGTCGACCCCGAGCAAGATGTTTGGGTAGCATCCATGAGCTTGGGTAACATCACGCTTGGAGATCCAGTAAGATCTAGTGGAGACGGTTGCTTCTAACAGGACCAACTCGAAGGAGTCTTTGAGGACGGCCCCCTCAAGTGGGTGAAGCATAAGAAGAGGATTGAAAGGCAGAGTTGACCTAGCCGAAATTTGAAGTGGGCGAAGAAGAGTGTGATTAGAGGAAGATTTGGCTGCTATTTCTAGCAATTCGAGCGATCACTTAGAGAGAGGCTCTCTCTCGTCCTTCCTCTCTCTTTACTCTGTATGTAATGTATGCATGCATATGAAATGTACACGTTTCATGTGTTTCTTATTTAGCCTCTGGTCGTCTCTGATGGAGTAGATCTAAGATAAAAAAAGACGTTCCACTTCTAACCATCTCGTCTTTTTTATATATCCACATCTACATTGTGTGTGTGTGTGTGTGTGTGTGTGTGTGTATTTAGTATGTTTGTGTTTACCTATTTTGTATGTGTATGAGTGTCTAATTCTTCTGTCGTTTAATGGTCTTGGAAGTAAAGTGTGAACGCCACAACTTCTCGTTTCCGACATTTCACCCTTCCACATACCCTGACCCCATCATCAATCAGTATCATACGTTAATTATGTCAGTTTTAAAAAGGAGGGCAGAGGAAGGGGGGATTAAAATAGACCAAAATATTTGAGTTAACCGGTGTCTAAAGATGGCCAGGGTGGAGAAAGATGTGGAATGGGAGAGTGAAAGATAGGACTAAGCGGGGGAGTGAAAGGTAAGACGACCGAGTGGTCAAAGAGGACTGAGTGAGGGGGGGTGGGGGTGAAAGATAAGAAGACTGGGTGAGAGTGAAAGCTAGGATAGCCGAGTGAGTAAGAGATAGTGAAAGAGAGGGAGGAAGAGAGAGATGAAAAAAGAAAAGAGATAGAGAGAGAGGGAGGGAGAAAGATAGAGAAAGAGAACAGAGAGATGAAGAAAGAGAGAGAGAAGAGAGATTGGGAGAAAGATAGAACAGAGAGATGAAGAAAGAAAGAGAGAGAGAAACAATCATATAGGGAGATTCAGTGAGAAAAATAGATAGGCACTATGTATAAGAATGAGAGATAGGGAGAGAAGGAAAAAAATCCAAACAGACATTAGAGATAAGAATAATGAGTAGGAGCCGAATTTTTTTCTCTTTTCTTCCTTCCTTCCTCTATATTTCTTTTATATTTAATCGTTATATATTTTTGGGTTATCACAATCAATTTTCTGCAAAAATAAAAGAGAAAGCACGCCATACCACCACTGTTATGAAATAAATGAAGATAGGGAAGTGTTGTGGTTTTGGCAGACGATCATTTGCAGCATGTCGTTTGTATGTCTGCATATGTAAATATGTCTCTGTATATATATATATATATATATATATATATATATATATATATATATATAAATATATGCAAGCAGGGAAAAGCGGACGTAAAATCATGATGATGATGATGATATATGTATGTATGTATGTGTATTTGTGTATATATGTGTGTTTGTGGTCTATGTATATATATATATATATGTTTGTATATGTATGTTTCTACATGTATGTATGTGTGTGTGTTTGTGATCTGTATGTGATATGTACGTATACATGTGTGTGTATGTGTGTTTGTTTGTATGTATGGTTGTGTTCTCGGCTTACTATTTTATTTTAATTTTCCATTTTATTCAATATTAGATGTCTCTCTTATATTCCTTAACCAGTGGAGACCTGAACCATTAATAATGACTGCAATAACGTTGAACGTATTTAATTTTAAGAGTTTAGGATTAGTTGGACAGATTATACGGGCAAAACCAACAGGGGTAGACCCCGACCAAGATGGTTGGATAACATCCATGAGCTTGGCTGGTCACGCTTGGGGATCCAGGAGGATCAGTTGGAGACAATTGCTTCTGACAGGACCCACTGTGGAAGGAGTGTTTGAGGACTTTGCTCCCACGACCCTCACAGGAATAAGTGGGCGAAGACAAAATGTATATAGTGATGACACTGGTACCAAGCTGTCTCTGTCTTTCCTTTGGATAACAAGATATATTGCTGGACAGATTTTACAGGAGACCCAGGTATATACCTCGAGCAAGATGGTTGGATAACATGTATGAGCTTGGCTGGTCACACTTGGGGATCCAGCCGGATCAGTTGGCGATGGCTGCTTCTCACAGGACCCCCTGGAAGGAGTGTTTGAGGACTCTGCCTCCACGACTTCCTCAGGAATAAGTGAGTGGTGGAGAAGGCAAAGAAGAAAGAAGGAAAAGAAGGGAAAGAAGGCAAAGAAGAAAGAAGGAAAAGAAGGGAAAGAAGGCAAAGGAGAAGGAGGAAAAGAAGAAAGAAGGCAAAGGAGGAAAAGAAGAAAGAAGGCAAAGCAGGAGAAGAAAAAAGAAGGCAAAGCAGGAGAAGAAAAAAGAAGGCAAAGGAGAAGAAGGAAAAGAAGGCAAAGGAGGAGGAGAAGAAGAAGAAAAAGAAGAAAGAGAAGGCAAAGGAGAAAGAAGAAGAAGAATGTGTATCCTAATGTATACCAGGTTTACTGGTTATCTGAATATCCATGTAAACTGGGACATTTGTGTTTTGATAAATTTTATAGTTTGTGTACTTTGATTGCTGCCATGTGGAGATGGTTAAATATAAAGTAAATATTTGAATTTATTTATTTCGAGGAAGCATCTAATTACTAAAATATGTTCAGCATATATGTACAAATGTCACCCTGTATTAAATGTATGAATAACTTTGGAGAAATAACTATTTGCAGGGATAAATGTAGGGGCTAGAACACCCTGGCCCTTGTGATTGAAAAGTGAACTTCTTATCGTAGCAATATAACAGAGATATCGTCACCGTCATCGTTTAATGTCCATCTTCCACGCTAGTATGTATGGGTTATAAATAATAATAATAATGAAATTATTGTGTACTGTGCTCAGGTGCACTACAACTCATCAACGATGCATGTATAGTACATAGAATAATGTACAATTGTCAGGAAAATTAACAGTGTATGAGTCATGATATACATATGTGCGTGTGTATGGAGGGGGAAAATCAGGTGTAATGTTGGCGAATTTCAGGAAGCATGGAGGTTTTAAAGGATGCAGTGTCTCGGCAGCTAACAACTGATGCAGGTAGTTTGTTCCATGCTTCAGCAACTCTGAGCGCGAAAAAATGTTTCCGAAAGTCATGGGAACTGTGCTGTTTTCTGACTTTGTGGGCATGTCCACGTGTGTTAGACACATGGAAATCAAAAAGGTACTCAGGGTTGTTGTTGGCAAGATGGTTAATAATTTTGTGGGTGTTTGTTTACCAAGTCAGTTGCCAGACGTCAGCGCTTCAATGTATCCATGCCCAGGGAAGCAAGGTGTTCAGAGTATGGTAGATGCCTGAGGTCAATGTTCTGAGCAAGATAGGGGTTCCAGACTGGTGATGCAAATTCTAAGTGTGGCCACACCATAGCTATATACAGCTTTAAATAGATAGCTGGAGAGTGGCTGACAAAGGTCTTGCTGAGTGATGCTAAGACACTCTTGGCCTTCTTGACAATTTTAGAGACATGCTTCATCCAACACAAATCGCTGCTGACAGTAATGCCCAGGTCATGTTCACAAGAGGACTTCTTGATATTAGTGTTGTGGAGGGGAGTCTGTGGATGCTGGGTTTTTCCTCCCAAAATGCATGGTGATACACTTGTCCACAGCCAACTTGAGTTGCCAGTCCGTGATCCATTGCTGCATTGTGTCCAGGTATGATTATAGGAAAGATCTATAGTGTTCAGTGGAGCAACGTGAAATGAAAGGATTTGCTGAAGAACACAACATGCAATCCAGGAATGGAACACCCTTACCACCAGGCCACACACCTCCACACGCGTTACAATGGCTATTTCAATGCATCTCTCTCGCCATCCTCCATGACAATGCATTTTCCATTCTGTCCACTGGGACCGCAATGTTGCCAATGCCTTGTGACCTCAGTGCCAAAGAGTGCTCCTCCCACTCTGTCCCAGCCGGTATCATTGGAGTAGTGATGTTTGAGCACGTTTTAGGGATTTAACTCTTTAGCATTTAAACCAGCTGTATACAGCCAGAATTCTCTCACCTCTTTCTGTTCAAACTGGGAATAACTGGCTGCTCATACTTATGTTAAGGTATGTTCTTGAAATAAATAATATCAAAATCTCATAGATTCGATATTATGTGAGATAAAGTGTTTACCATGAAAATACAATAATTAATATAGAGTAATCCTAAAGGGTTAAATTGACCCCAGTACTTGAATTTATCGACCCTGATATTATGTGAGATAAAGCCTTTACTGCACAAATACAATAGTAAATATAGAGTAATGTGAATGCTAAAGGGTTAAGGTAGCTGTGACAACACATAGGCAACAACAACAACAACAAAAACACCATGAATATCTTTATCAAGACTTAATACCTATACATTGAATGTCTACCTTTACATTTACTGTTTATTTATGTACCATAACATAGCTGTTCGACAAACAGAGATTGATAAAAGTAATTACTGAGGTCGGTCTGATCGACTAAATCCTTTGAAGGCGATGCCCCAGCATGGTCACATTCTAATTACTAAAACCTGTAAAAATATAAAAGAAAAAGAATGTGTGTGTGTGTGTATATATATATATATATATATATATATATATATATATATATATATATATCACCATCATCGTTTAACGTTTATCTTCCACGCTAGCATGGGTTATATATATATGTTCCTTCAATCTTTCTAATTTCTCATTCTTTCTTCTGATGAAGGACTAGCGTCTGAAATGTTAAGACTCTCTTCCTGCTATTTCAAGTGTTAAACTAATATATTCCTTCTATATACTGTACTGTTTGTGTTGTTATTTATGTTTACCTTTTACATATATATATATATATATATATATATATATATATAGAAGTGGTTACAATAATGTCCATTACGAGCTGAGGATCCGCTAAGGTGAAACAATTGTTCTCGGTATGGTGAACTAACTGTTGTGTAACCACTTCTACCTAACTCGTCCCATGGACTGAGTGCTCTACCACTACGGATATTACCTTCCAGTGTTCTACCACTATATATATATATATATATATATATAAATATATATATATACACACACATATATCCTTTGGTATTTGCTGTTGTCATCTACATAGATTGTTCGCAGTCATTTCTGTCTAAATCTAAAGGGTAAACTCTCTGAAACAAAGAATTTATTGTGTGAGAAGGGGGTTACCTTCCATAATTTGACTTCAGTTGCCTTTTTGCAACAGTATAAACGTGCGTCTGAATATGTATATATGTGTATGTTTGTATACATACACATCATTATAAATGAGTGTCTAGATATGTATGTGTTCACACATCAGCATATGTATGTGTGTGTATTTGGGTATGTATGTGTGTGTGTGTATATATATATATATATATATATATATATATATATATACCTACCCATCATCATTATTGCTGTCATTTAATGTTTGTTTTTCCAGGTAGCAAGGGTTGGACATGTTGTCACAGACAGTACATTTTATCATGACACCAGTACTAGCTAGGTAATCATGTCTTTAACCCTTTAGCATTTACATTACTCTATATATACTATTATATTTTCACAATAAAGGCTTTATCTCACATAATATTGGGTCTATGAGATTTTGATATTATTTATTTTGAGAACAATACCTTAACATCAGTATGAGTGGTCAGTTATGGACAGTTTGAACAGAAAGAGGTGAAAGAATTCTGGCTGGATATGGCTAGCTTAATTCTTTAGCATTTAAACTGGACATATCCGGCCAGAATTCTCTCACCTCTTTCTGATTAAACTGGCTGTAACTGGCCACTCATACTAATGTTAAGGTATTGTTTTGAAAATAAATAGTATCACAATCTCATAGATTCAATATTATGAGAAAGAATTATGTGAGATAAAGCTTTTAGAAGGTTTGTTTACAGAAATGTTTTACATACTAGTACAACAGAGTCACCCATACCTGCATATACACTGGCATGTATGTGTGTCTGTATGTATATGTATGTGTGTGTATATATATATATATATAAAGGCAATGACACAGGACAGTGACCTCTAGCGTTACGCAGAAATACAGAAGACCCGACCTCCCATGGGTACAAGTCGAAGCTGAAGCATATAGACAATATGCCCCCACACCCTCCCACTGCAAAGTGCTTGTGGAGGTGCCACGGCAAAAAAGCACCCAGCACCCACTGTAAAGTGGACATGTAGGCGCCATGGAAAAAAGCACCCAGCACTCACTGTAAATGAGGTTGATGTTAGGAAGGGCATCCAGCTGTAGAAATCAAGCCAGAATCAGTTCCTGTATGAGCAAGACAAGGTAAACCGACTGGAGACTGCTCATAACAGGACAACCCATCTAACCCATGCTAGCGTGGAAGAACAGACGTAAAACGGTGATGAGATATATATATATTTATATATATATATGCATGTGTATATATATATATCTTCATATGTATATATCTATGTATACATCTCTCTCTCTCTCTCTCTCTCTCTCTCTCTCTCTCTCTCTCTCTCTCTCTCTCTCTCTCTCTCTATATATATATATATATATTTACACATACAGTTCAAGGAAACAACAAATAGAGGTACGAAAAGTCTTATATATATACAGAGACACACATACATGCCAGTGTATATGCATGTATGTGTAACTCTGTTGTACTAGTATGTAAAACATTTCTGTAAACAACCCTACTAGCCTTGCTAACTATCTGTTACCTCATCCTGTCACCCCTTTTGTTTATTTCTCCTCCTTCTCTCACTCTCTCTCTGTAAAATGGTAGTGCTAGTGCCATATTCTAAAATGGTAGTGTTGCTGCAATGATAAAATGCATCCAGGCTACACAGTAAAATGGTAATGCGTGTACAAGATAAAATGTGCCCAGTCCTCACTGTAAAATGTACCCAGTCCTCCCTGTAAAATGGTAGTGCTGGTACGTGATAAAATGCATCCAGCCTACACTGTAAAATAGTAGTGCTAATGCTTTATAAAATGCACCTCTGGAAGAACGGACGTAAAACGGTGATGATGATGATGATGATGATGACCTCATCCATATTGTAAAATGGTAGTGTTGATATAATGAAAAATACAGTAAAATAGTAGTGCTAGTGCCATGATAAAATGCACCCAGCCCACATTTTAAAATGGTAGTGTTGATGTCATGATAAAAGTGTTGATACCATCATACAATATCCACAGTCCACACAGTAAAATTGTAATGCTAATGCCACAATAAAATACACCCAGTCCTCACTGTAAAATGGTAGTGTTGGTGACCTGATAAAATACACCCAGTCCTCACTGTAAAATGGTAGTGTTGGTGACCTGATAAAATACACCCAGTCCTCACTGTAAAATGGTAGTGCTGATACCATCATACAATATCCACAGTCCACATTGTAAATTGGTAGTGTTGGTACCATGATAAAATGTATCCAGTTCATATTGTAAAATGGTAGTGTTGATGTCATGATAAAATGCACCAGGCCAACACTATAAGAGTAGAGCTGGTACCATGATAAAATGCACCCAGTCCACCCTGTCTGGTGGTAGCAGTGGTACCACGAGTAAACAAACAGAGTTCATGCCATGAAGTAGTTAGTGTTAGCAGACCTGTCAATTTTCCCTGTCCAACAGGGAGATCTCCCACCCAATTTGGGGTGGGTGAGAGATGTCTTCCTTGTGAAAATGGGTATAGCTTTCATTATGCAAAATCACCCCATTTTGCCTCATTTCTCCCTGTTTTAGGGCACATTTTTTCATGGTACTTTGGGGTGGGTGAGAGATGTTTTCTCTTGTGAAAATAGGTATAGCTTTCATTATGCAAAATCTCCCCATTTTGCCTCATTTCTCCCTGTTTTGGGGCACATTTTTTCATGGTACTTTGGGGTGGGTGAGAGATGTCTTCTCTTGTGAAAATAGGTATAGCTTTCATTATGCAAAATCTCCCCATTTTGCCTCATTTCTCCCCGTTTTGGGGCACATTTTTTCATGGTACTTTGGGGTGGGTGAAAGATGTCTTCTCTTGTGAAAATAGGTATAGCTTTCATTATGCAAAATCTCCCCATTTTGCCTCATTTCTCCCCGTTTTAGGGCACATTTTTTCATGGTACTTTGGGGTGGGTGAGAGATGTCTTCTCTTGTGAAAATGGGTATAGCTTTCATTAATCAAAATTTCCCCATTTTGCCTCATTTATCCCTGTTTTGGGGCACATTTTTTCATGGTACTTTGGGGTGGGTGAGAGATGTCTTCTCTTGTGAAAATAGGTATAGCTTTCATTATGCAAAATCTCCCCATTTTGCCTCATTTCTCCCTGTTTTAGGGCACATTTTTTCATGGTACTTTGGGGTGGGTGAGAGATATCTTCTCTTGTGAAAATGGGTATAGCTTTCATTATGCAAAATCTCCCCATTTTGCCTCATTTCTCCCTGTTTTGGGGCACATTTTTTCATGGTACTTTGGGGTGGGTGAGAGATGTCTTCTCTTGTGAAAATGGGTATAGCTTTCATTAATCAAAATTTCCCCATTTTGCCTCATTTATCCCTGTTTTGGGGCACATTTTTTCATGGTACTTTGGGGTGGGTGAGAGATGTCTTCTCTTGTGAAAATAGGTATAGCTTTCATTATGCAAAATCTCCCCATTTTGCCTCATTTCTCCCTGTTTTAGGGCACATTTTTTCATGGTACTTTGGGGTGGGTGAGAGATATCTTCTCTTGTGAAAATGGGTATAGCTTTCATTATGCAAAATCTCCCCCATTTTGCCTCATTTCTCCCTGTTTTGGGGCACATTTTTTCATGGTACTCCCCATTTGTGTTTTTAGAGGTTGGCAGGTCCGCGTTAGGATGGGCATCCAGCCAGCCATAGAAACCATGCTAAAATAAAACATATGAGCAAGATACACTTGCGTGACATATCTGTCTTGTCTCATAACGTGACATATCTGTCTAACCTATTCAAGCATGGAAAATAGATCATGATTGTGACGATGATGATGTGTATGTCTGTGTGTGTATATATATTTATGTCTATATATGTGTGTGTATATATGTAAATATATGTACATGTATGTGTATATATATATGTGTGTATATATGTATGTGTATATACGTATGTATGTATGTGTGTATGTATGTATATGTGTGTATATATATATATGTAGGTGTATGTATGTATATGTGTGTATATATATATATATGTAGGTATATGTGTACATGTATATGTGTATATATATGTGTATATGTATATATATAGATGTCCTCTTACTTTTCTAGACATCCCTTTCTCCTTCATCCCAGTAATATTCTCTCTCTCTTCTTCCCCACTTTAAAGGCATTGATTTTTCTGGCTATTTTATATTATAGATTTCTCTTTGGTGTTTGGTATTGATGGTGGTGGTGGTGTCGGTGTGTGGTGGTGGTGGTGTCGGTGTGTGGTGGTGGTGGTGTGTGGTGGTGGTGGTGGTGATGGTGGTGGTGTCGGTGTGTGGTGGTGGTGGTGGTGTTTAGTATTGATGGTGGAGTTGGTGGTGGTGTTTGGTATTGATGGTGGTGGTGTTTGGTATTGATGGTGATGGTGGTGGTGTTTGGTATTGATGGTGATGGTGGTGGTGTTGGTGTGTGGTGGTGGTGTTGGTGTGTGGTGATGGTGGTGGTGTGTAGTATTGGTGATGGTGGTGTTGGTGTGTGGTATTGGTGGTGGTGTGTGGTATTGATGGTGGTGGTGTTGGTGTTTGGTATTGATGGTGATGGTGGTGGTGTTGGTGTGTGGTGGTGGTGTTGGTGTGTGGTGATGGTGGTGGTGTGTAGTATTGGTGATGGTGGTGTTGGTGTGTGGTATTGGTGGTGGTGTGTGGTATTGATGGTGGTGGTGTTGGTGTTTGGTATTGATGGTGATGGTGGTGGTGGTGGTGTGTGGTGATGGTGGTGGTGTGTGGTATTGGTGGTGGTGTGTGGTATTGGTGGTGGTGTGTGGTATTGATGGTGGTGGTGTTGGTGTTTGGTATTGATGGTGGTGGTGGTGGTGTGTGGTATTGGTGATGGTGGTGGTGTTGGTGTGTGGTATTGGTGGTGGTGTGTGGTATTGATGGTGGTGGTGGTGGTGGTGTTGGTGGTGGTGTGTGGTATTGATGGTGGTGGTGTTGGTGTTTGGTATTGGTGATGTTGGTGGTGTTTGGTATTGGGGGTGGTGGTGGTGTTATTGGTGGTGGTGGTGTTTGGTATTGTTGGTGTTTGTTATTGATGTGGTCGGCTTTGTTTGGTATTGTTGGTGGTGTTGTTCTTATTGTAGGTATTGTTTCTTATTGATGTGGTGTTGTTGTTGTTGTCTTTATTGGTGGTGGTGGTGGTGTTGTTATTGTCAGTATTATTTGTTATTGATGTAGTATTGTTATTGTTGGTGTTACTGTTGTTGTGGTGGTGGTGTTGTTGTTGTTATTGTTGGTGGTGTTGTTGGTGTTACTGTTGTTGTTGTGGTGGTGTTGTTGTTATTGTTGGTGGTGGTAGTGTTGTTGTTGTTGGTATTGTTTGTTATTGATGTGGTCAGCATTGTTTGATGTTGTTGTTGTTATTGATACTGTTAAGTGTTGTTATGAGTTAGTTTTGTAATGTATCTGGTAAAATGATGGACTGTGTAGACAGACAGACAGACAGACAGACAGACAGACAGATACATGGGTGGATAGACAGATAGATATCTACATGGGGAGATAGATAGTTAGACAGACGGATAGATAGACAGACAGACGGATAGATGAATAGATAGACAGATAGTTAGTAAAATAGATGGATGGACAGATAGATAGGCAGACAGACGGACGGATGGATGGATAGACAGATAGGCAGACAGATGGATGGATGGATAGACAGACGGACGGATGGATGGATGGATGGATAGACGGACGGACGGACGGACGGACGGACGGACGGACGGACGGACGGATGGATGGACAGATAGATAGATTTCTTTATTAGCCACAAGGGCGCAACAAGAAAGGGGACAATACAAAGACAGATAGATAGACAGACAGACGGACGGATGGATGGATAGACAGATAGATAAACAGAAGACAGATAGACAGACAGATAGATAGACAGGCAGATAGATAGATGGATAGATAGACAGAAGACAGATGGATAGACAGACAGACAGACAGACACAGATGGATGGATAGATAGTGAGAGAGATAGACATAGACAGAGAGATTGATAGGTATATGGATAGTGAGAGAAGGAAGAGGGATAGACAAAAGAAAGCAGACACTGATATGTAATGAAGCAGGCCTGAAAAACAGGTTCCGGGGATCAAATTGCTAAAATAATTGATTAAAAACTGCAGAGAGTTTGTGTCTGTCGGACATTTGTCAACATTTTCCATCCATACAATGGAGTGTATGTGTATGTGTATGTGTATATGTGCATACATGTGTGTGTGTGTGCATATGTGTATGTGGGTGTGCATGTGTGTGTATATGTATGTGTGCATATACGAGTGTATGTACATGTGCGCATGAGTGCAAATAGCCTGTAATGTTTTGGTCCTCCTCCTCATAATATATACAGGGTGTCCCCCAAAAATGTATACACACTTCAACAACATTCTAATAAATATGTATATACATTTTGGGGAAACACCCTGTAGTTCAACCTGACGTTTTAAATAACAGAAATAACAGTAATACCAACAAACGGACCTAATAACTAGGAAACCTCTACACAGATGCTCGACCTGGTTAATTTAACACTGGAAGGGCCCATCCCTTTCCCAGGGTTGGATTTTGACCTTGTGGGTGCCTGGGACACTTCAGATTTAGGGGCCCCTCATACACAACAAACCCCACCAATTTTACATATCAAAGTTAGCTTGGAGCAAGTAATTGGAATTGAAAAGTTATAGATGTAGGTATTAGATTAAAACATTCTAACCATCCTAAAACTAAAAAGCCCAGCTGAGGGCACAAATAAATTGCTGGTGGGTTCCCCACTGCAGGGGCCCAGGGCAATTGCCCCTTTCCTCCCATCATTAATTCCTGCCCATTCCTCTCCAGGTCTGTCTGAACACTGATTACTTCCAGAGAAGAAGAGAGAGAGAGAGAGATAGAGATAGACAGAGTGAGAGAGTGTATATACAGAGGAAGAATAAACCCTAGTACTAGACTGATACATTTTTCTTTTATCTACTTTGAAAGGATGAAAAAGCAAAGTTGACCTCAGCAGGATTTGATCATTAAGTGCAGACAACTACAACTAATACTACAAAGCATTTTATTTGACGTTGTAATGACTCAGCTAATTCACCATAATCAGCCCTAGATATATTGAAATAAATAGACCCTCCACCCATCCTAATATAAAAACATGTTTACATGCTACACCTATATAGGTTTAACTGATCTCATGGGAGGTTTTCTTGGCTTTAACACTTTAGCATCTAAACCGGCCGTATACGGCCAGAATACTCTCACCTCTTTCTGTTCAAACTGGCTTTAACTGGCCACTCATAACAACATTAAGGTATTGTTCTCAAAATAAATAATATCAAAATCTCATAGATTTGATATGTGAGATATTTATGTGAAGTAAAAAAAAAAGGTACAAAACTGTACTATGACTGTATAACATTAACCCTTTAGCATTTAAACCAGCTGTATCTGGTCAGAATTCTCTCACCTCTTTCTGTTCTAACCAGTCATAACTGGCCACTCATACCAACGTTAAGGTATTGTTCTCAAAATAAATATCAAAATCTCATAGATTTGATATTATGTAAGGTAAAGCCTTTTCTGTGAAAAGACAATAGTAAATATAGAGTAATGTAAATGCTAAATGGTTAACTGATCTCATAGGAGTTTTTTTGTGGGGTGCTTAATGAAGGAGGCCACAATCCTCTCCTGAAAAGCTGTGTGAAATAGTGTATTGGTTGAGAACACAAAAGGCTGCTTGGTCAAGGAATCGAACCAATGGCCATTAGTGAAACACAAAATGGCATGCAGTAGTGTCCTAGCTCCTTAGGTTTGGAGTAAAAATCTTACTGAGGACATCCATGCCTTACTCCCTCCTGATGTGTGTGTGTGTGTATATATATATATATATATATATATGTGTGTGTGTGTATTCTGTACGAGCGAGACACAGTCACCCGACCAATCTTGCCTCAAGATGGATAAACCCGTCTAACCCATGCTAGTGTGGAAGATGGATGTTAAACGATGATGATGATGATGATGTGTGTATGTGTATATATGTATATATATATATATATATATATATATATATCATATTCATCATCATCTTACATCTGCTTTTCGTTGCTTGCAAAGATGGGACTATATATACATATATATATATATATATTTAATGTACACTTTCCATGTGTATATATATATATATATAAATATATATATATATATAAATATATATATATATATAAATATATATAAATATATATATATATATATAAATATATATATATATAAATATATATATATATATATATATATATATATATATATATATATATATATATATACGTGGAAAGTGGACATTAAATGATGATGATATATGGATAATACAATAATTCATTGATTTTTTTTTTTTCACCCTCTTTATCATTTACAGGTCTGGTCTGATAGCTGTCAGGACACCCAATGTCTCTTCTATATAGCTGATGGAAAATACTGTAATATACACATAACATTTATTTTACACGTGCTTAAAAAAGGCCCTTAAAAAACAATCAAAAATTTGTTAATACTATTTTCTGACTTGCTTTATAACAATTTTTCGTGTTTTCATCATTCCTTCTTCAAAAGCCACTATTTTGAAGGACTAACTATAGATTGTGGTATAGTTGATGTTCCTGTTGTTTGTATTTCACTCGTGTCTTTGTTATCTACTTTAGAGACTGATTCCAGTTAGTGGTCATTAATATCGTTAGCATTCATTGATGCAGTCATTGGTATCTTAATATTCATTGACACAACCAGCTGTTTAATTAGCATTTGCTGAGACAGCTCCCCCAGCCTCATTAATATTCAGACACTGTCCCTGATCTCATTAGCATTCAGTGACACAGCTATCTAATTAGCATTCTCTAAGACAACCTCCAGTCTAATTAGCATTCACTGCCACAGTCACCAGCTTAATCAGCATTCACTGCCACAGTCACCGGTCTAATTAGCATTCACTGCCACAGTTACCAGTCTAATTAGCATTCACTGCCACAATCACCAGTCTCATTAGTAATCAGACATAGCTCTGGATCTCACTAGCATTCAGTAATAAAGTCATTAATGTCATTAACTTTCACTGAGAAAGTCATTAGTCTTGTTGGCATGCACTGACAGTCTTAAGTGAAGAAATATGGCCAGCAAAAAGGAGGCTGCTGCAGATAAGGGTGGCAATGGAGATCTGTTGGATCTAAGCAGATCTGAAGACCTGCCACAAAGCTCGGGGTCCAACAGTAATACACTGTCCAGTTCATTGAAAAACAAAGTAGTTAGACCAATGGATATTGATATACAGAATGAGAGCAGCTATTATAATACATTACTCGATGCACACAGGAATAATGGCGCACGGTGTAAAACCAAAAAGCTCAAACAGACCCAGTTAATATGCACAAAAAAGGGAATCTCAATAGCTATGGTTGATAACATTTCCCAGTTTGATAAGGACCATGATATAACCCTCCATTTTACCGATAACAAACTGACCAAAGACAGTTCTGTATGCAATACTCAGGAGAATTCCGATACACTGCCCCTCAGAGTTTCTAACTGCCAACGAAAACTATTGACGCGATCTGCATCGTTAGACAACCGAGACATTGACAAAGATGTTGACACAAATATTTCTGAATGGTTCGTGTGTTTCATCTGCAATACACCTAAAAATTCTGCTGAAGAGCTCCAGATCCACATCAATATGGATCATTTTGATACACATTCCGAAGAGCGGCAAGACAACAACTTCACAATTTGCTTCCTCTGCAACCAGCAGCTGAATTCTATCCAGGAACTTCAAGTACATATTAATCGGGACCATTTTGATTCTCCTGTCAAACCAATCGGAAGTGATATTTCGGAGGCAGTAGCTACAAAGATGGCTGACAAAGATAACAAAGTTGTTTGCCTTGATTCAGATATTGGACATTTTGCTTTAAACAAAGACGGTAAGAAATATTTTGGCATTGTATATCTCTAAAGTTTGTGTTGCCACACATATGGAATGTCCTGTCGCTCTTTCACCCCAGAGCAGCCACCCTGCTGTCAAATGAGTTATCACACTGGTGGGACAGACCTCTGTGAGACATGCTGGCCTGGCTGCAGGGAATTCATTGCAAGAGACCACTGCCTCATCTGGAGTGGGCCTCTGTGGTGTGGCACTGGTCATGCCCAAGCACGTCTGCAAGTCACTCATTGGCTGGAACTCAGTGAGTGACTGTTTGCTGTCTGCCCGTTGTTTTCTCTCAACGCCATGCTCCCAAATTGTAGCCCCCGCACCTGGCTCTCCTCATCAAGTACTGGTCCCCCCAAATCGTGGCTATGCTGTAAGATGAGTCAGGCTCCTAGTATTGGTGCCATCCCATACCGGGCTCCGCTGTGAGATGGATCAGGCTCCAGAGGTGGTTCCTTTGTGAGAGGGGTTCAGTGTGGCTAATTGGCCTGTCCCTCTTCATGACGGAGCCATCGAGTCCCACACTGTAAATGTGGTTGGTGTTAGGAAGGCATCCAGCTGTAAAATACCCGGCCAAATTTATAGTCCTCGCCAAAGCAAGATGCAGCATGGCCAACCATGGCTAGATTTGCCTCTCGGCATGGGTGACACATCTAACCATGCAAGCATGGAAGAATTGATGCTAAACGGAAATGACGATGATTCTAACTTTCTTGTTTTGGCACTGACAATGGCGATGAATTTGCTGAATCATTACAGCATCAAATTAAAATAGCTCAACGTAGTTTTACTGCTCTCTGTGCACTGAGTAAAAATTTTGCCACTTGTCAAAAAGTGCCCAGTCCATGCTGTAAAGTGGTCGTGTAGGGGTCATGACTGTAAATATAGTTGGCGTTAGAGAGGGCATCTGGCCGTAGAAACGAAGCCAATACCAGTCCTGTGTGAGCAAAACACGGTCTTCCGACCTGATCTCTCACAAAGGGACAGCCTACCCTACCCATGTCAACATGGAAAATGGATGATAAATGAATATATGTTTTATATATATAATGCATGCATACGTGTGTGTTAATATTGCATATATAATGCCAGTCTTTTATTTAAAACAGAGCAGAACGACAGATTGATTGCAGAGATGCTTCAGAAAGAATTTGATGAAGAAATTGAATTTCGGAAGTTGCAGGTATTATTATTATTATTATTATTTGTGAATTGGTAGAATCTTGAGAGCATCAGTCAAATGTTCAGTAGTTTATTATTATTATTATTATAGATATGGCAATGAAAGGTTTAAAACATACTTTCTCTCCCAGTTCACTATTACTATAATCAACATCACTACCACCACTACCATCATCACTAACAACATAAACACCAACACCACTACCTTATAAACAGACACATACATGAATATATGAACACCTACTTGTATATGTATATACGCATACATGAATTTACAGTATTATCATTCCATGTCTAAATAGACAATGATGTTGATGTTATTGTTGTTGTCTCTCTTCAGGATATGTATGGTATGACTGAAAGGGGCAACTACAAGAAACAATTCCATTCTAATCTCAGTCAGGCTGTACAGAGAGGACAGATTAGTAGCTATGAATATCATATGTACACATCACAGATGTCAGAGTCTCAGCTAACAGGTATTGATGATGGAGTATCTTGCACTAAAGGTAAACTAATACAGTTTTTCATTCTTTCACCCTGATTCGATGATAAAAAAAATACTGTTTATATATATATATGAGCCTTCTGGCTTAACACTTTAGCATTTACATCACTTTACATTTACTATTATATTTTTATGGTAAAGGCAGTGGATTGGTAGTATCAGTAGAGGGTCGGACGCCATGCTTTGACGTATAGAGTTACGGCCCTTGCCATTCTCAGTTCAAATCCCGCCGAGGTTAACTTTGTCTTTCATCCTTACGGGGTCGATAAAATAAAGTACCAGTAATGCACTGGGTTATTGCTGGCCTTGTGCCAAAAGTAGAAACAATTATATTTTCATGGTAAAGGCTTTACCTCGCATGATATCGAATCTATGAGATTTTGATATTATTTATTTTGAGAACAATAACTTAACATCAGTAAGTGTGGTTGGAAGTCTCCACTATTACAGGCTCTACCACAAACCTATCGGTGAGCGGCTGATACTTGGACAGTTTGCTCTCTAGAGTCTGAGCTGGTAGACGAATGCACCAGGTTGCCACTAGTGAAGGTGTCACGGCATGGTTATTTTCGAATTTATTTACAAACGATAACAATGATGTTAGATATATGGCTACGAGCAGGTTAAAACATGTTGTCTCTCACTGTTCATTATTCGATTATAGATTTGAGTGATGGTAGTGGTGGTCTGTAGTCTACTATATCTTCTTCACAAATTATGGGAGATAACTCCTGTTAACCAGAGGAAACAGGAGTTATCAGTCACTGTTGGTATTGTTTGCTCTATTGTAGATGTTATTCTGGGTTGGCAGAGTCGTTGGAGCGTCGGACAAATGCGTAGCAGTATTATTCCGGCTCTTTACGTTTTGAGCTCAAATTCTGCCGAAGTCAACTTTGCCCTTTATCTATATATAAATTTAAGAGACTTCCGTCCGTCACACAATGTATAAAAAGAAGAGGATGGTAAAAAAAAATATATATAGCAAAATAGTGACTGGCGTTTTAATTGCTACCCTGTTTGTGAGTGTATGTGTATTTGTGTCTGTATGTCTGTGTTTGCACGTTTATATTTATAAACACATACATATAAATGTATGCATATGCACATACACATATGCGTCAGCATGTTGAAAAAAATCCTAGTCCAAATAAAATACCAGTCAACTATTAGTGTCGATATAATCAACTAACTCCCTTGTGCCTAAATAAGAAATCATTGTTTTATTGTATGTATTACAGTTACTGTTTTTTTTTCAAGGTATTATTGTTGTTATTATTGCAGGCATCATCGTTGCTCTACGGGAGTATTACAAGCAACACAGCAAAAACAAAGATGTCTGGTTATGTTCAGATGTCGATCATTATGGTGGTTCCTTTGGGGACACTGGTTGGGGATGTGGCTACAGAAACCTGCAGATGATGCTTTCCAGTTTGGTCAAAGAGCCAGTTTACCAAAACCTGCTCTCTGACGATTGCAAAGGTACCTAGCTTGCCTTTTTCTTTTTTCTTTTGTTACAAAGTAGAGGGAGTGGAGAAAAAAAAAAAATATATATATCTATATCAGATAGGGTGTGGTAAAAAACCAGGTGGACCATAACCCAGCAGAGTACTCGATACTTGGGGTAGTAGAGTGGGTAATATGAAAAGATTCAGGAGCCTGATAGCTGAGCTCTGGCTAGTTTGGATCTAGCTGTCGAAACGGCCAGAGCTCAGCCGTTGAGGTCCTAAATCTTTTCATATATATATATATATGAATACGAGTCCTGGGTTCAATCGGGAGTAATCACAGTTAGTAAGTTACTCAATACATTAGTACAGTATACACATAATTTAATATACAAATGTCTTCTATAGGACTAGAACTGTTGATGATTTCCTCTGAATGAAACGATTCTAGTTCTGTAGAAGCCATTTATATATTAAATTTCATATATATATATATGTGTATCTAATATACAGTTAATGTGGTGTGGTAAATAAATATAAACATATATACCAGGTCCGAACACAGTAGAACCAAACTGTCACTGCCTCCGTCTCTCCATCTCTTGCCATTGTGAGCAAATGGGGCCCCACATGCTCGCTGCCCTGTGGACCCGGTAGACAGAATAGAGGAGGCGTTTCCTTGGAGGATGGTTAGGGAGACAAATTAAGTTTGTGAAGCAAGGTCCCACTGTGTATATGATATATATATAAGCGCACACACACACACACACATATATATGTTAAGTATTTCCGTAGAAATAAAAAATATATATATATATATATATATACACATATATATGTTAAGTATTTCCGTAGAAATAAAAAATATATATATATATACACACATATATGTTAAGTATTTCTGTAGAAGTAAAAAAAAAAAAAAAAAATATATATATATATTATTATATATATATATAGTTTTATTAAATCTCATAATATGAAATGAAATTATTTGACTCTGCATATTGCAGAGAAAAGTGGATGTAAAAACGATAACACAACCACACACAAATTTAATAAAATAATTACATTTGATAAATCAGTTGATACATTGATATCATCATGTGACTATTTCCAATATTTGCAGCAAAGAATGGACTGGTAGCATCAATAAAACGGTTACAACAACTGATTGAAAGGGCTTGGCAGCACGGTTTTGACCAACAGGGGGCTGAACAACTGGGTAATAAACTTGTGGACACTAGGAAATGGATTGGTGCCACAGAAATTGTCGCTATGCTATCTTCGTTGAAGTTCAAGTAAGTTCATGCTTTTATTCATTTTTTCTCAAATAGCAAGGTTCTGATGTTGTTGGTTAACGATATCTTATTCAATCCTAATCAAGGATGCAAGTGGCTGAGCATTCCGCAGACATGTATACTCATAGCACAATTCTCAGTGAGTGTAACACAAGGCTGGCCCTTTGAGATAGAAGTACAACTCATTTTGTACCAGCTGAGTGAACTGGGTGGTGTAAGACACTAAGGTTGTCTATTCTGGGACTTCAGAGAGAGTCCAGAAGAGAGCAAGGAACAAACAAAAAAAGTAACTCCAGGTAGAGCCCTTACTTCTCTGCATAGAGAGATCACAGCTCTGGTACTACAGACATGTGGTTAGACTGTCTAAGGAAAGAATTGCAGCAAATATTCTACACTGAAATCCAGCCGGCAGGAGATCCACAGGTACACCACAAGCAAGGTGGTTGTATAACATCCACAATCTCAGTTGGTCTTGCTTGGGGATCCAACCAGATTTGGGTGGCAGTTGCTTCTAATAGGACCCTCTGGAAATTGTGACACATGAAATAAAGTGTCTTGCTCAACACAATGCACTGCTGGCAGTCAGACTCATGAGCTTGAGATTGCAACATGAACACCCTACCCTAAAAAAAACGCACCTTCATACATACATATATGGTTTACAAAATCAGGTTTGTAGGTTGGGGGTTAGTTTAGTGTGAGTTATTATGGTATTTTTATATGGGTTAAGGCAATCAACAGTCTTATTTATAGATACAGGGTGTCTCCAAAACAATATATACACACTTGAACAGCAGTCTAATAGGTGTATACATTTTGGGGTGGGGGACACCCTATATATATGTGTCCCAAAACAATATATACACACCTCAACAGCATTCTAATATGTGTATACATTTTTGGGGACATCCTGTATATATATATACACACTTCAAAAGCATTCTAATAAATATGTGTATACATTTTCGGGGGACTCTCTGTATATATATGTGTGTACAGACACACTGTAGACATGAGAAATCTCCGGTTTTACCATTTACAGGTGCCGTCTGATAGACATTCACTCCCCATCAGGACAGCAAGAGACACACCCTAGAATGTTCCAGTGGATCCGAGATTTCTTCAGAAGGAAGGATTACCGTGAGTTTCGCTCCCCGCTCTACCTGCAATATCAAGGTAAGATGTGTGTCCCCTCTATCCACCCTACCGCATCATCAATGTATGTACAAGTCTTTTAACCCTATAGCTTTTAAACAGGCTGTATCCAGCTAGAATTCTCTCACTTTTTTTCTCTTCAAACCAGCTGTAACTGACTGCTCATACTGATGTTATGTTTTGTTCTCAAAAAAATACATATCAAAATCTCATAGATTCGATATTATGTGAGATGACGCCCGATTTGGCATGGTTTTTTTCGGCTGGATGCCCATCCTAATGCCAACCACTTTACAGTGTGTGCTGGGTGTCTTTTGTCGAGACACCTACATGACCACTTTACAGTCTCGACTGGGTCCTTTTTGTCATGTCACATACAAGATCACTTTAGTGTGGAATGGGCGCTTATTGTAGTGAACCTACGCAACCACTTTACAGTGTGGACTAGGTGCTTATCGTCATGACTCCTACACGACCACTTTACAGTGTGGACTGGGCACTTATCGACATAAAATGATGATATACCTATTTTTAGATAATAAAACTCACTGAACCCTACCCCCACGTCCTTTTTTTCCAGGTCACAGTCAGACAGTGATTGGAGTGGAGACATCTCGTCAGACAGGTGCTATCACATTATTGATACTGGACCCTGCCAGTAGCAAGGCCCACATGAAGAAACTCAAAGCCCAGCCAACCCCAGTGTCAATGCAACCCCTGCGCAAATACTTGAACAACATGACCAAGGACCAATACCAAATTGTGGCAGTCGTTGGAACCCTCAATCAACAGGAATGGCATGTAAGTAGATTTATTGTTAATGTATGTGTGTGTAAAAGTGTCTGAGTGTCTATGTGTGTGAATTATATATATATATATATATATATATATATAATGTGTGTGTGTGTATGTTATGTTGGTACCACAAAATATCCAGTACACACTGTAAAGCGGTTGTGTAAAAAGCAGCCAGCACACAGTGAATGTGGTTGTCGCTAGGAAGGACATCCAGCCAGAAACAGTCGTATATGAATGAGACACAGTCACCCGACCCAACTTGCCTCTAAATGGGACAAACCCATGTTAGCGTGGAAGATGGGCGTTAAATGATGACGATGACATATCATCATCATCGTTTAATGTCCATCTTCCACGCTAGGATGGGTTAGACTGTTTTGTTCCATTTGATGTGGGAATGGTCGGGACACTTTTACTTCCCTTTAATAAATTGCTCTCTTTATTGAAATGCACTTAAATAACACATATGTGCAACTACCAGTCTGCGGAAAGATTGTCCGGCATGAAGCCGGTCTGTGGTATAAAAAGGCTGGAGACCACTGCTCTAGTTTATCTAAGAAATGTCTAGAACTTTCTAATAGTGTTACATAATTCTTCTAATATCAGAGTCCTAGGACTTGTCAGGCTGCCAATGTATGTGTGTGTGTGTATATATATATATATATATATGTGCATGTTTGTATGTATATGTGTATGCATATATATATATATATATACACACACTCTATATTTGAATTACCTCGTTGTTTTTATTCTTATGCTTGTCACCTTTGTCTGCTAACAAATTAATTACCATGTAACGAACTCTACAATTATTTCTAAATAGTCTAAATACTTAACTATTTGCTGTTGCAGGCTAGCAAGATTTTAAAATCTGAGAAACTTACTTGACTTGTACCTCCACCACCACCACTGCCAATACCAACATCATCATCATTATCACCACCATGACCAACACCACTACCACTGTTACTATGGCTAATACTGCTAATACCACCACAATTGCAACCACTAACAACCTCCACCTTGTTATTGTTTGTTTATTATTATTATTGTTTTGTTTGTTGGTTTCTATTTAAAAACATTTTTTTTTTGTTTTAACAACTTCTGCCTCTGCACACTAACACCACCTCCACCACTACAACCTCCCCCTCCTCCTCTTTGCCTTCTTTTAAATGTCCGCCACTCAACACAAATGGATTAACCCTTTAGCATTTACATTACTCTCAATATTTTACTATTGTATTTTCATGGTAAACCCTTTACCTCACATAATTATCTCTCATAATATCGAATCTATCAGATTTTGATGTTATTTATTTTGAGAACAATACCTTAACATCAGTATGAGTGGCCAGTTACAGCCAGTTTGAACAGAAAGAGGCAAGAGAATTCTGGCCAGATATGGCTGGTTTGAACAGAAAGAGGTGAGAGAATTCTGACCGGATATGGCTGGTTTAAATGCTAAAGGGTTAAACCAAGATTTAAAAAAATTAATAATAACAACTAAATTAAAAGAACATAAACAAGTCTACTTGATTTCTATCGTGTATCTCAATTGGTGAAACAGTAGTATTGTCCTTGGTTACAGGTCTCCAATGGACCAATCACTGCTTCACTGAAATTGTGATCAGGGAGTGTCTGTGTAACTCAATGCAGCTCATTTTCTGCTCTCTCCTTACTGATGCCTACATATCCTTTACTGATATATATATATATATATATATATCGATAAAACATATACATACATGAGTGTGGGTGTGTGTGTATCCTGGTTCTTAGAATAGATACACTGTATCCCTGCATGTCGTAAGAGGAGACTTAAAAGGGGTCAGTGTCAGGAATGGCATATATATATATAAATATATGCATATATATATACATATACATACATATAAATGTGTGTAGATGCAAAATGAGATTTTGTGCATTTTCCTTCTACCAAATTCCACATAGAGAAGGAATTGGTTAACCCAAAGCTACGGTAGAAGAAACTTGCCCAAAGTGCTGTGCTGTGCTGTACTGTAGGATTGAACTCAGAACTATATGGCTGTAAAGAGAACATTCTTAACCACACAGCCATGCCTGTACCCATTCCATTGTTTTTTTCTCAACCCCCTATCCCCCACTCCTTGTGCTAATTATTCTGTGATAAAAACCTGCAATTTACTCTGAAAAAAAATATACATTTTACATTTTACCTGATGTATTCATGTTGTTGTTGTTATTTTGATTTGTTTTTGTTTTTGTTTGTTTACTTTTTTTTTTCCATTAAACGAATAAAAGTTTATTCTCTACTTAAAACCATTTTTCTTGGTGTATTCTTTATACCAGCGGTCACCAACTGGTGGTCTGTGAGGTGTATAGTTTATAGCAGCGTTTGCCAACCAGTGGTCCACAGAAAAATTTTAATGTATTCATCTTTTTAAAAAAAATTTATATTAGTGGTCCACAGGATTTAAAATTGATTTTAGTGGTCCATGAGGTCTGTAAGGTTGGCGACCATTGCTTTATAGCATCTATTTCATTTGAAATGAAGAAAGTTAGTGGGAAAGACTCATTCTCTCTTATATACACAAAGTCCAAAGTCCCAGTTACTGCAATTCCGCCACCCAATGTGTGGCCTGCTTCCATCGATGTGTGTGTAGAGTTCATGTCCACTTACATAACCATAGGGGGTTTGTTATATGGCCTTTGTTGCTCAGCTTGACCACGGAGAGCGTTCATTAAATGGTTTAGGCCCCCTTCCACCACTTCTAGTGTGGCTACAGAGTAGGCATTAAATGGTTTACATCAAGCTGTACCTTGAAATCAAAAGGACAGATCCTGAAATCTATAACTCTTTCCTACAATCAGACCTGGACACAATGCAGCAATGGATCACAGACTGGCAACTGAAGCTGGCTGTAGACAAGTGTACCACCATGCATTTTGTGAGGAAAAATCCAGCGTCCACATACTCCCTCCACAACACTGATATCAAGAAGTCCTCTTGTGAACGTGACCTGGGCATTACTGTCAGCAGTGATTTGCGTTGGACAAAGCACATCTCTAAAATTGTCAAGAAGGCCGAGGGTGTCTTGGCATCACTCTGCAAGACCTTTGTTAGCCGCTCTCCAGCCATCTATTTAAAGCTGTATACAGCTATGGTACGACCACACTTGGAATTCGCATCATCAGTCTGGAACCCCTATCTTGCTCAGAACATTGACCTCCTGGAAACCGTTCAGAGACGTGCAACGAAGCGCATACCCTCCATCATACTCTGAACGCCTTGCTTCCCTGGGCATGGATTCATTGAAGCTCCGATGTCTGGCAATGGAATTGGTAAACACCCACAAAGTTATTAACCATCTCGCCAACAACCCTGAGCACCTTTTTGATCTCCATGTGTCTAACACACGTGGACATGCTTACAAAGTCAGAAAACAGCACAGCTCCCATGACTTTCGGAAACATTTTTTCACGCTTAGAGTTGCTGAAGCATGGAACAAACTACCTGCATCAGTTGTTAGCTGCCGAGACACTGCATCCTTTAAAACCCTCATGCTTCCCGAAATTCACCAAAACTACACCTGATGTACCCCTTCCATACACATGCACTGTTCATTTTCCTGACGTTTGTACATTACCCTATGTACTATACATACACTTTTGATGAGTTGTAGTGCACCTGAGCACTGTACACAATATTTTCATTATTATTATAAAAATCTAACATATATCATATGAAAACCACTTTGTGTTACATTTTTCTGGTAGTTTGAGCAAGCATACACGAGCTTTGATATCTTTCTCCCTACCTCCCTCTCTCTTTCACACACTGTTGATAATAGGGTCAACAGTAGAATAGTTGCTATCTATAAATACCTTCCTATGTATCTAGCTTCAGCCAATAAAAATAATATCTATTAATCTCCCTGTCTATTTAGCTGTGTCTACCTACTTGTTTATCTATAGCTAACTATGTGTCTGTATTTACCAATGTATCTATCTTCGGACAACAACAAAACACAAATCCCAAAAGCAGTCAAAAGATAAACAGATAAATCAATACAATTTAGTGGATATATGTCTGATATTGATTAAAGATATGGAAGAAAATTATTGTAATTGATTTAAACAAATGAAAATGAAATGAGGGGATTGTCAGTGATAAGGGGAAGGTCAAAGAAAATTTGAGTAACCATCTGATCTAATCTAATCTGGTCGAGTTTACACTCACAAATAAGAACAAGGGCTGCCCCTAGGAGCATTGGATTTGGTGCACTTCATATTTGTTTCGGTTGCTGAATATAATCAGGGGTTGCTGCTTCTCCTGAAGGTCAATAGTTCTCTTCTAACTCGAGCACCTTTCCATTGTCAATTTGCATTGATCAGCTGCAAAGCCACATTGTTCTTAGAACCACTACACCAGTCTTTCGATGTGTGCAGCTGGAAATACTGCCACCATTGATTTTGGCAGGATTTTCTTTTTAGATGGTCATTGACTTTTATGAGTTCTTCTGCCCTTTGTCAGGTTTTGTTTTTTGTCCTGCAGGGTGTCCAAAATCAACCCCCTCACCAAGTAAATTTGGTGGGGTTGCCGGTTTAGTCACTGACAACCCAACCATGAAACAGGTTGTACTGGGTTATATGTTACCAGTAGCACTCAAGAGTGATTTCAGTAACCAAGCATGTTTATGCAGAATGTTGTAAGCAAGGAATTATTAAAATATTTTACCATCATCATCATCATCAACACCATTTATTTTCGATGTTTGCATGGGTTAGACGGGTTGTCATATTATGAGACAGGTTGGGTCAGGTGATCATGTCTTGTTCATACCTTTTATTAGAATGCTGTTGAAGTGTGAACACCCTGCATATATAATCTACAAACAGCATTGTTAAAGTTTAATGAAGATCATCATCGTCGATTAACGTCTATCTTCCACGCTAACATGGGTTGGACGGGGTCTCTGGCTGGTTTTCCTTCATAACGCCAACCACATTTACAGTGTGTGCTGGGTAATTTTTGTCGAGAAGATATCAATTATTATTGTTATTGGATTAGCAGTATCGTTATATAGTTATGGCCCTTTAGAGCCTGAGTTGAAATCCCGCGCAAGGTTAACTTTGCCTTTCATCCTTACGGGGTCGATAAAATAAAGCACCAGTAATGTACTGGGGTAATTGCTGTCGACTTTACCCTCTCCTCAAATTGCTGGCCTTGTGCCTATATTAGAAACCATTATTATTATTATTTGAAAAAGTTAATCAAGGCATCACCGAAGAGGTAAATGCTTGTCTTCAGCCCTTTCAACCGCATCCACCACACAACCTCTTTTGCCATGGTCACCAGGCAGATAAAAACTGCCTGCCCTTCCCAGCTAAAGGAAGCCGGCGGGGCAATCCTTATGATGGACTCAGCTGACAGCCGGATCCATCCTACATACAACAGCAGGTGTTCGACATAAACCCACAAGTCAGCAATGCTTGGACACTGGACAAGTGTGTGCAAGACAGTTTCGTGGCTCTGTGCGCATCTCAGACAGACCTTGCTGACGGCACTTCCATGCATGTAGAGTTTATCTCGAACTGGCAAATCTCCCCGGTGGCACTGCCAGGCCAGGGATTTCTGGAAGTTGTCCATGGGACCCGGCCTGAAAGTTCCCCTGAAGAGATTGGCTAGAGTGAATGGGCCTACTCTGAGTATGCGCCTGTAAATTGGGGGTGGGAAACTGGGAGAGGGCACTTGCCCTGGAGTTCAGGGTCACCATGGCTTTTTTAATGGGCTTTCTCCACGAGTGTCCCTCGGAAGTCTCCCCCTTCTTGGGGGAATTTTCCTTTATTATTGTTTTTTCTTTACACGCAGAAATGCCCATTTGTACTGTCCTGTGCTATCCTTAATGTCTACTTTACGTCAACCCTTGTGGTTAATAAAGGAAGCATTATTATTATTATTATGATAAATTCCGACCTCACACGCTTACACCTCTCCAAGACAATGTCACTGGACCGAGACCTTTGGCGGTACTCAGTAATAGAGAAAACCCGCCTTACCTAAATACAAAGTAAAAAACCTACTACAGTCAGTAGGCATCTCTATCAAAACACACCCCCGTCTCACCACCTCCACCCCATCCACACCGCCCCTTTCAATGTAAAGTTATGTTGATCCCACAACATCCAGGCCGAAACAAATGAGATCGTGTAGGTGTCACGACAAAAAAAACACACAGTCCACGCTGTAAATGTGGCCGTGTAGGCAACACGGTAAAAACCTCCCAGCCCCACACTGTAAATGTGGTTGGTGTTAGGAAGGGCATCCAGCTGTAGAAAACCCGCCAGACAGTCCACACTGTAATGTGGCCGTGTAGGCAACACGGTAAAAACCTCCCAGCCCCACACTGTAAATGTGGTTGGTGTTAGGAAGGGCATCCAGCTGTAGAAAACCCGCCAGACAGTCCACGCTGTAATGTGGCCGTGTAGGCAACACGGTAAAAACCTCCCAGCCCCACACTGTAAATGTGGTTGGTGTTAGGAAGGGCATCCAGCTGTAGAAAACCCGCCAGACAGTCCACGCTGTAATGTGGCCGTGTAGGCAACACGGTAAAAACCTCCCAGCCCCACACTGTAAATGTGGTTGGTGTTAGGAAGGGCATCCAGCTGTAGAAAACCCGCCAGACAGTCCTATGCGAGCAAGACAACCACTCTTGCCACCTCAAGTGGGAAAACCCCCGTCCAAACCCATGCAAGCGTGGAACACGGACGCTAAACCTGATGATGATGATGATGATAATCACCATAAAACAATGGGTTATCTACTAGTAGCAACTGAAAGGAACAAACAATGACATTTCAATATATTTAAATATATTTACTGAGACCGATTCTGTGGAGACAACAATGGGGTAACTGGCTGAAAAATTAAATACAATAGTTAGACTACTTCATAACAACAAAACTGCTAAGTAGAAGTAAAGTGATGTATGTGACAACTATAAATAGAAATGGCTTCTTTCACAAAACCACACATACACACACACACACACATGAGTTGGTTCTTGGTTTGTTAGAGTAGTAACTCAACCTAAAATTAATTCATAATGGAAAAAAAAACCAGATGTGTGCCCCAGCATGGCCTCAGGCCAATGACTGAAACCTGTCAAAGAATGAATATATATATATATATATATATATCAGTATGAAGGCGGAAAAAAACAGCTACACCATTACTCACCAGAGTACTCGATACTTGGGGTAATAGAGTGGGTCCTGAATTTTTTTATATTACCCAAACGGCTGAGCTCGGATCTAGCTGTTGAAACAGCTGGAGCTCAGCCGTCGGGGTCCTTAATTTTTTCACACACACACACACACATATATTTATATATATAATGTATATATCAACTGTTTATATATTTATATCATCATTTAACTTCCATATTCCATGCTTGCATGAGTTAGACAGGTTGCCATGTCACACGACAAGTCAGGTTTGGAGACCACATCATGTTATGGATCTGTATTTCGGCTTGGTTTCTATAGTTGGATGCCCTTCCTAATATATATATACACATAATATCATCCTCACTGTTTAACATAGATTTTCCATGACTGCATGGGTTAGATGGGTTGTCGTATTATGAGGCTTGACAGATCAGGTGACCATGTCTTTTTCACACAATCTGTTTGTATATATATATGAATGAGGATAGAATCAGTTTGAAACTGGTCAGATCATTATTCAACAGTACTTGATACATGGGATAGTAGAGTATGGTTATATATCAAAGAGTCAGGACAGTGATGGCTGAGCCCCTGCTGCTCCAATGGCCAGTTCCATATATATATATATATCTGAAAATGTGTGTGTGTATGCTTTAATTCCTTTAAATCTTCATCAACACTCCTTCACTCCCACACTCATTAACACCCCCCCCCCCCCAGACACATCCAAATCTCTCATATATAGATTCACACATCACAACACAACCTGATCTCAGTTTGACAATCGCCACCGCCACCGACGAATGCGAGAAAGTTCTCCAAGAAAGTTAACCAGGAATCTTTAAAATTCTTCCCACTGAAGTTAACAAAGAACTTACTAGATCTACCAACTTATAATATTATAAAGGTAAATCAAATTATTTAGAACTACAAGTGAAGTCATTCTTTTCCTTTTTTTCAAATATATAAATATATATATCCATCTGTAATTCATTAATATTTACATACACAAACACACATTCACATCCATACAATCCATTTCCTATCTCAGCCATGTTGCTATAACAAGAAGTCTGTTTTCTGACCATAAGACCAAGTGAGTACTCGAAACATATTTGATAATAGTTCATCTGTAGTGAATATACTTTAATGGGTTTACAGTTTAATGACAAATTCTGTGCTTCATTGATAATCTCTAAACAAGAATTTTTGTTGAACTGTAGATTATATATATATGATGATGATGATGATATATATATATAAATATATATTTTTCCTACTATATCAAGCGTGAAACTAATAAATTTTCTTTTGTTATCTTAGCAATCTTGATTTTCTTTCTAGTGCATTGTATGGTTTTCAAAATTATTAAAATTTGTGTAATAATATATTTCTTTATTGTACTGTGTCATTAGCTTTATTTCTATTTGCCTTTTGCATATATACACACACACACAATACATTTATATATATATATATATATACATACATACATACATACACACACACACATTTATATATATAGATATATCTGCTGGTTTTAATGAAAGGGAGACAAAGTACTCAATACCAGAATAGCATATTATAGTTTATTTACGCTGTTTCGATACCCTGTTAGTCTGGAGTTTCCTGATGTGTTGTTGGTTCTTCAGATAGGTGAAGACTAAAAACTAGACATATTATATATATATATATACAAACACGTACAATAGAGAGATAAACTATAAATGTTTATGGATGCAGTCCATATGCAAGAATGCCATTTAAGTAGAATTACCGAGAATCACAATATAAATGTTGTAGTGCACCTGAGCACTGTACACAATAATTTCATCATCATTATTATTATTATAAATTTATATTTAGTCTCTGACAAGCAAACAAACACTTGAAAATTCCCCATAAACTAGTATTTCATTTTAGTATGATATCAAATGTGAATGAAAAAACCCTTACTTAAATAGAAAATGTTAACAACAATTATTTTTTCTCCCTCGCATATAAAAAAAAGAAATAAAACCAACTGTAATAGTTTTAAAAAAATCCCAGCAAAATTAATATTTCCTTTTTATAAGAAATTTTCTAATTTGATATTAAATCTGAATGAAACATTTACTTAACCCTTTAGCATTTTAACCAGCTGTATCTGGCCAGAATTCTCTCAACTCCTTCTGTTCAAACTTATGTTAAGGTATTGATCTCAAAATAAATAATATTGAAATCTTGTGAGATAAAATATTTACCCTGAAAATACAATAGTAAATATAGAGTAATGTAAAATCATCACTGACGTCATCATTTTTTCGTCCACTTTTCCATATTAGCATGGGTTGAATGGGATACCTTTGAAACTAGTTTTATGGCTTGGTGCCCTTCTTGATGCTAACCCTTTCAGTTGCCTCATACGGCACTCGGGAGTACACTGTATCTATTCTAAAAACCCAGGATACGTAAAAATGTTTTACAACTATTTTTTCCTTCCTCTCTCTCAAACATAAAATAAGAAAATGAACTGCAATAGTTTAAAATACCTCCAAAAACTAGTATTTCATTTTATAAGAAACTTTCTAGTTTGGTGTTGAATTAGAATGATAGACCCCTACTTAAATGGAAAATGGTAAAAGTACTTTTTTTCCCCTTCTCTCTTGGTGAAACCTCTGGTGTTGGACATTCAAGACATTTTGGCAGCATCAAGATTCACTTCAGCTTATCAATGTCCTGTAAAATAAAACAAAACATTAACATATTAACAATTAATGCAAAATAATTATTTATTTGGAAGATTCTGAAATTGTTCATGACATTGGTAACAGGAAAACAACTAAGTACGTTTGTTAAGAATAACATGTCTGAGTACAACAACAAGTGTTTTAACCTCTTCAGTGCCGTAGATGAGATAACTCATCCTAACATGTATGCATTCCAGTGTCACGGGCGAGTTAACTCATCCTAACATGCTTGAATTCTTTTCCAACAGTTCATAACTTCAAAGTTATGAACTCGTTTCCAACAATTCATAACTTCAAAGCTAGATGGGGTTACTAGTTTATTGATGTGACCTTTCTCAATCATTCAGATATGAGTTGTTAATAAATGTCTGTTTAAAAAATTAGTCATTTTACTGAAAAAAAAAAAAAACAGGTACAGAGGCTGACAGTACGTTGAAGGTGAGCTCTGTTACCTTACCTCCTGAAGTATTTCTTTTAACTTTTCATAAGCTTCATCACATTTGTCATTTACAATAATATGGTCGTAGACATTCGGCTCCTTGGCTGAGAGGAGACAGAAAATAAATAAGAAATAATTAGCGCATTATAAACATGATATTATACAGGTGTGATTGTAGGGGAGGGGTAAAAAGAGGCAGGTATGGTTGTGAGGCTAATAAAAGAGAACAGAAGAAGTTGGCTGTTAGATTAATGTGGACAGGAAATATATAAATAAAATAAGAAATATTTAGTGCAATATAAACAAGACATTATACACTCTAACAAGTAACGTTACTCCAAATACCCTTCGGAGGAACCCCAGTCGCACATACACACAGGCACACACATATACGTCAGTGTGTTGAAAAATATTCTAGTACTTACAAAATTCTATGGCTTCATTTGCTGTAGCCAACCGTTTCTTCAGAGATTCCTCAGTTTCAGTTTTTCTGCCCCTCAATCTCTTTTCCTGTAACAAATCAAAACAATTTAATCAGTGATTATTGGTATCGTGTACGTGTGTGCGTCAGTGTGTATGAGTTGGTGTGTATGTGTGTGTGAAGGTATGTGGCTTTGTGGTTAGGGTATTCAGCTCGTGATCATATGGTTGTGAGTTCGATTCCCGGTGACCTGCTGTGTCCTTGAGCAAGACACTTTATTTCACATTGCTCCAGTTCACTCAGCTGGCAAAAATGAGTTGTATCTGTAATTCAAAGGGCCAGCCTTGTCACATTCTGTGTCAATGCTGAATCTCCCTGAGAACTACGTTAAGGGTATGAGCAAGTTGTTCCGTTGATCAAATCAACTGGAACACTCGTCGTCGTAACCGACGGAGTGCCCTCGTGTGTGTGTGTGTGTAGGTGGGAAGATGTATACATAGATATATCCGTGTTGATGTGTAGTTGTATATATAATAATAATAATGAAATTATTGTGTACAGTGCTCAGGTGCACTACAACTCATCAAAGGTGCATGTATAGTACATAGAATAATGTACAAATGTCAGGAAAATGAACAGTGTATGAGTCATGATATAATAACAATAACAATAATGAAATATTGTGTACAGAGCCCAGGTGCACCGCAACTCATCAAAAAAGTGCATGTACAGTACATAGGGCAATGCACAAACATCAGTAAAATGAACAGTGCACGAGTCATGATACACACGTGTGCATGTGTATGGAAAGGGTACATCAGGTGTAGTTTTGGCGTATTTCGGGAAGCATGAGTGTCTTAAAGGATGCAGTGTCTCGGCAGCTAACAATTGACGCAGGGTGTGAATGTAAATGTGTATAACCATGATTTCTTAAATGTTAAATGACTGAGAGCACAAGGTGCTAGGTTGTCGGAGAGCTAACCCTCTAACTACCACCAGTACTTATTGTCTACTGAGTGAACCAGAGATTGTCATGTCTTTGACACGGTTGAAGAGTCCTCCCAACTCTTTGTTTGGCAAGTTATCTATGGTTGGATGTCCTTCCTATTACTAATCACTTTATAGTAAAAGAGCAAATATATATATATATGAATGTATGTATAGTATATTTGGCAATATTCCGTATGTTTAATTAAAAACATACGGTATATTGCCAAATTTACTATACATACATTCATGTATACATCGCTATTTCAGAGTACCAATCCTAATATATATATATATATATATTCATTAGTTAAGCAAAACAAGACCTCAAATTTCACAAGGAAGACATTATTAAAAGATTGTCAACATAGTTTTAGTTTAATGTAAGGAATGTAAAGAATAATAATAATTGTTTCTACTTTAGGCACAAGGCCAGCAATTACCCAGTACATTACTGGTACTTTATTTTATCGACCCCGTAAGGATGAAAGGCAAAGTTAACCTCGGCAGGATTTGAACTCAGATCATAATACTAATAATGTCCGTTTACAATTGTTTTGCTACCCCATATAATGTTTCTGGATCAAATAATTATAGATCATTATTGATCTGGTTCAGTTGAAGATAATTAACTTAGGTAAAATTGGAGGAGTTCATCGGAACTTCAAAAGGAATATATATTAAGGTAAAAAAAGATGGTTACATGAATGTAATGTTCCATATATTGGTATTTCACTATGGTGTCCTGGGTATATCTATTGTCTGCCATAGGCGAGCAATATTCTTCTGTCGAGGCTGCATTATGTGAGATCTGCCTATGGGTAACAAGTAACATATTGCACATTGAGCACATGCCTTTACGCTTTGGCTTCTAACTAATTCACCAATCTCTCTTCTCCTCTCCTATCTCCATCTCTCTCTTTAAGATTGCTTACTCTTGAACTGTGTATATATATATAAACAGTGTATCCCCCCAAAAATGTATACAAACTTCAACTGCATACTAATTATAGTAAGTATATATATTTCTTGGAACACCCTGTGTATATATATATATATATATATATATATACATACAATGATGATGATGATATATATTTGTTCTTTTACTGTAAAGTGATTAGTAATATATATATATATATATATATATAGAGAGAGAGAGAGAGAGATACTTATAGTCTGTGGTGTTGAAGCTGGGGAGACTACTAATCATGGGAGTACTCAATGCAAGGGGAGATGCCCAGTGGGTATAGAAATATGTAAAATGCAGATCGTGGTGACAAGCGGTTTCGGCTTGCGTGTTCAGCGGTCAGGATTTTACATAACTCTCTCTCTCTCTCTTTATACATATAGATATGACACAAACAAAATAAACACCACAATATACTGACCAGGTCATCAAGAGATGGTGGTTGTACAAATATATATCTTGCATTCAGATCAGTATTTTTGATACTTTTAACTCCATTGATTTCTACTTCCAGAATACATATCCGACCTGTTTTTTGGATCTTTTCAACAGCATCTTTACTGAAGAAGAAAAAAACCAAACAAGAAAAAGATGTATTTAGCTAGTACAATTGTGAACTGGCAGAGTCAGTAATAATAATGAAAATTATTGTGTACAGTGCTCAGGTGCACTACAACTCATCAAAGGTGCATGTATAGTACATAGAATGATGTAGAAATGTCAGGAAAGTGAACAGTGTATGAGTCATGATATACACACAGATACATGTGAGCATGTGTATGGAGCGCGAATATCAGGTGTAGTGTTGCCGAATTTTGAGAAGCATGGAATTTTTGAAGGATGCAGTGTCCTGACAGGTAACAACTGATGCAGATAGTTTGTTCCATGCTTCAGCAACTCTGACCATGAAAAAATGTTTCCGAAAGTCATGGGAGCTGTACTGTTTTCTGATTTTGTAAAAATGTCCATGGGTGTTAGACATATGGAATTCAAAAAGGTGCTCAGGGTTGTGTTGGCAAGAAGGTTAATGATTTTGTCGGTGTCTATCAAGTCAGTTGCTAGACGTCGGAGCTTTCATGTTTTTTTATTTGGGCTCTCTGCATCAGGAATGGATTAACCATTAAGCAAAATAAGCAGCCAAAATGGGGTTTCTTTAAAGGGTTTTTGAAGTAACGTTACTCGATAGAGTGCGTAGCTCAGAGATCAGAGAGTCACTCCAGATAGAGCTGCTACTTCTCTGGGCATGTGGTTAGAATGTCTCAGGAAAAAAATTACTGGACAGATTTTATGGGCAAAACTAACTGGCAGGAGATCCAGAGTTAGACCATGAGCAAGATGGTTGGATAACATCCAAGAGCTTGGCTAGTTTTGCTTGGAGGATCCAGCCTGATCAGTTGGAGACGGTTGCTTCTGACAGGACCCACTGGAAGGAGTGTTTCAGGACTCTGCCCCACAACCCTCTCAGGAATAAGTGGGTGAAGAAGAAGAAGAATAAGCACATGTGTAGAGCATCAAGGGAAGTGGGGCAACATTTTATGAAAACCAAATGTATGTGACTTGAAAAACACAATTTTTTTTACCAAGTACTCACCTTGTGCCATAATAATTGCCAGAAAATGAAGCATTTTCTAAAAAGATTTTATTCTTTATCATTTTTTCAAATTCGTTATGAGTGATAAAGTGGTAATCTGAAAGACATTTGTATAGATTATGTATATATATATATATATATATATATGCGTGTGTGCATATAATAATTATGATGACATATATATGTAAGTGAGATACAGACCTCCCAGCCTGTCTGGGAGGTCTGTAGTCCCCACTTCAGTACAACTCGGTCCGTGAAAACCTGTCCAACCCTTGCTAGCAGGGAAAGCAGATGTTTAATGATGTTATTATCCTCTCTCCCACATTCCATACACCCTAACACTCCACCCTTCACACCACTCATGCCTCAGCCTCTAGTCCATAGTGTAGAGCGGTCGTGTTAGTATCACAACAAAAACCTCCCAGTCCACACTGTAAAGTGGTCATTATGCTACCATGACAAAAACCTCCCAGCCCACACTGTAAGGTGGTCGTTATGCTACCATGACAAAAACCTCCCAGTCCACACTGTAAAGTGGTCGTTATGCTACCATGACAAAAACCTCCCAGTCCACACTGTAAAGTGGTCATTATGCTACCATGACAAAAACCTCCCAGCCCACACTGTAAAGTGGTCGTTATGCTACCATGACAAAAACCTCCCAGTCCACACTGTAAAGTGGTCGTTATGCTACCATGACAAAAACCTCCCAGTCCACACTGTAAAGTGGTCATTATGCTACCATGACAAAAACCTCCCAGTCCACACTGTAAAGTGATCGTTACGGTACCACGATGAAAAGCACCCAGTCCACACTGTAAAGTGATCGTTACGGTACCACGATGAAAAGCACCCAGTCCACACTGTAAAGTGATCGTTACGGTACCACAATGAAAAGCACCCAGTCCACACTGTAAAGTGATCGTTACGGTACCACAATGAAAAGCACCCAGTCCACACTGTAAAGTAGTCATTACTGTACCATGATAAAAAGCACCCAGTATTCACTGTAAATATGGTTGGCATTAGGAAGGACATCCAGCTGTAGAAACCAAGCCAGAATCAGTTCTGTATGAGCAAGACAAGGTTACCTGACTTGACTTGCTTCAAACGGGACAGCTTGTCAAACCCATGCTAGTGTGGAAAAATGGACATTAAACGATGATGATGATGGTGGTGATGGTGACAATACACACACACACACTTATAAACACTTTGACTCTTTCGTTTTAATTGAAAGACACTGCTGATAATTTTCAAATCATGCCAACAGGGACAGACAGGTACACCCAACAATGTACTGTCAGGTGTTACTCTTTACGGCCACCTTCCCTCCCCCACTCAACAAGCAACATATAACCAATCCCCTCCCCCTCCCCTACCTGGCCAAGGACACAACGAGCCACTCAAACTCATTTTCAAAGTCGTAGTGAAAACCCTTGCCTTACCTTTGCCATCGACTTCGCCAGGTCGTGGATTTCTTGTTGTGTCTGCAATAGGAAAAAGATCAAAAGAATTATATAGGTAGGTTAGAGAGCTAGATTAGAGAGGTAGGTTATATAGGTAGGTTAGAGAGGTAGATTAGAGAGGTAGGTTATATAGGTAGGTTAGAGAGGTAGGTTAGAGAGGTAGATTAGAGAGGTAGATTATATAGGTAGGTTAGAGAGGTAGGTTAGAGAGGTAGGTTAGAGAGGTAGATTAGATAGGTAGGTTAGATAGGTAGGTTAGAGAGTTAGGTTAGAGAGCTAGATTAGAGAGGTAGGTTATATAGGTAGGTTAGAGAGGTAGGTTAGAGAGCTAGATTAGAGAGGTAGGTTATATAGGTAGGTTAGAGAGGTAGGTTAGAGAGCTAGATTAGAGAGGTAGGTTATATAGGTAGGTTAGATAGGTAGATTAGAGAGGTAGGTTAGAGAGGTAGATTAGATAGGTAGGTTAGAGAGTTAGATTAGAGAGGTAGGTTAGAGAGCTAGATTAGAGAGGTAGGTTAGACAGGTAGATTAGAGAAGTAGATTAGAGAGGTAGGTTATATAGATAGGTTAAACAGGTGGGTTAGAGAGGTAGGTATATAGGTAGGTTAAAGAGGTAGATTAGAGAGGTAGGTTATATAGGTAGGTTAGAGAAGTAGGTTATACAGGTAGGTTATATAGGTAGGTTAGAGATGTAGGCTACAGAGGTACATTAGAGAAGTAGGTTATATAGGTAGATTAGAGAGGTAGGTTATATAGATAAGTTATATAGGTAGGTGAGACAGGTACATTAGAGAAGTAGGTTATATAGGTAGGCAGGTTTGATGGGTACATTAGAGAGGTACATTAGACAAGTTGAGTTTGACAGCTAAGACAATTAAGTTAGGTATGAATTAATTACAAGCTTCTCCTTTGACAGTATAACCCACATCATATCGAATCTACAAGATTTTGATGTTATTTATTTTGAGAACAATACCTTAATATCAGTATGAGCAGCCAATTACAGCCAGTTTGAAGAAAAAGAGGTGAGAGAATTCTGGCTAGAGACGGCCAATTTGAATGCTAGAGGGTTAACAGAAAATGAGAAATGCACAGCATGCATACCAACATCACTTCTGATATATGTGGACATGTGCAGCCTTCAACACTTCCAGAAAACTCTACCAAAATACCTCCTTTTGAGAAATGGCAGTAATTTTCTGTCCAACCCATATATATATATATATATATATATATATATATATATATATACAAATTTTAGTACAGCATTAACGAAGCTTTAGGTTGCGGCCAAGCTAACGAATGCAAATTCGGAATGTAGCTTTAGCAACTCGATAGGGAATAGTACCCCAGAGTAATAACAATACATTTAGACAGCTTTGCAAATCAAATATAGCGATCGGCAGTCCAGCCGCACTGCCATAGCAACGAAAATGGTTGGACTCAGGAAAAGATTTTAGACTGACCATGTGTGTGTGAGTGTGTGTATCTGTATCCCAGGTTTTAGAATAGATACATGATATCTGTCGTAAGGGGTGACTTTAGGAAGGGCACCTGGCTATAAAACTTGCATTTTACATATCACACACACACACACATATATATATATATTGGTCAGCGAAGGGAATAACATGTATGACCGGTAACATGTCAATGGATATTTACATCTTGTTTGGATATTTGTCTGAAGAGAACACTTAAGGCAGTTGTTATATAATTGCCTTACGTCTTTGAAATACGTATAACAAAATAAATAGGGATGTACAAATGAAATCGTCTTTTTTGTTTATTATATATATATGGAGGCACATGGCTTAGTGGTTAGAGCATTGGCCTTGCAATCGAAAGGTTGTGAGTTCAATTCTCAGACCGGGTGATGTGTTGTTTCCTTGAGCAAGACACTTTATTTCACATTGCTCCAGTTTACTCAGCTGTAGAAATGAGATGATAGGGACTGGGGTCCCTATCATACCACTGCAAAGTGGTCGTGGAGGTGCCACGGCAAAAAAAGCACCCAGCACTCACTGTAAATGAGGTTGGTGTTAGGAAGGGCATCCAGCTGTAGAAATCAAGCCAGAATCAGTTCCCGTCCCACCCTTGCAAGCAGGGAAAAAGCGGACGTAAAATGAAATATATATATCGTTATGCAGTAATACAGATGACCCGCCTTCCCATGGGCACGGGTTGAAGCTGAAGCATATATATATATATATATGTGTTATGCACCACCTCCACCTCAACCCCACCCTCCCATACATCTCCCACGAGGACAGGCTGAAGCATACATCTAGTGAAACCTACAGCCCACACCACACTGTAAAGTGGTCATGCTGGTGACTAGACAAAAAGCGCCCAGAACACACTATAAAGTGGTTGTGTTGGTGACACGATAAAAAGCGCCCTGCCCACATTGTAAAGTGGTCATGCTGGTGACATGACAAAAAGGGCCCAGCCCACAACTGTAAATGCGGTTGGCGTTAGGAAGGGTATCCAGCTGGAGAAGCCAGGCCAAAATCAGTTCTGTATGAGCAAGACATAGTCATCTGACCTGGCATTGTTCACAACAGGTCAACTCATCTAACCCATGCTAGCATGGAAACATGAATGTTAAACAATGATATATATATATATCCATTGATTTGAGCAGTTTGTAGCTGTTTAGCTGCTTTGGTTAGTGCAAGCAACCTTAAGCTATATATCTACAGGGTAGGGCAGTTGAGAGAGTGGGGAAGACTAGGAAATAATACAAGGTAAAGAAGTAGGTGTGGAGAGAGAGATCAATGCTCACAACATATGGATGGTTTAGTCAAAAAACAAAGCTAAGCTGGCTAGCTGGATTAAATAGATTACATAGATATAGGAAATCAATTTCTTTTGACACAGTATGGCAATAAGAAAAGTCAGAAGGAAAGTAGGGAGGGGCTCTTAGCTAAGAACTTCTTTTGTAGTTGTCTTACTAGGAAAGAGGGGCAACAGTGGTACCCCCAGCCATGCAGAGTTTATTTTAAGGAAATTTTATAACTGCATAAATCTTTGAGGCATGGGCCGTGACCCAGTATTTGATATTCTTTGAATCTGAGAAGCATTTGTAATGGTTATATTTTAACATTTTATGAGTGTTTTATGTTTTTTTAACCCTTTAGTATTTAGATTACTCTATATTTACTATTGTATTTTCACTGTAAAAGCTTTACCTCACATAATATCGAATCTATGATATTTTGATATCATTTATTTTGAGAAGAATTCTGGTCGGATATGGCCGGTTTAAATGCTAAAGGGTTAATCATCAATTAATTACCATATAAGTAGATGTAGTATTTGACAGAAAATGTAAACTTACTGTACAAAATTAGATTTAGAACTGTGCAAAATTACATTTAGAACTGTGCAAAATTACATTTACAACTGTACAAAATTACATTTACAACTGTACAAAATTACATTTACAACTGGACAAAATTACATTTACAACTGTACAAAATTACATTTACAACTGTACAAAATTAGATTTAAAACTGCAGAAGAGGTCAACTGCATAAGCTGGTAATAGCTGCACTAGCAGGGAACAAGTGCATGTCAAAATAAACACTATAGCCTGTGATACAAAACTTAGCTGCAGGTATTATAAAGCTACAGTAGAGTAACAAACAGAACATAGCACGGAGACATGAATAAAATGTGCTAAGGTATAGTGCTAATACTCACGAGAAACACTGAAGGCAAAGCTTGTCGGATAGTCTTTGATTAGTAGTTGAAGTAGGGTGCCCTTACCAGCCCCCGACGGTCCACTAATGACAATAGTTTTTATATTGTTCATCTTCAGTGCTGTACTGGAGAAAGATGCTGTGAGAAAGAAAGAAAAAGAAGCATTAAATAGCAATCTTACAAGTGAAATAAAAGTTGTTATTGTTATGGTTCACTCCTGGGTACATTTTGTGAACCTCATACAATATATTATCATATATACAGAAGACCCGACTTTCCAAGGGTACAAGCTGAAGCTGAAGCATATAGACAATATGCTCCCACCCCCTCCCACTTTAAAGTGGTTGGGGAGGTGTCATGACAAAAAAGCACCCAGCCCACACTGTAAAGTGGTCGTGTAGGCGCCACGGTAAAGAAGCACCCAATACTCACTGTAAATGAGGTTGGTGTTAGGAAGGGCATCCAACTGTAGAAATCAAGCCAGAATCAGTTCCTGTATGAGCAAGACATGGTCACCAGACCTGGTGTTGCCCACAACAGGACAACCCGTCTAACCCATGCTAGTGTGGAAGAATGGATGTAAAATGATGATATATATATATGTATATATATAATAAGGAGTTGACGGGCCCAGCATATTTATCAATGCCACGACCGGTTGTATTTCAGCATACCAACTCCGGTTGTATCTCAGCGTATATATATATAAGCCCCCAATTTAATAAACTAATAAGGGTGAATCTGTTAACATTGAAAGTTAAATCAGGGCTAACATACAGGTCATTTTTACTGTTTTTGATTTAACCCTTTAGCATGTAACCTGGGTGTATACAGCAAGAATTCTCTCACTTTTTTCTGTTCAAACCGGCTGTAACTGGCCACCCATACTGTTGTTAAGGTATTGTTCTCAAAATAAATATCAAAATCTCATAGATTCGCTATTATGTGAGATCATTATGTGAAGCCTTTACCACAAAAATATAACAGTAAATATAATAGTATAAATAGTGTAATGTAAATGCTAAAGGGTTAAAAAAGGAAAAGCTTATATCTATATACTAATAAAACCCTGTAATTGTGTGCTTGTCTGTAATTTAATACAGCCAAAATGGCGCATAATGGGAAAATACTTTGAAAGGAAGTTGCTCCTGAAATGGGAATACAAATGGAATAAAACAAGTTTTGCGTAAATTGGAGCACAGTTCCCGAGATGCAAGGTTTTTCCGGGTACCTTTATAGAGAAAGAACGAGACAGTGTTTGTGAGAGAGTAGATTGAAAGAGAGAGAGAGCTGATGGTGTTGAATGAAATTATAACACAATATATATATAGTGGAAGGTAATATCCATAGTGGTAGAGCACTCAGTCCATGGGAAGTGGCTACACAACAGTTAGTTCACCATACCGAGAACAATTGTTTCACCTTAGCGGATCCTCAGCTCGTAATGGACATGGTTATACGGAACGGGAATCCCGTTCCGTATAACCAACTAACTGTTGTGTAACCACTTCTATATATATATATATATATATATATATATATATATATATATATGGGCCTTCCAATATCATTTTACATTATATACATGTCTGTGTATATTTTAATCATTTACAAATTACTTTTAAGTGAACATGATCTTAAACAAAATGTTTATAAATGAACGTGACCCAATGGGTTACGGGTGGTCTAGTATAATATGATATAATATAAACAAATGCACAATAAAAAAACTATTCAAATACAACAAGGAATATGCAATTTTTACTTCTCTTTTGATGTGTAGTTGAAGAGTGTTTTGATAAGACCGTGGTAGTAGTACAGTATTGTAATATTATACAGTATTGTATTTATATCCCAAATCCTTTAATTTGGAGATCGATTAAACTAAGTGCTTAGTGCAGAGTGTGTATATATATAGTTGAAAATGAACAAACAAAACATAGGAGGCAAATGTATGCAGTTATATTAGATCACATATGTCTGCTACAATAAACTGTATTATTATTTGATCCTCTAAATCCCATATCCTTTATATTGGAGATCCATTAAACCTAAGGTTTACTGTATAGCACACACACACACATATATATATATACTGTAGTAAAAGTTTGGAAGAAATATCCAAGGGTGAGAGCACTCAGTCCAGGGGATGAAAAACAGGCTGAATGAGTTGGAGGTCAGAACCCAATGAAACTCAAATACCTGTATATGTCATTGTTGTAACTATATATATATATATATATATATATATATATATGTACAACATCCAGTCCTAAATAAATGAGGTTGTGTAGGTGTCACAACAAAAAAAACACAGCCCACGCTGTAATGTGGCCGTGTAGGTAACACGGTAAAAATCTCCCAGTCCACACTGTAAACGTGGTTGGTGTTAGGAAGGGCATCCAGCCGTAGAAAACCTGTCAGGCAGTCCCATACGAGCGAGACGACCAATCTTGCCTCAAGTGGAACAATTCCCGTCTAAACCCATGCTAGTGTGGAAGATAGACGTTAAACGATGATGATGATGACGAGTGAGACGCGGTCTCCCAACCATTCCTACATCAAATGGAACAAAAGTGTCTAAACCATGCTAGCATCGAAGATGATGATGATATGAAATGCAAATTTAAATAATTTTGAAAACCAAACAATGCATTAGGAAGAACATTAAATTGCCAAGAAAGCAAAAGAATCTTACCTTAGCAAATTTAATGATATATATATATAGCAAATTTAAAGATATATATATATTCCTTCCATATACTGTACCGATTGTGTTATTTCTTTTTACCTTTTACATACATACATATATATATAGTTGAAAATGAATGAACAAAACACAGGAGACAATTGTACACAGTTATATTAGGCTCACGCTCGGTGGAAGTGGAGGAAGTCTCAACGTTTCAATAATAATAGTAAAAGAAAACTGGGAGAAACTCTTCCAACACAAGATGATAATCTTCTTTAAAGAGGATGAAGCTAGCGTATAGCTGTGAGGACAGAAGTGAGATTTTGTCTGAAGAAAACCGAACAATAGCAGAGATCATGGTTGCTAAGTCTTAAAGAAATAACAACAGCAACGCCCTCAATATATAACAACAGCATCAACTGTATGTTTCCTTTCCATACATGTCTAAGTAGTTCAGTGGCCAAACATTGTCTTCAAATCCACCATCACATATCCTGATATATTACCCCACATTAATAAAGGTATATATGTGTGTGTGTGTGTGTGTGTCTGTGTAAATATGTGTATACATATATGAATGTCTATATATATATATGCATATATATATGTATGCATATATGAATGTATGCACATATATATGATTTATTGCAACCATACAACTATATATATATATGCATATGTGAATGTATATATACACACACACGTATTTATGTATATAAACATATATGAATGTATGCATATATATATATATATATATATATTTTATTGCAACCATACAACTATATATATATATATATGCATATGTGAATGTATATACACACACACACACATGTATTTATGTATATAAACATATATGAATGGATGGAGATATATATATATATGTATATAGGAGTGTCTTTTGTACATATACACATGTATAAGACATAAAATTTCAATAGAAGAAGAAGAAGAAGAAGAAGAAGAAGAAGAAGAAGAGCAGTATATACCAGATTGATGGAAACAAGAGAGACTAAATTTCTATGGAGATAATTATTAAATGAAGAGATTAAAATAGATGAAGAATATTGATGATAATGGGTCTATATGTGATGTAGATGGAGATGTTGATAATAGTGGTGGTGGCAGTGATGATGATGATGGTAGTGGTAATAGTGATGATGATGATGGTAGTGGTAATGGTGATGATGATGATGGTAGTGGTAATGGTGGTGATGGTAACAGTGGTGATAATGATGGGTCGATATATGATGTAGATGGAGATGATAGTAGTGGTGGTGGTGATGGTTGTGAGGGTGGTGGTAGTGGTGATGGTTGTGAGGGTGGTGCAGTGGTGATGATGATGGTAAAGGTAATGAGGCTGGTAGTGGTGGTGATGGTTGTGAGGGTGGTGGTAGTGGTGATGGTAATGGTGGTGATGGTAGTGGTGATAGTAATGGTTGTGAGGGTGGTGGTAGTAGTGATGGTAATGGTTGTGAGGGTGGTGGTAGTGGTGATGGTAATGGTTGTGAGGGTGGTGTAGTGGTGGTGGTAATGGTTGTGGGGGTGGTGTAGTGGTGATAGTAATGGTGGTGGTGGTAATGGTTGTGAGGGTGGTGTAGTGCTGATAGTAATGGTGGTGGTGGTAATGGTTGTGAGGGTGGTGTAGTGGTGATGGTAATGGTTGTGAGGGTGGTGGTAGTGGTGATGGTAATGGTTGTGAGGGTGGTGGTAGTGGTGATGGTAATGGTTGTGAGGGTGGTGGTAGTGGTGGTGGTAATGGTTGTGAGGGTGGTGTAGTGGTGATGGTAAAGGTAATGAGGCTGGTAGTGGTGGTGATGGTAATGGTGGTGGTGGTGATGGTAATGGTGGTGATGACAATGGGTCTATATATGATGTATATGGAGATGTTGGCAGTGGTGGTAATGGTCATGGTGATGGTAGTGGTGATTGTGATGGTAGTGATAACAGTGATGATGATGATGATGGTAAAGGTAATGAGAGCAGTGGTGGTGGTGATGGTAACTGTGGTGTTGATAATGCTAATGGTGATGATGATGGGGGTACTAGCAGTGAAGTGGTAGTAACAGTGATGATTGTGATGGTAGTAATAATAGTGATGATGATGATAGTAAAGATAATGAGGTTGATGGTGGGGATGGCAATGGTGATGATGATGATGATGGGGGGAAAAGGTAATGAGGCTAATGGTGGGGGTGGTTGTGGTGGTAATGGTCATGGTGGTAGTAGTAACAGTGGTGATGATGATGGGGGTAAGGGCAATGGCATTGGTGGTAGCAGTGTTGATTGTGATGGTAGTGATGATGCTAGAGGTAATGAGGGTGATGGTGGTGGTGGTGGTGGTAGTAATGAGAGTGGTAGTGGCAATGAGGCTGATGGTGGTAATCGTATTGATGATGGTAATGAAGGTGGTGGTGGTGGTGGTGGTGATTGTATCATTGATGATGATGGTGGTGGTAATGATGCTGATGACAGCAGTATAACAACAACAACAACAACAACAACCAAAAGCCAGCATGGAAAAACAATTCATTGTTTGGGAAATAAATTACAAAAAAAAAAAAAAAAAGCCTTCCTTAATAAATGTAGTGAATGTAATTATCAGCTAATTAGTGTTAATAATGAATGAGGTAAATGTAAATATGTCACAAAGGAATGGATTTATAGAAAGAAAATAAGGAAGACAATGGTAATAGGTTTAACCCTTTTGTTACCAACCTGGCCAAAACCAACTCTGGTTCTATGAAATAAAGCCACCCATTTTAACCCTTTATCATTTATATTACTCTAAATATACTATTGTAATTCTTCTTCTTCTCCGCCCACTTATTCCTGAGAGGGTCGTGGGGGCAGAGTCCTCAAACGCTCCCCCCAACAGGTCCTGTCAGAAGTAACCATCTCCAACTGATCCAGCTGGATCCCTAAGTGAGACCAGCGAAGCTCATGGATGTTATCCAACCATCTTACTCGGGGCTCTACCCCTGGGTCACCTGCCAGTTGGTTTTGCCCATAAAATCTGTCCAGTGATTCTTTCCTGAGATATTTTAACCACATGTCCATAGTATCAGAGCTGTGATCTCTCAATTCGGAGAAGTAACAGCTCTACCTGGAGTGACCTCTCTTCTTGCACTTAATTCAGCCTCCTGCCTTCCATCACTCGTGAACACGGCTCCAAGATACTTGAACTTCTCTACCTGCTTCAGTTGAACTTCATTCACATGTAGAGTGCACTGCGCAGGCTTCCTTGAGAGGACGAATGTCTCAGTTTTCATAGCACTGATTTTCATCCAGCTCTGCTGAGAATAAATTAAAATCTTCAACAAGAATCTTACATTAAGTTACTATCTTAGTAATAAAATAATTAATTATTTTAGTAAATCCCTCAAAATTCTTCATTAATATATTGAAATAGAGTGTATTTCATTAGAAATGAGGACATGAAAAGGGTTAAAGCAAAGGTTTCCTGGGTTCTGAGAGAGAATCTTGGAGATTGGTGCTGAGCTTCTGTTTCATATATGCAAGGAACCCATATGAAGTAGATTAGTGTTAAATCTCTCTCTGGATAGGACACCAGTCATCACAGGTAACATTCCTCAAATGATCAGGTAATACTTATTCTATATATTCTCTCTTTCTCTCTATATATATATGTATATACATATATCAATCATCATCATCATTTAACGTCTGTTTTCCCTGCTAGCAAGGGTTGGAAGAGTCTACATAAACCAAGTCAGCACTGAAGCGAGGCTACTGATGTCTCAGACAGACCAAGGGGTATGTATCCCGCTTACATGTGGTCTTATTTAGTACAGAGAAGTTGCCATTTCTTTTGACACAAACTGGGCTATAGACTGGTGTTGTTGTTTATACAGTGTTCCTTTATATCCGGTAACTTAGCAGTTCTACAAACAGAGATGAATAAAATAAGTAGACGTATGGAAAATAAAAAAAAACATGGAATGTCTGGCCAAACACCTTTGATCAATTATAGGATTGTCCGATCATGGCATGCCTAGGGCTAAACAATAACAACAACCAATATTAAAAGGCTCTAGAGCTACTAGAAATAACAGCCAAAAATCTCTCTTGAGTCACACAAAAATCAAAACAAAACAAAAAAAATGACACAGAATAATGCAGTTGTGGGTTCCGTGATGGTCACGGATAGAATGCCTTTAATTATATGATGCTGCAAGATCAGAGCCGACCAAGGGTTAAACAACAATAACACCAAACTATCCACGTACATTAGCCCTGCTCGTTCAAAGCTGGCTTCGTGTTACATGGCGCCTCTATGTGGTCAGTAGACCTGCAAGAAATAGCAGCTATCTTCCTCAAATGACACCGATTAAGTAAAAACAAAACAACAACTTTATAAAGAAAGGGGATACAATGAATAATATAGATGGGATGGTCATGGCTAGCAGGCCTTTGATCATAGGTCTGTTGGATGTGATGACCTGGGGTTAAACCAGACAGCGTTTATGTAGTCACACAACATGCTAGAAATAGTAGCAAAATTTCTATCAAATTACACATTGTCTTCAAAAAAGAAAGGTGCGGGACACATTACATAACGTAATCCTTGATACACATATGTTAATGTAGTCCAAGGTACATTATGCTGTGTTCGATCAACGCTACAAATAGTATTGAGCGAATGTGTTTATAAACACACATATATATATGACTTTTACATGACTAAAACTGTATGAAATCATCAGGATCACCTCCCGATACCCATTTGGAATCCATCCATATATATATATATACAGGGTGTTCCCCAAAATGTATACACTTCAACAGTATTCAAATCAAAGTGTGCATACATTTTTTAGGATGTATGTATGTATGTATGTATGTATGTATGTATATATTCGTTATTATCGCCAAGAAATTTTGCTACTATTTCTAGCACGTTGTGTGACTACATAAACGCTGTCTGGTTTAACCCCCAGGTCATCACATCCAACAGACCTATGATCAAAGGCCTGCTAGCCATGACCATCCCATCTATATTATCCATTGTATCCTCTTTCTTTGTAAAGTTGTTGTTTTTTTTGTTTTTACTTGTTATTTGGGAGTTTACCTGTGGACTCCATGGATCACCAGACGACGTATACGGATATATATATATATATATAAATGAAAAGTATAGAAATTATTGTAGCAAGAAGCCAACAGTATTCCGGTGCACCCAAAAATGTATACACACTTCAACATCATTCTAATCAAAGTATGTATACATTTTTTGGGACACCTTGTATGTAAATCTATCTATATATTTGTGCGTACGTGTATGTATATACAAATAAAAACAAAGGAACGAACGTACATGTGTATATATATATATATATATATAAACTATAATAAAGTATACATAATGTGTGTGTATGTATATACAAAAAAAAAAAAAAATAAAAATAAAGGAACAAACGTATGTTTGTTTATATACACACACATATTTTAATAAATATATATATATATATATAATATATATTATACACATATGTTAATATATGAAGGTATTTATAATATATATATATATATATATATAAACAAATAAGATGTATATAATTATAATTGTTTCTACATTTGGCACAAGACCAGAAATTATCCCAGTGTATTACTGGTACTTCATTAATAAGATGTATATAAGTATAATAGGTGTTGTTTTTAAAAATAAGGTGTGCAAAGGGAGAGAAGATGGAGGTCTCTTACCTCTCAGACCGACTGTGTGACTGTCAAGAGGTGTTGAGAAGGTGAACCGTTAAAGACAGCGTACTTATGAAGGTATTTAAAATTAAAAGGTACACGCAAAATCTATGTATATGAATATGGGTGTGTATATATATTTTCCTATAGAATATGTATTTGGTATATATAGAATATACCGTGTTTCTTTTACGATACAATCAGGATCACTTTCTCCCCCCCCCCTCTCTCTCTCTCTCTATATATATAATAATAATAATGAAATTATTGTGTACAGTGCTCAGGTGCACTACAACTCATCAAAGGCGCATGTATAGTACATAGAATAATGTACAAATGTCAGGAAAATGAACAGTGTATGAGTCATGATACAATAACAATAATGAAATATTGTGTACAGTGCCCAGGTGCACCACAACATATATATACATATATATATATATATATAGTGTATTAGAGTTCATTACTCACCAGAGTACTCGATACTTGGGGTAGTAAATTTGGACACCTTACGGCTGCACCTGCCGTTTCAATGGATCTATCTGTTGAAACAGCAGGTGCTCAGCCGTCGGGGTCCCGGATTTTTCATATATATATATGTGTGTGTGTGTGTGTGTGTGTGTGTGTGTATTTATTTATATATACATATGCATAGGAAGCGACTAAGCTGAAAGTTCGAAGTCACTGAGTGCTATCAAATTCATTAATTCAATATTTTAAACATTACAGTATTTTAGACAGACACACTACCCCCTCCCTCTTCTCTCTCATATATATATATATATATATATATATACATAATATATAAGATCAAAAGATGGTTAAATGAGTTCCATGTATTTTATTATGCGCATTTCAAAAACAAATATCATCATGCAATAACATTTGTGTTTTCGTCAGATAAAATAGGAGGACATGATATGAAGGTTAAAAACACTTGTGGATAGTGCAGTTTTAAATCAACATATGCACTATCCACAAGTGTTTTTAACCTTCATATCATGTCCTCCTATTTTATCTGATGAAAACACAAATATTATTGCATGATGATATTTGTTTTTGAAATGCGCATAATAAAATACATGGAACTCATTTAACCATCTTTTGATCTTATATATTATGTATACTCCAGTCCTACAAATTGTAGAGTGCTTCTTATCCGATACCTGCATTGCTTTATTGTACTACAATAAAAGTCACCTCCTACACACATATATATATATATATATATATATATATATATATATATACACACAGGGTGCGGGCGATATTTGTTCGCAACTTTGCAATGTCCCGAAAATGTACACACACTTGGATTACCTGTATAGGGAATATATATTAGAATTCTGTTGAAGTGTGAATACGTTTTTAGGACACCCTGTATGTATATATATAACAGATTAAACTTTAAGCAAAGAATCACTGCTTTCACCCTTAACGGGATCTTCAGAAGAGTGAAAGCAGCGATTCTTTGCTTAAACTTTAATCTGTTATTTTAATAAATATTTGCTCTATGGTTCTTATATATTTGATATATATTTATCCTTATCGAGCCCTCTTTGGATTTTAGTCTTCACATTTATTATTATTACTATATATATATATATATATATGGTTAAAAAAGTTCCATATATATAATATATGGAACTTTTTTAACCATCTTTTAATTTCTTCTTTAATATATACTCCAGTTCTACCAACTGTTGAGTGCTACTTATCTGATATATGCATAGTTTTATTGTTCTACAATATTACTCACCTTCTACATTATATATATGAGTATATATATATATATATATGAGTGTGTGTATATATATATATATATATATATGAGTATATATATATATATATATATGAGTGTGTGTATATATATATATATATATATATATATATATATATATATATTCGTATAATGTCATTATGTTTATGTATATATATATACACACACATACACACCATGGCTATTTTATGACTGTAACTAATCCATGTAGTTTACATGTGTGAACGAATACAAGTTATGCATGGACATGTATAAAATCTGTTAATGTCGCTCGTGTTAAAAAACTAAGATATTCTATATTTTCTAGAACGACTATTCTCAGGCCGGATTTACCATTGTGCTTAAGTGTACTTAAACACAGGGCCCCATTGGCCAGGGGGGCCCATCTTCCTGCCCCCAAATTATTTTTACCTCCTTCAGGGCCCAAGTAAGGGGCCTCATAACTTAACTAGCATAAGGCCTCATTTGTCCTAAATCCAACACTGACTCCCGAACCTCCGATCAGTTCCAGCAACAGGACAGCCTGCTCGTGAAATTAACGTGCAAGTGGCTGAGCATTCCACAGACACATGTACCCTTAACGTGATAATTCTCAGAGAGATTAAACATGACATAGTGTGTGATAAGCGATAGCCCTTTGAATTACAGGTATAGTTGATCTGACGGGTTTCCAGCGGATAGTCGAGACGTATCAACCCGAAGAAGCTATGGTAAGCAGTGCTGGATTTACCACTGTACTTAGATGCGCTTAAGCACAGGGCCTCGTTGACCAGGGCAGGGGTGCTCTTCCTGCCCCTCAAAATGTTTTACCCCCTTCAGGGCCCAAGTAAGGGGCTTCATAACTTAACTAGCACAGGGATCATTTGTCAAAAATCCGGCACTGATGGTAAATGATATTTGTCCAAGATGTCTTATGATTGCAAAACGATCTTCTTAACCACTCGGCCATTACGTACAATGATGTATGTGTACAATTCAGACACATTTTCAAATACATACATACGTACACACACAAATACAAAAGACCGACACCCCCCACAAAAACAAACAAACAAACAAACAAACATAAACAATGCCCCTACGAGGTCAACAGACTTGATATAACAACTATCTTTGCCATAAACTACATCTGACTGTCATAAACTTCAGATTATATTAGATAATAAAATACACTATGTCTATAAACAACAATAAACAAAGACTGGCTGATCGACGCTGGAATGTCTGTAATCATATGCCAGAAGGCGCATGTCTTAGTGGTTAGAGCATTGGGCTTGCAATCGGAAGGTTGTGAGCTCGATTCTCGGACCAGGTGATGCGTTGTGCCATTGAACAAGACACTTTATTTCACGTTGCTCCAGTTTACTTAGCTGTAAAAATGAGTTGCGACGTCACTGGTGTCAAGCTGCATCGGTCATTGCCTTTCCTTTGGACATCATCATATATAGTGTATATATAATGTATAAATGAGTTGTGACATCACTGGTGCCAAGCTGTATTGGCTATAGCCTTTCCCTTGGACAACATCGGTGGCGTGGAGAGGGGAGACTGGTATGAATGGGCGACTGTTGATCTTCCACAAATAACCTTGCCCGGACCTCGGAAGGAAACTTTCTCGGTGCAAATTCCATGGTCATTCGTGACCGAAGGTTGTCTTTACCTAATCATATGCCTGCTTTATCGGAATAAAATGTCATTGTGTATTTGTTCTGGCTCTTTACATTCTGAGTTCAAATCCCGTCGAGGTCAACCTTACCAGTTAAGTACTGGGGTTGATCAATAATTATATTTTTCTCCCCAAACTTCCAAAACACACATCTATTTGTATATATGCTACAATTTATGTACATGTTATATTTATCGGATATCGAAGTTTTTTTTATATATTGGTTGAGGTTGAGGTTGATATTTGATAACAGCTAAACTAATCACAACGAAAATGACCAAATATGCACCCCCCCCCCCCAAAAAAAATGTCTGGCCTTGTGCCTAAATTAGACATCAATATTACAGGCCAGCCAATGTATACACGCTTCAACAGCATTCTAATCAAAGCGTGTATGCATTTTTTTGGAACAGCCTGTGTATATATGTGTGTGTGTAGCAAATGGAGTGAGTTGGGCTTGTCTCTTCCTGAGAAGGTGGAGGACAGTCGAAGTCAGAGAACTTAGGACAGCATAAGTTCGAAGGCCACCTTCGACTCCCTCTTCGTCCAGTCAGATCAGTTTGCAAGGTGCCGCTTACTATCTGCCAGCGCCAAATACTCAGGCGACTGGGTTGATGCCCTACCCGTGGCCAACGTTGGTGGCCTACTCAGCCTGGACGAACTTCGTGTCTCCATCGCCCTCAGAGTGGGAGCTGACGTATGCATGGGTTTGAGGTGCCGATGCGGCAAATTCCTCGACTCCACAGTCTTTCTTGCCGCTTCGCGCGTCACACGGAGCTAAACCTCATTCTGAAGAGAGCTTTGGCCCAGGCGAATATCCCCTCAGTCTTGGAACCATCTGGGTTGTCGAGAAGTGACGCAAAAGACCTGACGGCCTTACTCTGTGCCCCTGGTGCCTTGTCTGAGACGTCACTGTTAGTGACTCTTGCTCTTTCCCACATCCTGGATGCTGCGGTTAGGACGAGAGCCACAGCTTTCGCAGCCGAGCGGAGTAAGACCCTCAAATACTCTGATCTGTCGGCGGCCAGCTACATTTTTCAGCCTTGTGGCTTTCGAGACATTTGGGGGGAGTCGGGCCGCCGACTGCGAGGTTCCTCTCTTCACTGGCCGCTCGCCTAATAGAGGTAACTGGCGAATCTCGCGAGGGCGCTTGGCTGTTTCAGCACCTCAGCCTCGCCATCACCAGAGGTAACACTGACAGTGTGCTGGCTTGCCTCAAAAATCATTAGAGAGGTTGCCCAGTACTCATCGCGACGTTGCTGTCTTTTGTTCTGGTGTTGGCTCCGTTGTTCACCCCTTCCTTTACATTTTCTTTAATATTGTAACATTAAAAGAATATATCTTTCTAAATGAATCGCGAGCTATTTATAATGTTGTCTAAGCATTTGTAATGTTATTTGTGTATATATTTAAAACGTTTGTTATGTTATTCTACTGTAAATTTATTTATATGCTCTGTTTATATTTTCATTCTGAAAGAATTGCAAACGATTTATAATGTTATTTATACAACTATGAATAAAATGAAAAAAAACGAGATGTCCTACACGAGTGAAAGTATAAGGAAAAAAGATGAAATCGAAAATGCAACTGGAATCTTTTTAAAAATATTTATATGCCTATGATGGTTGGAAGATCACTGATGATTTTAATATGATTTATTTAATATCGTAAATATACTCCAAATACTTGTTGAGTGCTTTTATATCAGTTATAAATATTTACTCGTTGTTAACCCAACAATTTAAATAAAACTTTGCATATATATATATATATATATATATATATATATATATATATATATATATATATATATATATATAAAGTAATTCCGTCGGAATTCCAGAACCTTTCCGGCACTGTCAATAAATACACCAGGATTTTATCATTCTGATGACTGAAAGCAAATTTTGTTTGCTTTCAAGAAACCACTGGTAAATGGAATAATTATCTTATGTTGTTTATTACATAACTATATATATATATATATATATATATATATATATATATATATATATATATATACGTCACGCACACATATCCAGGAAGCTGATACGATAACGATATGTATATGCAGTGCCTCAGCCGGGTGGTTGGAACAGGTAAAAGAGTACACGCACACACACACACATATATATATATATTATGCATGTATGTGTGCACAATCAATGCATGTGAGCATATGTATATATATATATATAAACAATGCAATAATGCATGTGCACGTATGTAAGTATGTAGACAGATAGTAGAAATACGTAGACAGACAGAAAGATATATATATATATATATGCAGATAAGACCAATTATATTGACAGATCATTAGAAGAAATAGACAAATGAAGAGCAGATAGTGAAATTTAATCACGATTACAAACTATAGACATTGCCAGAAGAATGTCTTGTTATGTAAAGACATGGGGAAGGAAGGTTGAGGTGTGGGGCGACATTTCGGGGGTGTTTTTATTTATATATTTATCTTCACTTCCTACTTTCAAATGTTGCTCTAAACACTTATACAGAGTTAAATCACAAGCTAAACTACACATGGTCCTTTCATCGAGACTCCATTTCAAATTAATACGTTTGGCTGTTTTCCTCTCCTGCAGAGGAAATCCGACTTTTGAAAATAATTTCTTTTTGGCTACGCCTCACATAAAAAATATGTGTGTGTGTGAGTGTATATATATATATATTTGTTTACATACAGATCTGTGTTCATTATATACACAGGGTGTCCCAAAAATATATATATATATATATTTGTTTACATACAGATCTGTGATCATATATATACATATATATATATATCTATATACGTATACAAACATATATATATATATGTTAATGAGATGGAGGTAAGACCACGATCTCTGGCGGCGTGTTTGTAACCTTTCCAAGCTTTATATATATATTCAGGGTGTCCCCCAAAAATATATACACACTTCAACAACAATCCAATAAATAAATATTGCCTGTACAGGTAATCAAAATGTGTATACATTTTTTTGGGACACCCTGTATGTATATATATATGTATATTTATATCAAATGTGTTACACAGAAGGATTAAATGATTGACAGCGGAGTAGCAGGAGAGGAATGTGAACTACAGCTTACGTTAATATATATATATAAACACATGCATATAATATATATATATAATTTTACACTTGAACACACGTCTGTTTTAAGGTTAAATAAGGTATAAAAGGGTAAGAAAACGAAGAAGAAGCAGCAAAAAGATGAGGATGATAATGGAATAATTTTGAGACGGGATAAGCTTGGACAGAGCGAAGTAACTTACCAGCTGGCAACGTGGAGATTGTGACAATGTTGGAACACAGAGATTTCAAACACCTCAGTGCGCGCACGTGCATTGTCCAATTTCGTTTTGGGTGGAAAAAAAAATAAATTTTGTAACCCGGGTGGGGTAGGATCTGTGTATATGTGTGTGTGTGTGTGAATAGATGGCTTGAGGTGGCGGTGATGTAGGAAGCGGCGAGGATTAAAAGACGAGGTGGGGGGGGGGGGGGAATTAAATCAGTTATTGATGATGGTGGAGTGAGGTTTTTTTTGGTGGGAAAAGAAAAAAAATATTTAAGCTAGGATCTCTGTATGTGTGAATAGATGGGTTGAGGTGGCGGCGACGGAGGGGGGGGGGGGGATAAAGCAATGTTGATGGTAGTTATTAGTGATGGTGGAGTGCAGTTTGTAATGATGTGGAAAGTAGGAATTCAGATGGTGTTGTGATGAAGCCGTGAGGTAGAATATTTTTAAAAAAGAAAACGGAATGGTACTGGAATCTTGCTAAAGTTCCTCTCCACACACCACACATACACTCATATATATATATATATTTCTTGGCAAATAGTCACTAGAAATATTTTTTATAAAAGTCAATTTCGCTATTAATACAAACAGTATAGTGTATATGTATGTGTATATATATATATATACACAGGGTGTCCCCAAAAAATATATACACACTTCAACAGCATTCAAATCAAAGTGTGTATACATTTCTGGGGGACATCCTGTATGTATATATATATATATATTATGGAATACTGTTGGCTTCTTGCTACAATAATTTCTATACTTTTCATTTATATATATATATATATGTGTGTGTGTATGTATATATATATATATGTGTATGTGTGTGTGAGATGGTATGTGGGTATTTGTAGGTGCACGTGGTGTTAGTTTATTATGTATACTATACAAAATATTGTATGAGTGTATGTATAAATGTGCGTATGTGTAGGTGTGTATGCACGAAATATACTTGAGAGCACGGAAGTTTAATTCTGCAAGTAAGTAGTTAGATAGACAGAAAAGTCTAATTGTTGACATAGCATACATACATATATATATATATATATGTTGTGTATGTGTATATATATACATACACATACACACGTACACATTGCAACAGTCTACGTTGATTTCTGCAAGGTCATCCATCGTTTGAAATTCTACTATAACTCTTTTTATGTGTCTTTCTCAAGACAACTGCTCAATTAGATTTTTACTATGATAAAAAAAGAACACAAGGAAATATACAAGATAAACGCTCTATGGTGATGATTAATCATTTTCTTTTGATTTAATCTTAGTATTTAGTTCATAGCAGAAATATAATAATACAATGCTTATAGAAAGAAAGAATGCACAAACAAATATAATATAAAGGGAAGGGAAAGGAAAACAAAAATAAAGAGGAAAGAAAAAAGAAAAAAACAACAAAAAACACAGGAGCAGTTAGCACACACATCTGGGACCACATACAACAAAAGGCAGGCGAAAGGGGTGGCCAACCGAGCTGCTGCCAAAGTTAAAGGTAACAGAACAGTATCGCAAGGAGCACTGGGAAACCTCACTAATAATTTTTTTCTTGTAATTTTTCAAAATCTAAGCAGTATAATAAACATAATGTCTTCTTGTTTGCCCAGGGTCATGGGAGCTGAGTCCTCAAACATTCCTCCCAGTGGGTCATGTCAGAAGCAACAGTCTCTAACTGGATCCCCAGGCTTGACCGGTCATTGGGGCTGAGTCCTCAAAAACTCCTTCCAGCAGCAGCAACCATCTCCAACAGATCCGAGAATTGAATTCACAACCTTTTGATTGCAAGCCCAATGCTCTAACCACTATGCACCTTCACCAGTTGCTTCTTATAGATTCGATATTATGTGAGATAAAGTGTTTACCATGAAAATACAATAGTAAATATAGAATAATGTAAATGCTAAAGATTTAAAATGCCAAAGACTCAGTATATAACTAAGACAGGAGTTACAGGATATAAAAGTAAAGGTATGTATGTGTATGTATCATAAATACACAGACCATCACTACCGCTACCACAATGATATATGTTGACCTTAAATGTATTCACCACACCCTGCTCATTTAAGCTGTCAGTAATCCACATCAAACTTACCAACTAACCTACAGAGCTACATACCAACCAACTAGCCAATCAACACAATTACCAACCAGCATATCTACCAACTTGTCAACCAGCCAACCAACCAACCAACCTTACTTCATTCTAACCAGCCTAGCTAGCAAGCCATCTACCTATTTACCAACCTACCAATCTATAAGCATATATATATATAGGAAAAGAGTCAGGACCCCGACAGCTGAGCTCCAGCCGTTTCGACAGCTAGATCTGAACTAAGCCACCAGTTATGGTTCACCTGGTATCTTACCACACCTTCTTTGTTTTATATATATGTATATATATATATATAGTTCCACAACAAATAAGCAAACCATCCTCAAGAACGCATGTTTTACCCAACGGATTCCCAATTCGAGTGAATTTGTGCTCTGAACTCATCTTATGGATGAGTGCTCAACTTACTAATTAGGGTGTTTATCTGTGGCAGTTACATTCTAAAGCCGTGAGGATAAACCGGTTTAAGCAATACAAAAGCATTTCATGTCAGTGGTATATTCCCAACGAAATGTTGGTGACTAGGTGTGACGGAGTTTCCGTTTGTGAAATGATGATGTCACATGGGGAGGGAGACTGTCAATGATATAACCATTACATAACCATGTCATTGAAATATATATAATACAATAAAATAATTATGTAAAAGTAACCCTGTCTTAACAACATGTCATGTATATATATATATATATAAATTTTCCAGCCCACATTGTAAAGTGGTTGAGTAGGTGTCACAACAAAAAGCACCCAGCCCACATTGTAAGGTGGTCGTATAGGTGTCACAACAAAAAGCACCCAGCCCACATTGTAAGGTGGTCGTGTAGGTGTCACAACAAAAAGCACCCAACCCACACTGTAAGGTTGTCATGTAGGTGTCACAACAAAAAGCACCCAGCTCACACTGTAAAGTGGTCATGTAGGTGTCACGGCAAAAAGCACCCAGTCCACACTGTAAGGTGGTCATGTAGGTGTCACGGCAAAAAGCACCCAGTGCACACTGTAAGGTGGTCATGAAGGAGTCACGGCAAAAAGCACCCAGTGCACACTGTAAAGTGGTCATGTAGGTGTCACGGCAAAAAGCACCCAGTGCACACTGTAAGGTGGTCATGTAGGTGTCACGGCAAAAAGCACCCAGTGCACACTGTAAGGTGGTCATGAAGGAGTCACGGCAAAAAGCACCCAGTGCACACTGTAAAGTGGTCATGTAGGTGTCACGGCAAAAAGCACCCAGTGCACACTGTAAAGTGGTCGTGTAGGTGTCACAACAAAAAGCACCCAGTGCTCACTGTAAAGTAGTCGTGTAGGTGTCACGGCAAAAAGCACCCAGTCCACACTGTAAAATGGTCATGTAGGTGTCACGGCAAAAAGCACCCAGTGCACACTGCATATATATGTGTTTGTGTATTCACAGACTTTAGCTAAGTAATATATTAATATATTCTTTCTCAATGACAACTAGAACACATTTGGTTTATTTGATGCTAACTAGGAAGTCCTCTGTTTATTAATAAACCTTCTCGTCTTCCTGTCTATCTACCTGGTTCATTATACCTCTCTAATTCTATCTATGCACACATATACGTCTATCGCCATACCTACCTACCTATATGTATCACACACACACATATATATAAATTTGAGTATGTGTTTGTTGAACAATGGTTATCACCGAAATATATATTGCAGCGAATATGAATAAATGAAGTTAATTTTAACCAACTGACTTACACTTCTTGTTTATATATATATACATATATAATATATATCTGCACACACACACATATAAATATATATATATATATATATATACACACACACACATATATATATACACACACATATATATATATATACACACACACACACATATATATACACGCACACGTGTATATATATATATATAAACATGATTAAATATTTATTTATTCCATGCACAAGTGCAATAATGTAAATCAACTACTTAACTATTATACAGGCATGAAATTACTAATTACAAGTTGTCAAGTTATAAGTATATAAATAGGTTGCTAGGTGGATAGGTTGGAGGGGTTGGTCAGTAGGCTGGTGGGTGAATAGAGAAAATGTAGATATGAAGCTAGAAAGAGTTAATTGGATAGTAAATCAAAACTTAAATAGTTAAAAATAAAGGTAGACAAGCTAATAAACAGACATATAGACAGATACACAGCTATATATATATATATATATATATATATATATATATATATATATATATAGTAATAATAATAAAATTGAAAACTAAAATCCAAAGAGGGCTCGATAAGGAAAATATATATCAAATATATAAGAACCGTAGAGCAAATATTTATTAAAATAACAGATTAAAGTTTAAGCAAAGAATCGCTGCTTTCACCCTTGACGGGATCTTCTGAAACTTTCAGAAGATCCCGTTAAGGGTGAAAGCAGCGATTCTTTGCTTAAACTTTAATCTGTTATTTTAATAAATATATATATATATATATAAAGCTGTGTATCTGTCTCTGTCTATATGTCTGTTTATTAGCTTGTCTACCTTTATATATATATATATATTTATTTATTATAAGAACAGATTAAAGTTTCATAAATATTTGCTCTACGGATTTATATATATATGTATATATATATTAGGTGTAGGCGCCAGGGAAAAAAGCACCCAGCACTCACTGTAAATGAGGTTGGTGTTAGGAAAGGCACCCAGCTGTAGAAATCAAACCACAATCAGTTCCTGTATGAGCAAGACAAGGTCAGCCAACCAGACACTGCCCACAACAGGACAACCCGTCTAACCCATGCTAGCGTGGAAGAACGGACGTAAAACGGTGATGTTGATGATATAATCCTTACCAAGCCCTCTTATTATTACTATATATATATATTACATTAGCACTAATACAACATATTTAATAATTGTTTCTACTATTGGCACAAGGCCAGAAATTACCCAGTACATTACTGGTACTTTATTTTATCGACCCCGTAAGGATGAAAGGCAAAGTTAACCTCGGTGGGATTTGAACTCAGAATGGCAAGGGCCATAACTATGTGTCAAAGCATGGCGTCCGACCCCCTACCGATACTGCCAATCCACCGCCCACATGTTTAATAATAAAGACATGTGAGAGCATATCCAACATGTTTATGTATAATAAACAGATATAAGTCTCACTATAGTTATTTTATGCTGTGATCATGTCACAGCTACCTTGGCTGACTATGTGTTCATATATATCTCTATTAAACAGGTAAGTAGTAGTGCTAGTGCCACGAAAAATAGCACCCAGTTCACCCTGTTAGAGGTGATGCCATGAAAAAATGAACCCAGTACATGGCATGAAGTGATTAGCTTTCGGGAGGGCATCCGGCCATAGAAACCATGCTAAAATGGAACATATGAACATATGAGCAAGACAGTTGCCTGACATTTGTCTAACCCATTCAAATATGGAAAATAGATGTAAAACACAGATGATGATATAATATGTATATATATATATATCAATGTTTAACTTCCATTTTTCCCAGCTAGCATGGGTTAGATGAGTTGTTCCGTTGTGAGCCGGTCAGATGACCATGTCATGCTCACACAGAACTGTTTCTGGCTTGGTTTCTATGGCTGGATGCCCATCAAAACACCAACCATATTTACAGATAGAATGGATGCTTTTATCATAGCACCAAAATGACCACTTTATAGTGTGGACTGGGCGCTTTTTGTCATGTCAGCAACACAATCACTTTATAGTATGGACTGGGTGCTTTTTGTCATGTCAGCAACACAATCATCTTATAGTGTGGACTGGGTGCTTTTTGTCATGTCAGCAACACAATCATCTTATAGTGTGGACTGGGTGCTTTTTGTCATGTCAGCAACACAATCATCTTATAGTGTGGACTGGGCGCTTTTTGTTGAAGCACCAAAACATCCAGTTTACAGTGTGGGCCGTGAGCTTTTTGTTGAAGCATGAAAACAATCACTTTACAGTGTAGACTGGGTGCTTTTTGTCATGTCAGCAATGCCATCACTTTAGTGTGGACTGGGTGCTTTTTGTTGAAGCACCAAAACAACCACTTTACAGTGTGGACTGGGTGCTTTTTGTAGTGTTACCAAAAAAAATGCACCCAGATGACTTTGTTCTACCTATGTATCTGCCAGCCTACCTACCTATCTATCTACCAATCTACTATTGGAATTTGTGCTTTTAGTTGTTAATATGATAATTGTTTCTACGTTTGGCACAAGGCCAGCAAATACCCAGTGCATTACTGGTACTTTATTTTATCGACCCCGTAAGGATGAAAGGCAAAGTTAACCTCGACGGGATTTGAACTCAGATCGTAAAGGGACGTAACTATGCTGGAAAGCATGGCGTCCGACCTTCTACCGATACTGCCAAATCACCGCCATGTTGTTAATATGATAATTGTTTCTACTTTAGGCACAAGGCCAGCAATTACTCAGTGCATTACTGGTACTTTATTTTATCGACCCCGTAAGGATGAAAGGCAAAGTTATGATGATAAGATCATATCTATGTGTGTGATAAGATCATATCCAGTTGTTAATATGATAATGATGATAAGATCATATCTATGTGTGTGAGCTTTTCTTAATATTTAAATGTAATGTGCTAATATATTAGATAATATAATACACCCTCAAGAAAGGTGGTAAAAGATAACTCATAGACATCATCAGCATAAAAACAGAACAGCTAAGTTAATGTATTTAATGAAGCAACATAGCTGGTGTGTGTTTGTGAAATGCCCTGTGTGTTTGTGTGTATAAATTTTGAAGAGTTACAGGTGGAGAGATATATATAAATAAATATACCAACACGTGGCATATAAGTTTGGTTAATTTTCACTCCCCCCATACCTTCTCTCTCTCATTCTGAGGTAATATTGTACAATGTAACCAAAGGGAGAATGTCCATAGCTTGAATGCCTTTGGTCACTGTGTGTATGAATTATAAAATGTTACATACATATATATACATACACACACACACACACACACATATATATTAGCTTAGCAGACCTCAGATCGCTGAAGCTCACGGAGGAGATGACGAAGGACGGTGACAAGTGGAGAGATGCTGAATAGGAGCTGTCCCACCCTTGCAAACAGGGAAACGCAGACGTAAAATGATGATGATGATATATATGTATATGTATATATATATATACACCCATTTATATACACACGCACATATATTTATACACACACACATATATATATATATATATACACACACACACACACACACGTGTGTGTGTGTATAGATATATGTATATATAATTTTAGCCGCCCTATATATATATATATATATATATATATAACCAGAAGGGATATTCAATTTGTTGGTAATTCAGCAAATATAAATGGTTATAACTGATTCAGAGCACTCAACAGTTTCCTGTCCAAGGAAAACTTGAACCGTTAAGGTATATTCTCCTTGGTTATGCCAAAATTTATAAAACACACTTCGTATTTTATCTGATGAGAGCATACCAAAATTTTGGTACCCTTGAAATATATAAAATAGAATAAATATGGTTTTATAAATATAGTTTCCATTTATTTAATATCATTGTATATATATATATATATATATATGTAGGAGGTGAGTTTTATTGTAGTACAATAAAGCAATGCAGATATCGGATAAGAAGCACTCTACAGTTTGTAGGACTGGAGTATACATAATATAAGATACATGGAGTATACATAATATAAGATACTGGAGTATACATAATATAAAATACATGGAACTCCTTTAACCATCTTTTGATCTTATATTATATATATATATATATATATATATATATATATATATATATTACAATAAAACAAAAGGCAATGATTGCTGCTTAATATCTTATATATTATTTTATTATCATATAACAAATATATATAATTAAATAGAAATACGTACATATAATCAATTTATGCACACACACACACACGCGGCGTATTACCACGGTTGATTATTTTAATTTTGCCACAAACCATGGGAGACAACTCTCCTTTGCTGTGCGCTAAGCAGACGGCATTTATTATAAAAGTATCTGTATATAAACAGAAGAGAAATAAGCGAGATTGCATAAATGTGTATATAAATTTACACATTTTTAGTATATGGACATGTAAATATTCCAAATATACGTATTTTCTTGTAAATTAAAAAAATTATAATTGGATTCCTCATCAGAAGATATAATATAATATAATCCTACTTGGATTCCTCATCAGAAGATATAATATATATCATCTCTCTCTCTCTGTATATATATATATATGTGTGTGTGTGTGTGTGTATGTGTGTCAAGAATTATCGGTAAACTATATTTCAAGCATTTGACATTTAAGAGGTTGGTTTCAAGGAGCTGGGCCGCCGATAACGAAGTTCTTGTCATCGTTTTCAACTCGCCTTACTAAAGAATCAGGTGATGCTCGTAGTGCGGATGCATGGTTATTCCAGCGTCTTAGCCTCGCCATCACATGTGACAATGCTGCAAGTGTGTTGGCTTGGCCGAAAAAAGTATTAGAGGGAAGCTCCAGCGCCACCTGTTGCGCGTGGTTGAGTGTGCGGGTCTTCTCTCTCTTCTTTTTTTTTTTCTGTTAAGCACTGTATAGTTTATATATCTGGAGCGTCTTATGTATATTAGTTTTACAATAACATTTCCCTCATTAATGGAAAAGCATGATGAACGAATCTCCCTATAACTCGAAAGTATTCAATAAATGAAAATATTAAGAGACGAAACTATTAAGCTGGGTGCCAAGCAGCCGATATGATGAAGGCACATGGAATTGTTCTCCATACCAGTGTCGCCAGAGCCCTGAAACACTTCTTCGAGTAGGTCCTATCAGAGGCAACCGTCTCAAACTGATCCGACTGGCTCCCTAAGCGAGACCAGCCAAGCTCATGGATGTTATCCAACCATCTTGTTCAGGGTTTACCCCTGGGTCTCCTCCCTGTGGTTACCAATTTTCTTTTATCTACTTTTGGTCCGGGAACTTTTACACGATATCCTCAAAATTACAGAACATATATCTATATTTTACAGACAATCTCCACCTCCCTAATTTTAATAAGGCATTAAATGAAACAAAAACTGGTTGTGGCCATGTCGAAATTAGTGCGACGAGAATTTTAGTGCCAAGAAATAAATGACCCCACGAAATTGTTTCCTCATAAATTTCTTAATGTTGCATATTTTTAAATGAGACATGAATCTTGGTCCGAAAGAATACGATCGCGAATACAAGCGACCGAAATGTGGTTCCTCCGAAGGGTCTTTGGAGTAGTTACTCGATAAAGTGCTTAGCTCAGAGATCAGAGAGTCATTCCAGGTAGAGCCGATACTTCTTGGACTTGGGAGATCACAGCTCCGATACTATGGGCATGTGGTTAGAATGTCTTAGGAAAGAATCGCTGGACAGATTTATAGCTTGAAGATCAGAGAGTCACTCCAGGTAGAGCCGCTACTTCTCCGAATTGAGAGATCACAGCTCTGATGTTACGGACATATGGTTAAAATGTCCCAGGAAAGAATCGCTGGACAGATTTTACAGGCAAAACCAACTGGCAAGAGACCCAGAGGTAGACCCCTAGTAAGATGGTTGGATAACATCCATTAGCATGATTTGGTCATGCTTAGAGATCCAGCCGGATCAGTTGGAGATGGTTGCTTCTGACAGGACCCACTGGAGGAAGTAATTGAGGAGTCTGCCCCCACGAATCCTCTCAGGAGTATGTGGACGAAGAAAACGACGACATTTTCCTATGTTTAGGTGATCATTTTATATTTTTGGAAGAAGCTATTTTGCCGGTTAATATTCTTATTATGAAGGCAGGTAATGTTAAAAATAACAACACACAGAAGTTTATTTATTTTCACCACGAATTATTAAAACAATTTAAAATCTAACCATAACTATATCACTATTTATATTTACTGCTAGTTAGCCTGGGGGATCTATTTTACAGGGACAGGTAAAATAAGTTTTAAAAAAGCATGTTTGTCTATTTTACCGGGACCGGCAAAATAGCTTATTCGAATATTTTAATATTTTTTCGCAATTAATTGTTGTAGAAATTACATTGTGTGCCCGTAGAAAATCTATGACATTATCGGTGAGGATAAACATGAAATTGGAAGGAGCGACGGAAATAGTTCCTAGTTTACGTCTAGCTTCCAAACAAATAAATCTGTAAATGAAAGTATTAAAATGAAGTTTAGGGGTTTGTTGGGGTTTTTTTCCTTAACATAATCGCAAGCAGCACCACACTAACCGTGTATCTCTAAACAAAAAAATTCATAAACTTATCAACATAGTTATAGTTGTGTTTTCTTACCTTTGGTTATTTTTGTATGAAAATCGTTCGTCGGCATGATTATTATTCTTTATGAAATTTATAGAAAAGTATGCGTTACTATGATTTATGTCACCACAGATATTCATAACGTGCTAACGAGAAAGTATTAAAGAGGGATAAGATATCAAATTCTTCTGAGCCTTTCTTCGAAAAGAAAAATGAATCAACTTATCTACAAAACAATAATCTTCTGTCCGTGAAATATAAAATTTATCATACAAATAAATCAGGAAAAAACACTAATTAAATTAAATAGAATAGTTAATTAAAAGTTTATTAGAAATACGAATCGGCAATATTTAAAAAAGAAAATAGCTCCACAAGATCCAAGCACCGGTACGCGCATGCGTAGTTGTTCTCCTACAACCGCCATTCCTTGAATTATTATCTCGTGTTTGTTATATATCAAAGTAAATCATGGCTTACAAAGGTGGTCAGAAGGTCCAGAAAGTTATGGTTCAGCCAATTGTATCCTTTAAGTATTCATTTTTGTTGTGTTATGTACTAATATCAATCTCTTGTATGATATATTTAGCTCTATATGTATACAAATGTATGTCTGTCTACGAACACATGTCTACTTTTTTTAAATTGTTAATGATTGTTGCATAAATTCGGTGATGTATATGTAGTTTATTTAATCGTTTGAAGCTGATGATTCAGTGATAAGTATATATCGATACATGTTGGGAATCCTTATTTGAAATGCTTGGAACCGGAAGTGTTTCGGATTTTGGAATATTTATGTACTTTATACACGGCATCTATCTATACAATGGGATGGAACGCAAATCTAAACATGATATATATATTTTATGATACAACGTATGCAGTATCGTTATAACGTTTGATAGAATGCATTGTGCTATTCGTTCTAGCTCTCGGGGTTAACTTTGCTTTTGATCCTTTCGAGGTCGATAAAAAAGTACAAGTTCAATACTGGGAAAGATTCTTCCTCTATATCTCTTTCTCATTTCCTCTCTCTCTCTCTTCTGGAAGAAATCGGCTGTTCAGACCTGGAGAGAGGATGGGTTCCGCCAGGTTTAAAATGCCCAAGACCCGCTATATGTAACTATGGTACCACTACGACACAATCAGTAACTACGGGACCATATTATACCACAAAACAGCTTATACATACACACTGCATGTAGTTTTATATAAAGTAATATTAACTTTGCTAGAGCGAACCTTTGAACAAAATAAAAAAAATATAATTGTTCTCTTGTACTTATATCTTTGGATGGATAAACAATTCCTTAACTTTTTCCCTAGAACTTGATTTTCCGTTACCTTCAAAACGTAAGTATTTACAATTTCTGTTTTTAATTTTTATTAAATAAATAAGCCATCTCTTTAACTAAATACAGGGTGTGCCCTCCCAAAAAAATGTATACACAAAGGTTGTGCATTCTAATAAATATTGCCTGTACAGGTAATCAAAGTGTGTATATATTTTTTTGCTGAGTAAGTCTTGATCTTAGCAGTATGGTAACAACTCTGATGATTTAAAAAAATAATTTTAATCATTAACCTACAATGATATCCTAAATGTTTATACAAATGTTTTCTGTTGCAGAGGTCGAGAATCCAAGTATGGTTGTATGAGCAAGTTAACCTACGAATTGAAGGATGTATTGTGGTGAGTATTGTTTTTTTTTTCTTCTTTTAAATACTATATCTCAATCATACTTTTCATTTTTAGCATAGTTATGGAGACAGGTAACTGCGAGGTGCTGTTCCTGACACCAACCATTTCACAGGGTGTAAAGGATAAAGAAGTTTCCCTCTGAGGCACAAGTCCAGGCAAGGTTGTTTGTGAAAGACCAGCAGTCGCCCATGCATACCAGTCTTCCCTCGTCGTGCCACCGATTTTGTCCAAGGGAAAGTCTGGCACCAGTGAGGTTGTGATCCATTTCTACAGCTGAGTAAACATGAAATAAAGTCTCTTGCTCAAGATCACAACCTGGTCCAGGAATCGATCTCATAACTTCCTGATTGTAAGCCCTGACACTCTTCTAAGGAAGGCACCTAATGTACTAGGTGTATATTATCAAGGTGCCGATACTAGGGAGATTGTCATGGTCCTCTTTACCCTACATTATCTCTGTTCTATGTAGAAACAAAAAAAAAATAGTAGAAACAATTATCTCTGTTCTATGTGAAAGGCCAGCTACACCTGCAAAAGTGTGGGCTGTAGATTCTATTTAATTTTTCATTTCATATTGATAACTTATAACCCTTTAGCATTTAAACTGGCCATATCTGGCTAGAATTCTCTCACCTCTTTCTGTTCAAACCAGCTTTAACTGGCCACTCATACTGATGTTAAGGTGTTGTTCTCAAAATCTCAGATTCGATATTATACCAGGAAAATACAATAGTATATATAGAGTAATGTAAATGCTAAAGGGTTAAACTTGTTAAATTGAAATGTTTTAATTTACTAAATATGACCATATAAATTGCAGGGTTTTGATGAATATATGAATCTGTGTTTGGACGATGCTGAAGAGGTTTATATGAAAACAAAAACCAGGAAACAGTTGGGTAAGTGTTTGCATTTTAATTATTCTTCATTGTTATGAGTGTGTGGAGAAACAGACCCAACTGAATGATTGTCGTTGTCATGTCATGGCATGGGCTAGATAGGACTTCATGAGGCAGTGTTTTACAGCCTGAGATCCTTCTTCAACCCTTTTTGTTGTTTCTTATGACATGTAGGGATACAGTAGATCTATTCTTCTTTCCTCTGTCCCACCGGTTTCGGAAGCCCCATAAAGGATCATGGGCACTGCCCTTCACTCCCTGACTAAAAAGAGAATATGTAAAGGCATGCAGCCTGGTGTTTACTGTTGGATACATGACAAGGTTGTGCATTCAATTCCCAGATTGGGCGGGACATTATGTTGTTGAATAAAACACTTCATATCATGATAAAACCAGGACCTGTCATAAAAACCAGAGAAAGCCAACTAAATATGCAGAGGTGTAAGCTGTAAATTCCATTTCATGTTGATAAATTTACCTGTGTATCTAAACTTGTTCTTTTTTTTTGTTTTATTTTCAGGTCGTATATTGTTGAAAGGTGAAAATATTACATTATTACAACAGGTGGACCAGAAATAAAGGATTTCATTATACTAAAACTCCTTCTCTCCCTCCAAAAAGAAGGCTGACAATGCAGAATAGATCTTGAAGGACAGAGAGGAGGTGATCAAGCTTGTATGATATGGACTATATATAATTATCCCCTTTACATTTTTTTTAAAAACCAAGTTTGATGGCGGCCCTTGGTAATAACTTACAAAGGACTACTCAAATGTGTGGATGTGTGTGTGATCTGTGTGACTAAATAAATTCCATTATAGGTGTGGATGGATGAGTAACTGTTATTTTATATCTCGCAACTTAATTCCATTCAACTTCACTTCATCAATAAACTTGTAGCCATTTTGTTTTTTGTTTGTTAGTTCTTTTGTTTACCTTTACTCTGGCCATACTGTGGCACTGAAATTAACCCTTTAGCATTTAAACCAGCCATATTCCAAATACTGACTTAATAATAAGAAAGTAAGTTATTTTACCAAATCATTTCAAAGTCTTAATGTTATATTCTAAATAAGCTTAACCCTTTAGCATTCACATCACTCTATATTTACTATTGTATTTTTGCAGTAAAAGCTTTATCTCACATAATATCGAATCTATGAGATTTTGAGAACAATACCTTAAAACTATGAGAGGCCAGTTGTAGCACAGTTTGACCAGAAAGAGGTGAGAAAATTCTGGCCGATTTATATGCTAAAGGGTTAAACCTCGAGCATATCCGGCCAGAATTTTCTCACCTCTTTCTGACATTAAGGTTATTGTTCTCCAAATAAATAATATCAAAATATCAGATTTGATATTATGTGAGGTGAAAATACAATAGGATATATCGAGTTTAACCAAATATACACCCCAATCCACTACCTAAATGAGATCGAGTTTGTGTAGGTGTCACGAGAAAAAAAAAAAAAAAACACAGTCCACGCTGTAATGTGGCCGTGTAGGTAACACGGTAAAAAGTTCCACACTGTAAATGTGGTTGGTGTTAGGAAGGGCAGATAGTCCTATATGAGCGAGACACGGTCACCCGACCAACCTTGCCTCAAGTGGGACAACTACCGTCTGACCCATGCTAGCGTGAAAGATGGACGTTAAACGAAGATGATGATGTAAATGTTAAAGGGTTAAGACAGCAAAAGAGCCAATTAGTCAAATTGGACCAAGGAAACAGAGTTTCCATTGCTGGTGGGTGGCACACAATCTACACTGTAAATTGGTCATGTAGGCATCACAAGAAAAGTAGCCAGTACTAACTGTAAATGTGGTTAGCGCTAAGAAGGGCATTCAGCTGTAGAAACCAAGCCCAAATCGGTTCTGAATGAGCAAGACATGGTCACCTTACCTGGCATTGCTTGCAACAGGATAGCTCGTCTAACCCGTGCCAGCATGAACAAAAATGGACGTTAAATGGTGATGATGAAATTAAATAAACAAAGGACAAAAAATTACAAATGAAAGGTAAATTTAATAAAAATTGCAGCCAACAGTTACAATTTGTTTAGTTTTGTCTTTCCATGGTCTTTCACAGCTTCTAACAAATTAGAACAAAAAGTAAACAGCAACTTAAATAATTTTCTACTTTTGGCACAAGGCCAGCAATTACCCCAGTGCATTACTGGTACTTTATTTTAACGACCCCTGTAAGGATGAAAGGCAAAGTTAACCTTGGTGGGATTTGAACTCAGACCGTGAAGGGCCGTAACTCTATGCTGAAAGGCATGGTGTCCGACGCTCTACCGATTCTGCCAATCCACCAGTAAATGCTTGAAATTTGTTGGGGTTTCATTCTTTTTCTTTTTAAATAGACTTTCAATGTCTGTATTAATTAAAATCATAGCTGAATAATATAACAATAATAAAATTATTATTATTAAACAAAGTAGATTACAAAATAATTTAAAAAATTAAAAGTAAATAACTCTCCATTGTATTTTCATGAAAGTGTAAGTATTTTTTTTTAATTTGTTTTTGTTTTTATTTTTTTTCTTCACAGTCTAAAACAATTTTCTTTTCATAAGTCTTTTTGAATATTTTTGTATATATATATATATACATATATATATGTATAGACACATATGTGTCGTTATATATATACATATCTAATCACACACACATAGATATACATATCTGTCCACACATGTATGTATATGTTGTTATATATGTATGTATATATATATTATCTATATGTACGTGTGTATTAGTTTCCATTATCAGAAGAAAGTGGGAAGGTGCTAGAAATTATTTCTTTAAATTTACTTGTTATTTTTTCATTTAAATATCTCATTTTTTTAAATCTTAAAAATCTAAGATTTACATTTTAAAAAAAACAACAACAAAAAAAATACTGTCATTTGGATATTAAGTTTGTGCATGTCACCCACATATTACTACACTTTTCAAGGCCACCTTAATGTCTTGGTGACATGACAACCCCCACTATACACTCCCATCAATGCCACTCCAGTACTGGTGCTATAACAATGCACTCACCCAGCCCACACTATCAGGTGGTAGTGCTGGTGCCACAATAAAAAAAAACATCCAGCCCACTTTGCCAGGTGGTTGTGCTGGAGCCATGATAAAATACACCTAGTATGGTACTAGTGCCATAAGAAGCACCCAGTCCACTCTGTAAAGTGGTAGTGTCAGAGACATGATAAAATGCTTTCGGGGGTTGCTATAGGGTGATTGATGTTAGGAAGGACTTCCAACCATAGATAACCAAGCCAATATCGGATTATATGAGCAAGACATGGCCACCAGCCCAGCCTAGCCTCAAAGCATGACAGCCTACCAAACTCATGCAAACATGGAAAATGCATGTCAAGTATTGATAATACAAACTAAGGAGCGGATAGAATGACCCCAGCCTGAAATTGGACTAACACTGTATCCTATGGGACATACATATCCCTTTATCTCTTACACATACATACACTCATGCATACATATGGATACTCTGAGCATTCAGTTGTCCAATCAACTGTTCACAAACTCATGAAATTAATGTGCAAGTGGCCGAGCATTCCACAGACACTTGTACCCTTAATGGACAGAATCAATATGACACTGCATGTGACAAGGTTGGCCCTGTGAATAAAATTGGCAGGTGGGAGGGGCAGTATTGAAAAATAAACGTCTTGGTTGTGTAGCAACATATTGAAACTCCTAACCCTTTAGCATTTAAACCAGCCATAACTGACCAGAATTCTCTCACCTCTTTCTGTTCAAACTGGCTGCAACTGGTGCCTCATACTGATGTTAAGGTATTGTTCTCAAAATAAATAATATCAAAATCTCATAGATTCAATAGTATGTGAGGTGAAGCCTTTACCATGAAAATATAATAGTAAATATAGAGTAATGTAAATGCTAAAGGGTTAAAAGTAGCTATGGAACTTAGAACGATTTGTTGCCTTTTTGGCACTAACAAGGTCATATTTTCATAAAGAATTTGGTTATATTTGAAGTATTTCGTTGGTGATGACTTCACACTAGGCATGCTACGCTAACTGGAAGGAACCTTATTAATTTCCAGCATAGACCTTCATGTTTAGTTGTTCAACAGTTTAGGACTTGGGACCCAAGCTCCGGAAAATCCAAGACATACTGTACAGTTGATTGTGTGTAAACCATCCTCTAGCTATGGTACCATGGCATTAGAAACATGTGTAGGATCGACATTGTCTGATACTATGGAAAAATTTACAGCTCACACCTATGTATGTTTAGCTGGCCTCATATGAAGATGCATCTCATAAGAGGTTTTTTAGCTGTTTTAATGATAAGGACACAAGTCCTTTCATGAAAAGCAATGTGAAATGAAATGTCTTGCTCAAGAACAAAATATGCAGTATGTTCCTGGAATTGAACCCACAACTTTATAATTGTGAGTTCAACACCCTAACCGCTAGGCCATATGCCTGGCACTATGGCAGTGAAGTGATGTTGTATAAGCCCCAATATCTATACACCATTATTTGGCACTATGGAAAAATAAAAAAATTGAAATTTAGCTAACACTTATGCAGGTCTAGTTAACCTCATATGAGGTTGTATCTCATAGAAGCTTTACAACTATAGCACTGTTTGGTACTATGATTATAAAATCCTGTTGTATAAGTCCTCTTATATATAGTACTATATCCGTCTCTTCATTGCTACAGTGGAGTCTGTGCTGCTGTACAGGTTTGAGACTTGGACACTGACCAAGAAACTCACTGAGATGGTGGATGGGTGTTACACAAGAATGCTGAGGATGGCTCTGAACATTAATCAGTATACACTGAGGTTGAAGAACTCAGAGCTGTACGGGAGCCTCCCAAAAGTCAACTCAAAAGTAACACAGAGGAGACTGAGGTTAACTGGACATGCTCACTGGCATTCTGAGTTGACACTGCACTCAGTGTTCCTGTGAGAGCCCCTGCACGGACACACTAGAAGAGGGAGACCGAGGTTGACATATGTTGATGCCCTAACTCTTGGAGACGCAGGACATGGCAGCGATGATGAGGGACAGAGCAAAGACTGCTGGAGAGAACTCGTCCATGGATCTCAGGAATTTTACCTGCCCTAGATAGATGGATATATAGTACTGCTTGGCAGTATGGCATTAGGAGTTAGGTAGGGGTAAGACACAAACACACAGACACACACACTTTATGTTAGCTAAATGTTTCTGAAAGCTAACTTTCTTGCCTGTGTCTAATGATAATCAGTACAGTTATGCAGAGGAGCTGGCATGGGACTGCCAGTGATAGAGGGCGCTGGTGGACCTGGTTGGCTCTATGCACAATGATGCTTCTGGGATCGCTGGCTTAGGATGACCCCTGGCTTTGTCAAGCAAGAGCAAGAAGAAGAACAGTTATTCCTGGTGGATTTTTTCCTCAACATGTTGGGGTGTGTTGGCTCAACTCATATATTGGGGTTATCAAGACTGGTGAACAGTTAGGGTTGTTTTTTTTGGGGGGGGGGGGGTAATGGAGCAGATAGTTCCATGTAGCTGTCTATCAACCTCAAGCAATGGATTTATTAAATAATAATAATAATATAGAGTAAAGTTAATGGATATAATGCACATTTTTATTTTTTTTTTATTTTATCTTTTTTGACTATGAAAAATAGTCCAATAAATATGGCATATAAGCCCCTGGAAATGAAAACAAGTGGACAGTGACACCTGCAGGTTTTGAACTCACACCTTTCATATATATACCAGAGTAGTATATATACCAGAGTAGAAACTGACCACTCCTTTTTGTTTTTTTAAACTTTATCAATCAGGCAGAAATTTAAATGTAAATAAACAATCTATTTTTTTTTTAAATTGATCGTTTATTTCCATATAAGTAATAATTAATTCTTCGTTATTATGTATTACTACATATAAGTAATAATTGTTTCTACTATTGGCACAAGGCCAGAAAATTACCCAGTACATTACTGGTACTTTATTTTATCGACCCCGTAAGGATGAAAGGCAAAGTTAACCTCGGCGGGATTTGAACTCAGAATGGCAAGGGCAAGTAATAATGCATTCATAATAGACTAGCAACGCCTTGTGAGTGAAATTTCATAGACGGAAACTGTAGAAGGTAGTCAGAGATAGGCTCAGATCCTATTTGTTTTGTTTTTTTAGGTCAACAAAATAAAGTACCAGTCATATCCTGAGGTCAATTTGTTCTCTCCCCATCTTTTTCTTTCTTTCTCTGGAAAGAATCAGTTGAGTTGCTCAGATCTGGAGAGGGATGGACTCTGCTAAAGTGCTCAAGACATGCCAAGTGATAAGACACCAGTATTATGACTCAATCTGACTTTGAGAGTGATATATACCGGCCTCCCACACATACCTGTCATTGTAAAAGGAGAGTAAGATTTGCTGGCCACTTATGAGGCTGTGTCTGCATTAGTTCTTTGGAAACCACAAGCAGTCACTAATATCAGGGGGCGCAAGCTCTCCTATCCCGATGTCATCTCCAGAGATTCTGGTATTGAAATCCAGGACTTGGCAACGAACGACAGATGATGATGATGATGATGATGATGGCTCAATCAGAAGTTATGAGTCCTTTATGCTTAGACTTAACCCATCACCTGGTCAAACAAAACCTACCACCCCACCTAACCTATAGTTGAGTCCACTAATGCTGTAAGCATTCAGATCAGGTCTCCGATTTAAGGACAAGTTCACCCTACAGTCTCCTTCCAAGGTTCTACGTTTGTTCCCTTCCTCCTACCATTTTCCAATGTTTTGTCCCTTTTTCTTCTGATAAAACCTTTAAAATAAAGGGATCCATAAGCTGAAGGAATGACTATATACATCCAGTGAACTAGAAGGGGTCGTTAGAGCATCAGATTAAATGCCCCATCACACCTATCACCACAACAGCTTTAAATTAATTATCCATTTTATATCTCAATTTGTGAATAATAGCATCATTGGTTACAAGTTTCCAATGCACTAATCACTGGTTCACTGTATCTCTGATAGTGAGTGTGATACGGGAGTGTCTGTAACTTGGTGTAGAACAAATATTGCAAGGAACTTCAAGAACCAGTTTTTAATTTATTTATATATTTACTGATTTTTTTTGTTTGTTTTTCTCGCCAATTGACATCAGCGAAAGTTATATACATATATACACATACAAAGTACTTCCATAGAGTTTCCGTCTACCAAATTCTACTTCAAAGGAATTTATTGACCTAAAGCAATGGTAAAAGACACTTGCCCAAGGTGCTATGCAATGGGATTGAACCTGGAACGACATATTTCTGAAGTAAACTTCTTAACCCCCCCCCCTCTCCCCCCAAGTCATTGGGTTATTTCCCTTCTATACACAAGAGAGAGAGAGAGAGAGAGAGTATGAGTGTAATGACACCGTTTGATTGGACAACAGCTCCTTGCTATTTTCCAATAAACTTCCACTGCTGTGTGCCAATAAAGGGAGAGCCTCTTAAAGGAAAAAGAGCCTCTACACGATCATTCAACCTGCTAAAAAATAGCAGCTAAACCTGGCTCAAATCACACACTACTGTTTAAAAAAAAAAAAAAAAAAAAAAACGGCAGATTAGATAATACAGTCCTATATACAATATATCTGGGGAAAATAAAAATAAAGAACCGAGAAAAGAGATTTAGGCTGGATTATTTGATCACAGATCTGCTGGATCAGCTCAAACCCTGCCATGGGCCTATTGTAGAGGAAATTGTTATCACTATTTTTGTTATTATTATATAATGAAATTACCTTATATGAAACACGCACACACACAATAAGAAAGAAAAACCACTGCGTCTGCAAGTTTTGCAGGTAATTTAGGAGCTCTGCTACTACCACCGCCACCACCACTATAGTTATTCCTATTAACACCACTAATATGGCATCTGTGTGTTTATCTCTCTCTCTCACTCTTTCTATATATATATATACACACACATTATACACACACACACACACACACATATATATATATCTTTATATACATACATATCTATACGTCTTTATATATATACATACATATACATGTCTATCTATATATAAATATATAACACAAGTTGGCTTTCCTGATGATTTCCTTCGAATGAAACAGTTCTAGTCCTGTAGAAGCCTTTTCTATATTAAATTATATATATATAGTTGTGGGTACAAACAAAAGAAAACGGCCATGAACACATAATGTGGAAGTTGAGTATTTATATTAAATTTAACCCTGCACTTCCAGCAGTTTCAAGATGGAAAAATATCTAAATAATCAGGTGCATTTGAGAAATATATACACCACTTTAATGTCATGATTATCCTGTGAAATTTGAAAATATAGTTATCACAATACAGCTAACTATAATGATTTCAGATTTAGGTACAAGGCCAACAATTTTGGGGGAAACGAAAAGTCGATTAACCCTTTAACATTTAAACCAGCCATATCCGGCCAGAATTTTCTCACCTCTTTCTGTTTAAACCAGCTGTAACCGACCACTCAACTGATGTTAAGGTATTGGACTCAAAATAAATAGTATCAAAATCTCATAGATTTGATATTATGTGAAATAATTATGTAAGATAAAGCCTTTACCACAAAAATACAATAGTATATATAGAGTTATGTAAATGCTAAAGGGTTAAACCAGCTGTATCCGGCCAGAAAACTCTCACCTCTTTCTTTTCAAACTGGCTGTAACCAGTCCATCATACTGACATTAAGGTATTATTCTCAAAATAAATAATATCAAAATCTCATAGATTCGATATTATGTTTGATAATTGTGCGAGGTAGTGTTTACCGTGAAAATATAATAGTATATATGTAATGTAAATGCTTAAGGGTTAAATTGACCCCAGTACATGACTGGTACTTTATTTTATCGACCCCCCCCCCCACCCCCACCCCCGTAAGGATGAAAGACAAAGCTAACCTCGGGAGGATTTGAACTCAGAATGTAAATGGCCATAACTCTATGCCACTAAGTATGTTGTCTGATGCTCTACCAATTCTGCCAATCCACCACAGCTACCTATAATACTAGTTGATAACTAGAGATAATAGTTGAATAAATCAGGTAAAGCACCCCTGAAGACGGAAAAAGTAGACAGGCATCTCTGCCGACATTTAAAAGAAAAACTATAATAATAGTCAACAATTGTTATTATAGTTATCTGCATTGTGACAACAATATTTTCAAATTTCCTAATGCTTCATAAGCCAACTAGCCCTATTAGAGATGGCAACATGAATGGATCTGTTATTTTTCTCTAAAAAAATGTTTTTCGTTCCTACCCTGCCCTTCTCCTCAATCTTTTTTCTAATTTCTGATGAAGGACTGGTGTCCAAAATGTTAAGGCTCTTTTCCTACTATGTCAAGCGTAAAACTAATAATATATTTCTTCATTGTACTGTGTCGTTTGCTTTGTTATTTCTGTTTGCCTTATGCCTACTTATATATATATATGTAAACGGTAAACAGAAATAACACAAACGGTGCAGTATATGGAAGGAATATATTAGTTTAACGCTTAAAATAACAGGAACAGTGTCTTAACATTTCGGGCGCTAACCCTTCATCAGAAGAAAGAATGAGAAATTCGAAAGATTGAAGGGATGGGCAGGGTGGAATCGCAAAAAATATTTTTAGAGAAAAATAACAGGTTCATTCATGTCAACATCTCCTGGAAAACTGTTGATGCTGGCGTTTTGTGTATGATATAATATATATATATTATATGTATATGTGTATATATATATATGTACGTATGTATGTTTTGCAAGATTCTTAATGTGAAATTGCGTGTTGAAACAAAGACTGGTCTATTTTGGGAAGGTTATGCTGCCAATAAAAACACACACACACATAAGGGGAGGGTCTCAACCTGCTAGAAGTAGCAGCTGAATCGCCTTCAAATAACACCCTAACGTCTTTTAAAAGAGGAAGGGGACATACTGTAGCATTGGGATGGAGACATAGGTATATTTTAAAAAAAATAATATGTAAAAACATTGAATATTTGTTTATGAATAACAAAAATGACAAATGACCTGTAGTAGTAGTAGTAGTAGTACCATTGCATGGTAATACTAAGTACTATGAGTAGTAGTAGTATTTGTAACAGTATATTAGCCCTAATATCTGTAGTAGTAGTAGTAGTAGTAGTAGTAGTAGCAGTAGTCATGTAGTAGTAGTAGTAGTCATAGTATGTAGTCGATGGTGATGGTGGGGTATGGTAACAGGACTGCTTTAGGTGGTGGTACAGCTGTAATAATAGTTAGCAGCAGCTGCAGTTAGTAGTAGTTATAGTAGTAGTAGTAGTAGTAGCTGGCAATGGTTGCTGTAGTAATAAGTAGTAGTAGTAGTAATCGTAGTAGCAGCAGCAGCAGTGGTGGTGGTGGTTGCTATGGTGAAGGTTGTTAACTGACGTTTGAAGAATATGCCGACAAAATGGACTTCTCCAACCAAAATGAATATTCATACTGAAATAGAAGATCGAGACGTTTCATTATTATTATTAGTGCATTAATATTATTAGTTACAGCAAAGAGTTACGGCCCTTTATTATCTGAGTTCAAATCCCGCCGAGGTTAACTTTGCCTTTCATCCTTACGGGGTCGATAAAATAAAGTACCAGTAATACACTGGAATAATTGCTGGCCTTGGGCCAAAAGTAGAAACAGTTATTACTGTTACATTAATAATTGTTTCTACTTTTGGCACAAGGCCAGCAATTACCCATTACATTACTGGTACTTTATTTTATCGACCCCGTAAGGATGAAAGGCAAAGTTGACCTTGGCGGGATGCTTTCTTATATAGACACAAGGCCAGCAATTTTGGGAGGGGAAAGTCGATTAAATTGACCGCAGTGTGTGACTGGTACTTTATTTTATTGACCCTGTAAGAATGAAAGGCAAAGTTAACCTCGACGAGATTTGAACTCAGATCATAAAGGAACGTAACTATGCTGCAAAGCATGGTGTTCGACCCTTTACGTATACTGCCAATCCACCGCCCTCACAGTTACATTAATAATGGTTTCTTTATTGGCCACAAGGGCTAACATGAAGAAAAACATTACAGATGGCACAGAGTGGTACGGGACGATACAAAGTGGGTTTTGGCCATGTAAAAAGGTTATAACACGATAGAAATAAAAAAAAATTCAAACATCAAAAATTCCCCCAAAACGGGGAAACCTCTAAGGATCACTCATGGCGAAACCCACACTAAAGACCACCAGGGCAAGCGCCCTCTCTCAGTTTTCCCACTCCTCAGTCTACAGGCGCATACTCAGAGAGAAGAGGGCCTGTTCACTCGGACCAGACTCGCCACTTTCACCCACCTTTCAACAAACTTACTAGAAGACAGCACTTGCCTCTCCACCCTAATTTTCCTCTTCAACTACTGTTACACTAATAATGGCTTCTTTATTGGCCGCAAGGGCTAACATGAAGAAAAACATTACAGGTAGCACAGAATGATACAAAGTAGGTTTTGACCATGTAAAAAAGGTTGTAACGAAAAAAAAAAGCATAGAAATGTGTAAAAACAAATTTAAAAAATAATTGTTTCTACTTTTAGCACAAGGCCAGCAATGACTCAGTGTATTACTGGTACTTTATTTTATCGACCCCGTAAGGATGAAAGGCAAAGTTAACCTCAGCGGGATTTGAACCTGTTACATTAATAATGATTTCTTTATTAGCCGCACAAGGCTCACATTAAGGAAACATTAATCCATATATGTGTAAATGTGGTTGGTGTTAGGAAGGGCATCCAGCTGTAAAAAAACCTGCCAGAGACACTTCTGTACAAGCAAGACATTCTTGCATCAATTAGAACAAAACCGTCTAACCCATGTTAGCGTGGCAGATGGACGTTAAACGATGATGATGATGATAATGATGTTATATATATATATAAATATATACACACACACTCATACATATACATACATATATATATATATATATGGAGGCACATGGCTTAGTGGTTAGAGCATTGGCCTTGCAATCGAAAGGTTGTGAGTTCAATTCTCAGACCGGGTGATGTGTTGTTTCCTTGAGCAAGACACTTTATTTCACATTGCTCCAGTTTACTCAGCTGTAGAAATGAGATGATAGGGACTGGGGTCCCTATCATTCCACTGCAAAGTGGTCGTGGAGGTGCCACGCCAAAAAAGCACCCAGCACTCACTGTAAATGAGGTTGGTGTTAGGAAGGGCATCCAGCTGTAGAAATCAAGCCAGAATCAGTTCCCGTCCCACCCTTGCAAGCAGGGAAAAAGCGGACGTAAAATGAAATGATGAAATGATGATGATGATATATATATATAAGAAAATGAGGGTTTTTTTTAAATGAAAAAAAAAAAACGAGATGTCCTACACAAGTGAAAGTATAAGGAAAAAAGATGAAATCAAAAATGCAACTGGAGTCTTTTTAAGAATATTTATTTGTTTCCTTTAGCGGATTCACAGTTCTTATGCTTTTCAAAAGTAGAATTGAGATGGAGGGTTTGTGGATTTTCTCGTTTATATATATATATATATATATATATATATATACACACAATATATTAACAAATGGAAATTATATTTATAAAACCATATTTATTTCATTATACATATTTCAAGGGCCACCAAGGTAAACTTTATATCAGTTATAAAAATATTTTGCTTGTTGTATCCCAACAAATTAAATATAACCTCTACATATATATATATATATATATATATATATATACACACACACACACATATATTCATATACTTCCTTGAACACATACGCTACTCACACATACATACATACAAACAAACACATTCACCTATTTACAGATCCCTGTAGGTTATATTGCTGTAGACACTTACCTGTTGATCTAAATCTTTCATTGTTTTACAAACAAATTTTGGAATTATGACCTGCAAAATTAAGTATAAAAATGAAATACATTAACTTTTCATTCACAATTTCATGGCATAAAAATATCAATCTATTGGGTCGTCAAGTATGAAATTTGTAGAAATTTGTAGAAAAAAAAACAAATTTCTACAAATTTCATAATTGACAACTCAATATATATATACAACTCAATATATATATATACAAATAAAATTATCGAGAATCGGAACTTCGGCCCACGAAATAACGAAAAACAATCTTCGAAATGTGCGGCAAAGTGCTCAATGGTTCGGATGAATCAGAGCTATAACTAACGTTTAATACCAACACTGCTGAGACGATGCTTAAACAATCATTCGCACAGCCAAAAATACGATCAAGTAATTCGGGTCAAACAAATATAAAAATATATATGATTGAAAAATATATATGATTGAAAAGTATGTGTGTGTGAATGTATGCGTGTGTAAAAGGAAGGAAGGGGATGGTGACAAAACTATAGTAAAACAGCGGGTGGTGTTACATTTGCTACGCTGTATGTATGTGCATGTGTGTTTGTGTAAATGTATGTGTGTGTGTGTGTGTGCGTGCGTGTTTGTTTGAATGTATGTGTGTGTTTGTGTGAGTGTATGTGTGTTTGTGTGAATGTATGTGTGTATTTGTGGGAATGTATGTATGTGTGTGTTTGTGTGAATGTATGTGTGTATTTGTGGGAATATATGTATGTATGTGTTTGTGTGAATGTATGTGTGTTTGTGTGAATGTATGTGTGTATTTGTGGGAATGTATGTATGTGTGTGTTTGTGTGAATGTATGTATGTGTGTGTTTGTGTGAATGTATGTGTGTGTGTTTGTGTGAATGTATGTGTGTTTGTGTGAATGTATGTGTGTGTGTTTGTGTGAATGTATGTGTGTGTGTTTGTGTGAATGTAAGTGTGTGTTTGTGTGAATGTATGTGTGTGTGTTTGTGTGAATGTATGTGTGTGTGTTTGTGTGAATGTATGTATGTGTGTATTTGTGGGAATGTATGTATGTGTGTGTTTGTGTGAATGTATGTGTGTGTGTTTGTGTGAATGTATGTGTGTGTGTTTGTGTGAATGTATGTGTGTGTGTTTGTGTGAATGTATGTGTGTGTGTTTGTGTGAATGTATGTGTGTGTGTTTGTGTGAATGTGTGTGTTTGTGTGAATGTAAGTGTGTGTTTGTGTGAATGTAAGTGTGTGTTTGTGTGAATGTATGTGTGTGTGTTTGTGTGAATGTATGTGTGTTTGTGTGAATGTATATGTGTGTGTTTGTGTGAATGTATGTGTGTGTGTTTGTGTGAATGTATGTGTGTGTGTTTGTGTGAATGTATGTGTGTGTGTTTGTGTGAATGTATGTGTGTGTGTTTGTGTGAATGTATGTGTGTTTGTGTGAATGTATGTGTGTGTGTTTGTGTGAATGTATGTGTGTATTTGTGGGAATGTATGTGTGTGTGTTTGTGTGAATGTATGTGTGTATTTGTGGGAATGTATGTGTGTGTGTTTGTGTGAATGTATGTGTGTGTGTTTGTGTGAATGTATGTGTGTTTGTGTGAATGTATATGTGTGTGTTTGTGTGAATGTATGTGTGTGTGTTTGTGTGAATGTATGTGTGTGTGTTTGTGTGAATGTATGTGTGTGTGTTTGTGTGAATGTATGTGTGTGTGTGTTTGTGTGAATGTATGTGTGTTTGTGTGAATGTATGTGTGTTTGTGTGAATGTATGTGTGTATTTGTGGGAATGTATGTGTGTGTGTTTGTGTGAATGTATGTGTGTGTGTTTGTGTGAATGTATGTGTGTATTTGTGGGAATGTATGTGTGTGTGTTTGTGTGAATGTATGTATGTATGTGTGTTTGTGTGAATGTATGTGTGTATTTGTGTGAATGTATGTGTGTGTGTTTGTGTGAATGTATGTGTGTGTGTTTGTGTGAATGTATGTATGTGTGTGTTTGTGTGAAAGTATGTGTGTGTGTGTTTGTGTGAATGTATGTGTGTGTGTTTGTGTGAATGTATGTGTGTGTCTTTGTGTGAATGTATGTGTGTGTGTTTGTGTGAATGTATGTGTGTATTTGTGGGAATGTATGTATGTGTGTGTGTGTGTGTGAATGTGTGTGTTTGTGTGAATGTATGTGTGTATTTGTGTGAATGTATGCGTGTGTGTTTGTGTGAATGTATGTGTGTGTTTGTGTGAATGTATGTGTGTGTGTTTGTGTGAATGTATGTGTGTATTTGTGGGAATGTATGTATGTGTGTGTTTGTGTGAATGTATGTGTGTGTGTGTTTGTGTGAATGTATGTGTGTGTGTTTGTGTGAATGTATGTGTGTGTGTTTGTGTGAATGTATGTGTGTATTTGTGGGAATGTATGTATGTGTGTGTGTGTGAATGTGTGTGTTTGTGTGAATGTATGTGTGTATTTGTGGGAATGTATGTGTATTTGTGGGAATGTATGTGTGTGTTTGAGTGAGAGAATTAGGTGAGAGTATTCTGGCCAGATAGTGCCAGCTTAAATACAAAAGGGTTAGATAAATCTCTATTCCTAAGTATTGTGAATAAGGAAGAGACTGAACACATGATGGGATGGTCATGTTTAGAAAGCATTTGATAATAAGTCTATCAACCCAATCAGCAATGAAAACACTGAGACTAACCAACAACAACAACATCAACAACTTACGTTCTGTGCGCAGCTGGCTTTCTCTAACTTTGGATTCAGTTGCCAAGGAATATCAGCCAAAGCTAAAAGAGACAAAATATGGATGATTTCAGAGACAACAACAACAGTAATAGACGTAAAGAGAGGGTGACAAATAAGAGGTAGACAGAGTAAAAGATATATAGAGAAGGTAAGAAGTATGAAGTAGATAGAGTAATAAAAGTAAAGAGAGTGTGAGAAATAAGAGGTAGATAGAGTAATAGAAGTAAAGAGAGGGTGAGAAATAAGAGGTAGATAGAGTAATAGAAGTAAAGAGAGGGAGAGAAATAAGAGGTAGATAGAGTAATAGAAGTAAAGAGAGGGGGAGAAATAAGAGGTAGATAGAGTAATAGAAGTAAAGAGGGGAGAAATAAGAGGCTGAGAGAGTAATAGAAGTAAGAGAAGTAAAGAGAGGGTGAGAAATAAGAGGGAGATAGAGTAATAGAAGTAATAGAAGTAAAGAGAGGGTGAGAAATAAGAGGGAGATAGAGTAATAGAAGTAAAGAGAGGTTGAGATACACACAGTATTTGTTTCTACTTTTGGCACAAGGCCAGCAATTATCTCAGTGTATTACTGGTACTTTATTTTATCAACCCCGTAAGGATGAAAGGCAAAGTTAACCTCGGCGGGATTTGAACTCAGATCATAAAGGGACGTAACTCTATGCTTCAAAGCATGGTGTCCGACTCTCTACCGATACTGCCAATCCACCGCCCTTCCTAATAATAATTGTTTCTACTTTTGGCACAAGGCCAGCAATTATCTCAGTGTATTACTGGTACTTTATTTTATCAACCCCGTAAGGATGAAAGGCAAAGCTAATCTCGGCGGGATATGAACTCAGAACGTAAAGGGCCATAACTATGCCGCTAAGCATCTTGTCTGACGCTCTACCAATTCTGCCAATCCACCACAGCTACCTATAATATTAGTTGATAACTGGAGATAATAGTTGAATAAATCAGGTAAAGCACCCCTGAAGGCGGAAAAACTGGACAACAAAGCGTGTTGTCTGACGCTCTACCGATTCTTAATCCGGCATAATAATAATAATAATATTTGATTCGTTAGTGAACCAAATGCTATGCATTGTTTTTGATGACTATCATCATCTATTTGTTCAACAGTAGTAGCATTGAGGAACAGTCAACATGTTTCTGGGTCATATCCCTTCATCAGGACTGTATACCTCTTTGCTGCTCGATTGAACTGAGAGTAACTAACAAAGATGAACTTACGTGATTTCGTATTAGGGACTAGTCTTGAAATATTGTCATCGGAACTATACGAGGATAAGTTGGGATTGCTGGCTGCCAATGTTGGATTCATAACATAAGGCAAAGCATGTTCTACAGGTGTTCTGGAAAACAAAAAAAAACAAAAACAAAAGAAATTTAATTCCAAAAGAGAAGAAACCGGAATATTTTTCTCTGAGAATTCCTTACCCCTTTAGCATTTACATTACTCTATATTTATTATTTATACTTAGCTGAAAAAATGAGTACCAACAATAGCTGGGGCTTTCACCCTGCAATGGACTAGCATCCTGTCCAAGGAGGAGTCTTGTACTCTCAGTCACTTTATGCCATGAAACCAGGATAAGCACTGGCCAAATGAGCCTTCTGGCTTAAAACAGACTTTAGATATTTACTAGATATTTTGTAGTAAAGGCTTTACTTCACATAATTATCTCACATAATATCGAATCTACGAGATTTTGATATAATTTATTTTGAGAACAATACCCTAACATCAGTATGAGTGGCCGGTTACAACCGGTTTGAACAGAAAGAAGTGAGAGAATTCTGACCGGATATGGCCAGTTTAAATGCTAAAGGGTTACACTCTAAAGAAGGGAATTTTAAGCCCCAAAATATTAGGACAAAAGAAATAACGGCAAAAAGAAAAAAAAAAAAATTACTAGGTAACTAACTTTTTTGTTACATCCATCTTATCGTCCATTTTGCATTGTTTAGCCTTATATCACTTTCCACATTGTATATATATGTATATACAATGCTTCAAGCAAACTACAACATTTTATTAAAAAAAACAGTAATAATAATTGTTTCTACACTTGGAACAAGGCCAGCAATTTGAGAGGAAGGAATAGGTTGATGATATCAACCCCAGTACTTGACTGGTACATTATTTTATTGACCCTGGAAGGATAAAAGGCAAAGCTAACTGTGGCAGAACAACAAAAAGACAATAATAATAATTGTTTCTACACTTGTTAGTACAAGGCCAGCAATTTGAAGGGAAGGAGTAAGTTGATTATATCAGTTCCATGTGAGCAAATCAAGGTCTTCTGACCTGTCCTCTCACAAAGAGACTGTCCATCCTACCCATGCTAGGTTGGAAGATGGACGTTAAATTATAATGATGATGATGATGATAATAACAACCACAGTACATGACTGGTACATTATTCTATTGACCCTGGAAGGATAAAAGACAAAGCTAACTTTGGCAGGATTTGAACTCTCAATATTAAATGCTGCAAGACATTTTATTTTTGTTCAATGCGCTAACAATTCTGCCAATCCATAATAATAATAATAATTGTGTCTTATTTAGGCACAAGTCCGGCAATTTTGGTGGAGAAGAAACTCGATTAAATCGACCCCAGTGCATTACTGATACTTTATTTTATCAACCCTTTAAGGATGAAAGGCAAAGCTAACATCGGTGGGATTTGAACTCAGAATATAAAGAGCCATAACCATACACACAATGTATGCTCTACCAATACTACCAATGCCCTGCCATGCTGATGATGATTATCATCATCATAATGATGATGATCATGATGATGCCGATGATCTAAATCTGATGAAATAACAAAATAATTGTTTCTACTGTTGGCAGAAGGCCAACGATTTGAAGGGAAGGGTAAAGTCGATTACACCAAACCTAGTGCATTACTGGTACTTTATTTTATCAATCCCATAAAGATGAAAGACAAAGCTAGCATCGACAGGATTTGAACTCAGAACTTGTTTTTAGAAGTGCAGTTACTCTGAGAGACAAAGATGGCATTTATGTGCTCTGGGAAAACAAAGCGTCATAAACCAAGACATATTAAATAAAATAGATGGCGAATTGGCAGAGTTGTTAGAACATCGGATAGAATGCTTTATGATATTTGTTCTGGTTCTCTTTGCTCTCCGAGTTCAAATCCTACCGAGGTCAACTTTGCCTTTCATCCTTTCACGGTTGATAAAAAAAGTACCAGTCAAATACTTCGGTCGATTCTTCTTCTCTCTGGAAGAAATCTGCTGTATTCAGGCCTGGAATATGCCTGGAATATGCCCAAGAAACGCCATATGTCAATACGACGCCCCTACGAATCTATCAGGAGTTATGGGAGACCATATATACATACATACATTAAATAAAATAGAAATGACAAGAGGTGACATACAAGCATAATCTTGACTGCGAGGTCGTTGAGGACAGTACAGGATGGGAAGAGATTTCTTCTGTCCGAGAATAGTTCATGTTTGATTTAGACAGGCTGACCATCTTGAAACACAGCAGCATATTGTTAATATCTCTGAAAGAGAAAAAGGAAGGCATAAGAAACAACAACAATTTAGGGAGCTGCTACACAATTGCCTCATCTGCTTTACATACATTTCTGCACTTAACAAAGTGTACTGGATCTAATTTATCATAACACCAGTATTACCAAGGTTGTCAGGTTTTTGACACACTTATAGGATCCTCTTTATCCTTTGTTTGGCAAGTCTTCTATGGCTGGGTATCTTTCCTATTGCCAGCTACTTTACAGAGGGCACTGGGTTTGTTTCATTGCAGCAACAGTACTAAAATGTTTGTAGTGTCTTTGATCTTTGATGCAACTATATGACAGCACATACATAAACACTAAAAAGTCTAAAGTATGTCTTCAGTTCAGAGGCTCATTGGGCCAGTGCTTACCCCGGTCCCATGGCATTAAGCGACTGAGAGTACAAGACTAACCCCTGGATAGGTCACCAGCCAATCGCTGGGTTAAACCCCCAGCTATTGCTGGTACTCCTTTTCAGCTGAGTATACTGGAGCAACGTAAAATGAAGTGTTTTGCTCAAGAAGACAACACACAGCCCAGTCCAGGAATTGAACCCATGACACTATGATTGTAAGTCCAACATCCTTACCAAGAGGCCACATACCTCCACACATACATACACACACACACACACACATATATATACATCACATATATATATATATATATATATATATACACACATCACATATATATATATACACACTCATCACATATATATACACACACACATACACACATATATATACAGACACACATACACACATATATATACACACACATACATATACACACACATATATATATATACATATACAAGTGTGTGTGTTTGTTTATAAAAACAAAGCAAAAACAGAAATACAAAGAGACATAAAGTGTTACAGCATTTGTAACGGTCACTAACCCGATAACA
>OZ024757.1:26886453-26891453 GCA_964016885.1 Eledone cirrhosa
TCTGAAAAAGTCAATACCGTTTATGATGTTTGTATTTCACAATAAAAGCATCCAGCCCACACTGTAAGGTGGCCATGTAGGTGTCCTGACAAAAAGCATCCAGCCCACACTGTAAGGTGGCTATGCAGGTGTCATGACACAAAGCATCCAGCCCACACTGTAAGGTGGCCATGTAGGTGTCATGACAAAAAGCATCCAGCCCACACTGTAAGGTGGCCATGTAGGTGTCATGACAAAAAGCACCCAGCCCACACTGTAAGGTGGCCATGTAGGTGTCACGACTAAAAGCACCCAGCCCACACTGTAAGGTGGTCATGTAGGTGTCACGACAAAAAAGCACCCAGTCCACACTGTAAATGTGGTTGGTTTTATGAAGGGCATCTAGCTGTAGAAATCTAGCCAGAAACAGTTCTATATGAGCAGGACATGGTCACCTGACCCGACTTGCCTCTAATGGAACAACCTGTCTAACCCAAGCTAGTCTGGAAAGATGGATGGTTAAATGATAATGATGATGATGATGATATTTCAAAGAAAATACAAATTACCCTATTTCCCGGCATCGAAGACGCTACATTTTCCCTAAAATAAGTCTAAAAAATCTATCATTCGTCCTGGAGGCCGAAGGTTGTTTAATATTTTTGTTCAAATTTTTGATTGTCAAAATTAGGGTGCATCCTTGATTCAGCGCCAGGAAATATGGTAATTTTGACACTTGTCATATCTGGGGCAGAGTGAAAAAGAAAAAAATACAGGAGTATGGAAATTTCTTTTTTTTTAAAATTACATAACAGGTTTGAGTGATGTTGCTTTTGCTGTTGTCATTGTTGCTGTTCTGTCCTAATTCAGCCTTGACCTATTTAACCTTTGGTTAAAGTATTCCAGCCAGTTTTATCATCTCTTCTTATCTTTCTTGTTTTTTTTTCTAGGTGCAGTGAGGGGGAAGGGTGATATAAATGAAGGTGGTGTAGGTAGTGGTGGTGGTTTAATGGTAATGGTGGTGGTGGTGGTGTTGATGGTAATGGCAGGTGACAATGATAATGATGATGATGATGGTAATGAGATTGGTGACAATGGTGATGATAGTAATGATGGTGGTGACGGTGGTCGTGATGCTGATGGTGATTGTAACCAGGCTGGTAACTATGGTAATGGTGATGGTAATGGTGGTGACGACGGTAGTAGTGAATTTTAATTAGTAAGCAAAATTATGCGAGTCAGTGTGTGGAACAGTTGGAGTGGGGTAGATGGCCTGATTAAGGATGTATGTGTGTGGAGGAGGTCTGGAGTTCTACTTCTTGTTGGTTTTAATTTCCCTTGTAATCGTATACTAATTACAAGCCACACACAGAGTGGACCCTGTGCCAGAGAAAAGGTCAAAAGAATTTCATGAGCATTTCTTCATCTGAGGAAGATGACAAGCTAATAAAAATGTTTAATAGTATACATACATACATACATACATACATATATATATACGTACATACATATCAAGTTTAAAACTAATAATATATTTCTTCACTGTGTCGTTTTTTGTTTGCTTTTTGCATATATATATATATATATATATATATATATATAAGTTTTAATATAGATGAGATTCTACAGGACTAGAACTGTTTCATTCTTTAGAAATCATAAAGAATGAAACAGTTCTAGTCCTGTAGAATCTCATCTATATTAAAACTTTTATACTCTGCAATGTATTGAGTACCTTACTTACTGTGGTTACCTCCGATTCAACCCGGAATAACGTATATATATATATATATACACATATATACATATATATATACATAAATATATGTGTAGTGAAGGCATGTGGCTGAGTGGTTAGAGAATTGGATTCACAATCGTGAGATTGTTGGTTCGATTCCTGGACCGAGCGATGCATTATGTCCTTGAGCAAGACACTTTATTTCATGCTGCTCCTTTTACATGGAGTTACGACTGATAGATAGTACTAGGAAAAACCAATGGAAACATTGTTTCCTTGGTCCGATTTGACGAAAGTCGATCGACTGTCTATATACACACATATATACACATATATATTTAAAAAAAGGAAAAGAATGACTTCACTTGTAGTTCTAAACAATTTGATTTAATTTTATAATATTATGATTTGGTAGATCTCAGTTTTTTGGGGATCGAAAAGGCACCGTGTTTATTGACTATCTTCAAAAGGGCCACAACATCAATGGAGAGTACTCTGCCAACTTGCTTAGGCAGATACCATTGTGTGGGTCCCTGTATGCTGTTAGAGGTGTATAAAAAGGGTTGGTGAGAGGATGGGCATTCTGTCATAGAATAGTTTCTCAGAAAACACATCAAATCTATGGCAGCATTGGAAGGTGGACGTATAAAGATGGACATACAAAGATTGACATACAATGATGGACATACAATGGACATACACTGATGGACATACAATAATGGACATACAATAATGGACATTCACTGATGGACATACAAAGGTGGACATACAATGATAGACATATAATGAACACACACTGATAGACATACAATGATGGACATACAACGATGGACATACAACGATGGACATACAACGATGGACATACAATGATGGACATAAAGGAGGGGAGGAAGTGGATGAGGAAGAGAAAGAAAGAAGAAGAACAACAAAGAGAAACACAAAGAAAAAAACAACATGAAAGAAACTGTATTGATCCAACTGTGTTGGACAAAAAATGATTTTTACATGTTCTGGAAACTTTCACACACAACCCTCATCCCTTCCCTCTCTCTCCTCTTCTGATCCCTTTGCCTTTCACTCCTATCTATCTACCTCACATTTTCATTCTGCTCTCTCTCTCTTCTGCTCTCTCACCCCCCTCTCTCTTTCCCTTTCTAATCTGTTATTTCCACCTTTCTCTTTATATATATATATATATATATATATATATATATATATATATCAGTACATCTGCATTATGTCCCCTTCCTTCTCTCTCCCCCTCTCTCTTGTTTCTACTTTATTCCCCCCCCCCTCTCTCTGTTCTACGGTATATATATATATATATATATATATATATATATATATATCTGTTCTCTCTCTCTCTCTCTGTTTTCTACTGTCTCTCTCTGTTCTACTGTATCTCTCTCTCTCTCTCTCTGTTCTACTGTATCTCTCTCTCTCTCTCTCTCTGTTCTACTGTATCTCTCTCTCTCTCTCTCTGTTCTACTGTATCTCTCTCTCTCTCTCTCTGTTCTACTGTATCTCTCTCTCTCTCTCTCCCTCTCTGTTCTACTGTATCTCTCTCTCTCTGTTCTACTGTATCTCTCTCTCTCTCTGTTCTACTGTATCTCGCTCTCTCTTTCCCTCTCTGTTCTACTGTATCTCTCTCTCTCTCTCTGTTCTATTGTATCTCTCTCTCTCTCTCTCTCTCTCTGTTCTACTGTATCTCTCTCTCTCTCTCTCCCTCTCTGTTCTACTGTATCTCTCTCTACTAATCATTTACAAATTATAGGAATTAAAATATCTTTGAAAGATATTTTCCATAAATTCAATACTTATTGATTAGAGGAGGAGGCCATAGTTAATTATTGATCTTACACACAAATACACACATATACATACACACATACACTCACATACGTGTACATGTAATATACGTTTTGTATTTAGACACACACGCACACACACACATATGTATATACAAACACACATCCATGTATATATATATATATATATATACACATATACACATGGAGATGTGTGTATATACACTTACACACACACACACACACACACACATATACACACTTATATGCATGTGGATGTGTGTATACATACACATACACATGTATGTGAGTGTATGTATACACATGTACACATACACACACATATATGTGTGTGTGTATATACATACATATATTAAGAATAATGAAACAAAACAGGCACTTCCATAGACACACACGCGCACGCACATGAAATGTGTGTATATATGCATGAGTATGAATGTGTGTATGTGTGTGTGTGTGAACGTGTGTGTGAATGAATGTGTGTGTAAGCTGTTGAGTAGTGTTGGGTCAATGCTGCACTAGAGGACCTTTGGTACACAGATAAACACACAAATGCTTCTAATCAACTACCACTGACCATTTATGCACATGTGGATGTGTGTATGTGTGTCTGTGTGAGTGTGCGTGTCTATGTGTGTGTGAGTGAGTGTGTGTGTCTGTGTGTGTCTGTGTCTGTATCTATGTGTATGTGTGAGTGTGTGTGTCTGTATGTGTGTGTGTGAGTGTGTGTGTGTGTGTGAGTGTGTGTGTCTGTATGTGTGTGTGTATGTATGGGTGGGTGTGAGTGTGTGTGTCTGTATGTGTGTGTGAGTGTGTGTATGTATGTATGTATGTATGTATGTATGTATGTGTAGCTATGTATGTATGTGTAGCTATGTTTGCATACATGTATGTATGTAGCTATGTATCTATGCGTGCATATGTATCTATGTATGCATAGGTATGTAGGTATGTGTGCAGCTATGTATGCGTGCATATGTAGCTATGCATACATATGTAGGTATGTGTGCAGCTATGTATGCGTGCATATGTATCTATGTATGCATAGGTATGTAGGTATGTGTGCAGCTATGTATGCGTGCATATGTAGCTAAGCATACATATGTAGGTATGTGTGCAGCTATGTATGCGTGCATATGTAGCTATGCATGCATATGTAGGTATGTGTGTACCTATGTATGCATATGTAGCTGTGTATGCATGTGTATATAGGTATGTAGGTAGGTGTGTAGCTATGTATGCATGTGTAGCTGTGTATGCATGTGTATGTAGGTATGTGTGTAGCTATGTATGCATATGTAGCTGTGTATGCATGTGTATATAGGTATGTAGGTATGTGTGTAGCTATGTATGCATATGTAGCTGTGTATGCATGTGTATATAGGTATGTAGGTAGGTGTGTAGCTATGTATGCATGTGTAGCTGTGTATGCATGTGTATATAGGTATGTAGGT
>OZ024757.1:26896453-26901453 GCA_964016885.1 Eledone cirrhosa
GTCTGTCACTAGCAACTTTAGATTGCCTGTTACCTGTGACCTGTCACTAGCAACTTTCGACTGCATTGCCTGTTTTATGTCCTGTCACTAGCAATTTTAGATCGCATTGCCTGTTAGCTATGTGATATTACAAGCAACTTTAGATTGCATTGCCTGTAACCTATGTCCTATCACTAGCAACTTTAGACTACATTGCCTGTTTTATGTCCTGCCACTAGCAACTTTAGATTGCTTTGCTTGTTTCCCATGTTATATTACAAGCAACTTTAGATTGCCTATAATCTATGTCCTGTCACTAGCAACTTTAGATTGTGTTGCCTATATCCTATCATGAGCAACTCTAGATTGCCTGTTACTTATGTTTGTCCCCAGCAACTTTAGGTTATATTGCCTGAGCCCTGTTCCTCAGCAAATTTAAAGGGCTTCCAAGACTGGAGAAATTGATGCCTTTCAGTTTCAATTGTTGCAGGACCACTCCTGAGTAGGAGAGACTAGGAATAAGGGGTAGAACTGCGCCCAGTGAGGGATGGGGCTTGAACACAACATGGGTGCTAAAAGGAGGAGAGACAAGTAAGTCAAGAAAGTAGATGTTGCATGAAACTAAGTAGGCTCCGAGGAGCAGAGGACATTGTAGTAGAGGTAGAAGAACCAAAGGGAGGCGACGAGCATGTCTGTGGGCCATAGAAACCCTGCTGTTTGAACAAGGGTCTGTCTAGTCAGCAGTTTCATGGGTGGTCCATGAATCAAAGGCAGAAATAATCAATCACCCAACTAAAAATTCATTAATCATCATTATTGTAGTTGTCAATATCCCCCACCCAACTCACAATCCACCTCTGTAAGTGTTACAGTGGCGTAGGGGGGGAGGACTCCCTCCACACACACTCCATCACTATCCAAATTTGGAAGAGTTGTATAGTGGAGTGAGAGCCCTCCTCCCCCGCCTTTGTTACCAGCAAAATCTGTGGGGGGCTCTTCCTCCCACACCCCATGTCAGAAGGAAGTAATAATTGGTGGTAAAGTGCAATTGTGGTGGTTTACAACTGGCATTTTAAACCTTGTAATGAGGGTGTGTGGTGGAGAAGGGGGGTGATTAATGGATGGGGGCAAAATGTTGTTACCCCCTTCAATATCGCAATGAAAACTATTTTAATTAAAGTAGAGGAGAAGAGAGGCAAGCCCCAATATTAGAAATGTAATATGTTTATCTAAACTCAACTCATGTGTGACCAACCAACCATACATATACACACACAAAATCTCACATATACATACATGTGTGTGTGCGGAAATGATTCTAGAAAATATGGTTGCTTATATATATATATATATATATATATATATATATATATACACACACACACACATATATATATATGTGTGTATATATGTATGTAAAAGGTAAACAGAAATAACAACACAATCGGTACAGTATATGGAAGGGATATATTAGGTTAACGCTTGATATAGCAGGAAGAGGGTCTTAACGTTTCGGACGCTAGTCCTTCATCAGAAGAAAGAATGAGAAATAAGATACCTGGAATTGGAAAAAATGTCTTTAGATAAAAATAACAGGTCCATTCATGTTGACATCTCTTGTGTGTGTATATATATATATCATATTTAATATAGAAATTGCTTCTACAGGACTAGAACTGTTTCATTCAAAAGAAATCATCAGGAAAGCCGACTGTCCTTGTAAAACTGTTGTATTGAGTACCTTACTAACTGTGGTTACTCCCAATTGAACCTAGGACACATATATACACACACACATATATATATACAGGGTGTCCCAAAATGTGTGCACACATTTATTAGAATGCTGTTGAAGTGTATATACGTTTTTTGGGGACACCATATATATATATATATATATATATATATATATATATATATATATATATATATATGCATGTGTGTGTAAAGGGCAGCAGTGAAACATGTCTGAGAGGAGTGCATTGTTTAAAATTTTTCCAAAAGATTTGGATCAGCTCAGGCTATAGGAGTTCTCTCTCTTGTTTGCTTCTCGTGATCTGAACACTTTTAAAGGGAGTTTCAGTATGCGTGTGTGTGTGTATTTATGTGCATGTATGTATGTGATTGTGCTTATATTTGTGGATGTGTGTATATTTGTTTCTGTGTGTATGTATACGTCTTTCTGTTTGTGTATGTATGTATGGATATTTGGGTGTGTGTGTAGGTATATATATATATATATATATATATATATATTAGTGGATGCATGTACATTGTGTTTGTGTGTATATATATGTGTATATATACATGTGTATGTGTATGATTGACAAATGCCAACCAATATGTCAACACACCCCAAACTCCTTGACTACCCCCCCCCCCAATGTCAGATTAAGACTGATAGAATTAAAATTGTAGTGTGTATGTGTTGCCCTGTATATGTATTACATAGTTAGTGTCTGTGTGCGTTATGATGTGTATGTATGTGTTTTGCTATAAGTGTATATGTTGTAGTCTGTGTATGATGTGCTGTGTTTGTGTGTGTGTGTGTATGTGTTGCCCTGTATATGTATTACATAGTGAGTGTCTGTGTGTTTTGCGATGTGTGTTTGTGCTGTGTATGTATGTGTTTTGCTATGTGTATATGTTGTAGTCTGTGTATGATGTGCTGTGTTTGTGTGTGTGTATGTGTTGCCCTGTATATGTATTACATAGTGAGTGGATGTGTGTTTTGTGATGTGTGTTTGTGCTGTGTATGTATGTGTTTTGCTATATGTGTATATGTTGTAGTCTGTGAATGATGTGCTGTCTTTGAGTGTGTGTGTATGATGTGCTGTGTGCAGGTGTGTCTGATGTGCCATGTTTGTGTGTGTGTGTAAATAAGAGTATGATGCACTGTGTTTGTGTGTGCGTGTATGTATATAAGGGTATGATACCCTGTAATTGTGTGTGCGTGTGTGTGTGAGTGTCACTAATTATTTCACCTAGAAATAATTACAAGATTAAGGATGGTTAAAATAGTGCAGACATGTGAGAGAGAGAGAGTGAGAGAGGGACAGAGACAGTCAGAGTGAGGGAGGGAGAGAGAGCAAGAGAAGGACAGACAGACAGTGAGAGATTATAGGTTTTGTTGTTGTTGTTGTTGTTCAGCACTCAGCCACAGACATACATCTGACAGATGTCCAGATCTCCAGATGTCCCAACCATAACAATCCCAACTTTTACTCGGAAAATGTATCTCTCCAACCAGAACTACAGCATCTAACGTGCTCCATTTCTAAGACTGTAGAGTGTAATTTGAAGGGTATTTGGTTGCTATTTTTAGCAGATCAAGCAATGACCACAGAGTATTTTTCTTTTGTTTGTTTGTTTGTTTGAGAGAGAAAGAGAGAGAATGTGAGAGAGGAGTAACGAGAAAGAGAGGAGAGAACCATAAAGTGAATGGGAGAGAGAGAGAGAGAGAGAGAGAGAAAGAGAGTGACAGAATTGGTAGAGAAAAAAGAAAAAACAGATGATGATGATGAGTCTATTTGCTAACGAGGAGATATCGGATTAATTAGCTCTGTTGGCATGGAGATATAACTGTGATCTGTTTCATATGTAATTACATTTCTATTCCTTAGAACACAAAATACACAAACAGACGTTGCAGGAGAGGTGAGAGGTTGAGAGGGATAGGGGTGGGGTTATGACCAGTAGAATACAACACTGGATGTATTACTGTTTATCACTAAATCTGTTTGGAAGTACGTGGCCTAGTGGTAAGGGTGTTGGACTTATGACCATTATGATGTGGGATCAACTCCTGGATTGACTTGTGTGTTGCGTTATTGAGCAAAACACTTCGTTTCGTTTCATGTTGCTCCAGTATACTCAACTGAAAATGAGTACTAGCTCTAGCTGGGGGAGTTTAACCCTGTGATGGACTGGCGTCCTGTCCTGGGGGGAGTAGTGTACTCTCAGTCGCTTAATGCCATGGAAACCAGGATAAACACCGACCTGATGAGCCTCAAGGTTTGAGACAGACTTTAGACAACATTTGTTTATTCTGTTACTGGTTTCGGTCATTAGACTACGACCATGTTGGTGCAATGTCTTGAAGAAGAAGAAGAACAACAACAACAATATCCAGAGCAAAGGAAATTTACAGCTCACACCTCTGTAGGTTTAGCTGGCCTTCTACAAGATTACATCTCATAGAAGGTCTCATGAGTATTTTAAGGATAGATTCACAAGTCCTCTTATGTTTCAGTTTACACCTCTGCAAGTTTAGCTGACCTTATGTTACAGCCCACAACTCTGTGTGGGTTTAGCTTGCCTCATACAACATTTCTGGGATACTTTAATAATAGAGCCCACCAGTCCTACCATGTTACAGCTCACACCTATATAGGTTTAGTTGGCCTCCTATGAGCTTGCATCTCAGATTTTGGAGAGGTTTTAATGATAAGATCACCAGTCCTATCATGTTACAGCTCACACCTATATAGGTTTAGTTGGCCTCCTATGAGCTTGCATCTCAGATTTTGGAGGGGTTTTAATGATAAGATCACCAATCCTATCATGTTACAGCTCACACCTATATAGGTTTAGTTGGCCTCCTATGAGCTTGCATCTCAGATTTTGGAGGGGTTTTAATGATAGGATCACCAGTCCTACCATGTTACAGCTCACACCTATATAGGTTTAGTTGGCCTCCTATGAGCTTGCATCTCAGATTTTGGAGGGGTTTTAATGATAAGATCACCAGTCCTATCATGCTGTTACAGCTCACACCTATATAGGTTTAGTTGGCCTCCTATGAACTTGCATCTCAGATTTTGGAGGGGTTTTAATGATAAGATCACCAGTCCTACCATGTTACAGCTCACACCTATATAGGTTTAGTTGACCTCCTATGAGCCTGCATCTCAGATTTTGGAGGGGTTTTAATGATAAGATCACCAGTCCAATCATGCTGTTACAGATCACACCTATATAGGTTTAGTTGACCTCCTATGAGCTTGCATCTCAGATTTTGG
>OZ024757.1:26906453-26913953 GCA_964016885.1 Eledone cirrhosa
AGAAGAATGATTTTTAACCCTTTAGCATTTACATTACTCTCTATATATTATTGTATTTTTGTGGTAAAGGCTTTGATCATCATCATCATCATCATCATTGTTGTTTAACATCCATCTTCCACGCTAGCATGGGTTGGACGGGTTTGTCCCACCTGAGGCGAGATTGGTCGGAAGACCATGTCTCAATCGTACAGAACTGTTTCTGGCAGGTTTTCTTCTACGGCTGGATGCCCTTCCTAACACCAACCACATTTACAGTGTGGACTGGGAGCCTTTTTACCATGTCTCCTACACAACCACTTTACAGTGTGGACTGGGTGCTTTTTGTTGTGTCACCTACACAACCACTTTACAGTGGACGGAAATGGTAGGATGGAGTAGGGGGTGCGGCGTGTATATTGGGTTAAGAGGTGCCTACTGACTGTAGGCTTAAGTTTGTATGCAAGGGAAGGTGGGTCTTCTGTATAACAGCTTTATCTCACATACTATCGAATCTACGAGATTTTGATGTTATCTATTTTGAGAACAATACCTTAATGTCAGTGTGAGTGGCCGATTACAGCCGGTTTGAGCAGAAAGAGGTGAGTGAAATATGGCCGGATATGGCCGGTTTAAATGCGAAAGGGTTAATTTAGGCACCAGGCCAACCATGTGTGAGGAAGGGAATGTTGATGTTGGAGATCACCTTCTGACGAGTTGATAGGTTTGATGCTGAGTGGTTCATGGGTGGAATGAAGATCAGTGCTGCAAAGACTGAGACACTTGTCCTCTCAAGGAAGCCTGTGCAGTGCACTCTACATGTGAATGGGGTTCCACTGAAGCAAGTGGAGAACCATGTTCACGAGTGATGGAAGGCAGGAGCTGGTGCAGTAATGCACCAGGTTCATCATTCAGTAATCAGAAGGGAAGTAGGTGTAAAAGCCAAACTTGCTATCTTCAATTCAGTATTTGTGCCAACTCTTACTTATGGTCATGAATCTTGGGTAATGACTAAAAGAATACGATCATGAATACAAGTGGCTGAAATGGGATTCCTCCGAAGGGTCTTTGGAGTAATGTTACTCTATAGAGTGCATAATTTGGAGATCAGAGAGTTGCTCCAGGTAGAGCCACTACTTCTCCAAAATGAGAGATCACAGCTCTGATATTAAGGACATGTGGTTAGAATGGCCCAGGAAAGAATCACTGGACAGATTTTATGAGCAAAACCAACTGGCAGGAGATCCAAGAGCAGACTCCAAGCAAGATGGTTGGATAACATCCATAAGCTTGGCGGGTCATGCTTGGGGATCCAGCTGGATCAGTTGGAGACGGTTGCTTCTGGAGGGAACCGCTGGAAGGAATGTCTGAGGACTCTGCCTCCACGACCCTCTCAGGAATAAGTGGATGAAGAAGAAGGAGAAGAAGAAGATGCCTTTATTGTTGCAGTTGAGATCAAGTGATACCTGTCACATGAAGTGTCTTAATCTTCTATTCTTTGGAATGTGGTTATGAGGCAGCGGAGGGGGAGGCAGCGGAGGTAGGTAATGACCCAATTTACAGAAATACAACAGAGCTTGAATTTTGTTGTAAATACATTAAACTATAATAATTAAATTACATTAATGGTGATGACTGTCTGAGTGGGTAATATTTCCTTAATTGCCTTTCTTAATTAAGAGCAACTCCCCTCTGCTTCCTACTTTACAGAGATGTCCTACTGAGCTGTTGATTATAGCAATTGCAACTATAAAATTAAGCAGGCCCTTGACTGGTGTTGGCTTAAAAATCATCATCCACACATCTATGAAATACAAGTCCCCTACACTTCATCATAGTCCATTCTGATATTCAATACATCCCTCATTACAAGTTAAATTAGTAGCCGGTAATAATAAGTTAAATTAGTAGCTGTGGGTGAGTGAGTGAGTGAGTGTGTGTGCATATGTATGTCTGTGTGTGTAACATCATCATGATCATCGTTTAACGTCCATTTTCCATGCTAGCAGAAAATGATAAAACAGAGGTACAAAAAGTCTTAGTTTCACGCTTTATATGGAAAAGAGGAAAGACATTTTGGCGTATCGGGTTTTAGCCGTTCTTCAGGAGTACAAAAATAGAGTCAGGATCACAAGGATAGATACAGAAAATAAAAGGTAGTCCTTAGTAAAAAAACGAAAATAATTGTTTCTACTTTTGGCACAAGGCCAGCAATTACCCAGTGCATTACTGGTACTTTATTTTATCGACCCCCGTAAGGATGAAAGGTAAAGTTAACCTCGACGGGATTTGAACTCAGACCGTAAAGGGGCATAGCTATGCAAGAAAGCATGGCGTCCAACCCTCTACTGATACTGCCAATTCACCGCCCATAATGAGAGTAAAAAAGACAAACCGTTGAGTAGTCTGGTAATGATTTGGGAATGCATAGTGAAATGTGTATGTATTAGTGTCGATATTATGTGTGTGTATGTATATGTTTAACCCTTTAGCATTTACATTACTCTATATAAACTATCATATTTTCATGGTAAAGGCTTTACCTCACATAATATCGAATCTATGAGATTTTGATATTATTTATTTTGAGAACAAAACCTGAACATCTGTTTGAACAGAAAGAGGTGAGAGAATTCGGGCCAGATATGGCCCCAATCAAGACCAGCTGAACTCATGGATGTTACCCAACCATCTTGCTCGGGGTCTATCTCTGGGTCTCTTGCCAGTTGGTTTTACCCATAAAATCTGTCCAGTGATTCTTTCTTGAGATATTCTAACCATATGCCCATAGTATCGGAGCTGAGGTCTCTCAATTTGGAGAAGTAAGAGCTCTACTTGGAGCAACTTTCTGATTGCCAAGCTACGCACCCTATCGAGTAACGTCACTCCAAAGACCCTCCCGAGGGACCCCATTTTGGCCACTTGTATTCGCAATTTTATTCATTCGGTCATTAACCAAGATTCATGACCATAGGTAAGGGGTGGCACAAATACTGAATTGAAGGTAGCAAGTTTGCCTTTGGCTTTTACACCTACCTCCCTTCACAATTGGAACATAATTTAACAAATGTTATTACATAAAATTATGATGGAAGATTTTTATATAAATATAAACATTTTAAAATATATAGCATAGCATCATAGAACCAGGGGCAGTTTTAGGTAGTTTGTATGAAAAGTGTTAAACCTATGGAAGTCAGCATTAAAATTTAAACATTAGATTTCAAGGGACAATCTCCATCCACTTTAACCTCAGGGATTAGTGCAATGACCTTAATCCATTCATGTAGTCCTATAGTGGGTAGCAGGAGGTGAATGGTTGGATATAATTTGGTGGGTTGAGATTAGGCTTCTTAAAAGCAGGATTTAATTTTAACTGTCTCAGCTGAAAGTATGGTCAGATAAAGAAGAGTTCCAGAAGAGTGCAATTTGGGAGAAAGAAGAAGGATTGGTCAAAGTAGTAATATTAAAGGTGTAAAGCTTGTTCATGGTGGTGATGGTGGAGCAAGAGTTGATTAATGGAAATTAAAGAGAACTAGCTTAACCCTTTCTGTTCAAACCGGCTGCTCATACTGATGTTAAGGTATTGTTAAAAAAATAAATAATATAAAAATGTTGTATATTCAATATTATGTGAGATAATTATGTGAGGTAAAGCCTTTACTGTGAAAATATAACAGTATATATAGAGTAATGTAAATGTTACAGGGTTAACAATTTGTTTTAGAAATTGTGATAAGATTTCAAATTAGAACAACATATCTTGCCTCTAATGGAACAAGCCTGTCTAACCCATGTTAGCGTGGAAAATGAATGTTAAATGATGATGACAATATATATACACACACAAAACATACATATACAAATACACACAAATATACACATGCATACATATACATACATTCAATGTGTAGTGTGTGTATGTGTATGTGTAGTAAGTGATTGCATGAGCATAGTATTCAAGTTTCTTAATACCTTTTTAAGAACAGGATTATCCCACTCAGTGCTGAAACAAACTATACGTGAGTGAATATTTGTGTGTGAGTGTGTATTTGTTTGTGAATGTGTGTGTGTGTGTATATAAATATATATACATATATATATTATATATATACATATATATTATATATATACATATATATATACATATATATTATATATATACATATATATATATACATATATATATCCATATATATATACATATATATTATATATATCCATATATATATACATATATATTATATATATACATATATATATACATATATATATCCATATATATATACATATATATTATATATATCCATATATATATCCATATATATATCCATATATATTATATATATCCATATATATATCCATATATATATCCATATATATATCCATATATATTATATATATCCATATATATATACATATATATATCCATATATATATACATATATATTATATATATCCATATATATTATATATATCCATATATATATACATATATATATCCATATATATATACATATATATATACATATATATATCCATATATATATACATATATATTATATATATCCATATATATATACATATATATTATATATATCCATATATATATACATATATATTATATATATCCATATATATACATATATATTATATATATACATATCATCATCACCGTTTTACGTCCGTTCTTCCACGCTAGCATGGGTTAGACAGGTTGTACTGTTGTGGGCAGTGTCTGGTCGGCTGACCATGCCTTGCTCATACAGGAACTGATTTGGCTTGATTTCTACAGCTGGATGCCCTTCCTAACACCAACCTCATTTACAGTGAGTGCTGGGTGCTTTTTCGTGGCGCCTACACGTCTACTTTACAGTGTGGGCTGGGTGCTTTTTTGCCGTGGCACCTCCATGACCACCTTGCGGTGGGGGGTGTGGGGGCATATTGTCTATATGCTTCAGCTTGTACCCATGGGAGGTCGGGTACTCTGTATTACTGCGTGACGCCAGAGGTCACGGTCGTGTGTCATTGCCTTTGAGAGGTGTAATATATATTATATATATACATATACATTATATATATACATATATATATATACATATCTATACATATTATATACATATATATATATATGTATTATATATATACATATATATATATACATATACATAGATATATATACATTTCATTTCATCATTTCATTTCCTTTTATATCCGCTTTTTTCCCTGCTTGCAAGGGTGGGACGGGAACTGATTCTGGCTTGATTTCTACAGCTGGATGCCCTTCCTAACACCAACCACATTCACAGTGAGTGCTGGGTGTTCTTTTGCCGTGGCACCTCCACGACCACTTTGCAGTGGAATGATAGGGACCCCAGTCTCATTTCTACAGCTGAGTAAACTGGAGCAATGTGAAATAAAGTGTCTTGCTCAAGGAAACAGCACATCACCCTGTCTGAGAATTGAACTCACAACCTTTCGATTACAAAGTGAATGCTCTAACCACTAAGCCATGTGCCTCCTTATATATATATATATATATATATATATATATATATATATATATATATATATATATATAACAGCTGGTTATAATTTTCACTACATTAGATGTATGAAGTGTAGCACCTAATCTTGTATTAATCCCTCTCCCACACCACATACACACATCTACATGTGTGTATGACAGGGGATGTATACACACACACACATATATATTATATATATATATTATATATATATATATATACACACACATTTACGTTTGTGTATCGGCCATGTGTATGTGTATATTTAAATATATATATACATACAAACACACGCATACAAATATACATTTATGTTTGTGTGTAGTCTGAGTGCATATGTGTGTATGTATTTGTGCGTATATGTCTATGTATATGTGTGTGTGTACATATATATATGGCAGTGTGTATGTATATGGCAGTGTGTACATGCGTGCGTGTTTGTGATTGTGATGGAATATGTGGCAGGGTGACTATGTGAGAGCATATATCTCTATGTGACTGAGTGTGTGTGTGTGTGTGTGTTTATGTGTGTGTGTGTGTGTGCATGCCTGAATGAATTGGGAAAGGTAAGTGAGAGAGAGAAAGAAGGAGAAAGTACAAGATAAATAGAGGGGGAGAAGGAAGAGAGAGACTGAGGAATGGTCTCCTGCCAAACTTAACATTCTCAGTATGTAATCAGAGAACACTAACTCCTCTCTCTCTCTCTCTCCTTCTCTCCCCCACACTCTACTCCACCACCTGACATCACAACCACCCAACAATTAGTTATGAAGCTATGTGGGTGTAAGAAGTATTAACACTTTTGCTGTCAAATTCCACAAACAGCTAATTAAATTCATAACGAATGTTTAACAAAGATTAATTTGTCCATTCATGCAAACAGAGCAACATAGAGAAAAGTAGAACTGATTTAGAAAATTTGTTTCTCGTAAATCTACACCATCAACTGTTGGACTTCCGATCATAATGTCGTAGGTTTGATTCCTGGGTTGCATGTTGTGTTCTTGAGCAAAACACTTCATTTCACGTTGTTCCAGTATACTCAGTTGAAAATGAGTACCAGCAATAGCTGGGGGGTTTAAACCCGGCGATGGACTGGCATCCTGTCCAGGGGGAATCTTGTACTCTGTCGCTTCATGCCATGAAACTGGGATTCGCACCGACCTAACGGGGCTTCTCATTTGAGACAGACTTTAGACTTTATCATCTCTTTAGTACGATTGAAGGGTCCTATTGACTGTTTATTTAGCAGGTTTTTTTTATCTGGACCACAATAAACTTTACCAATAAAGACAGGGAACAATGGAGAACGCTATCATGTATGTGTGCATAATCTACAAAGACACAAACACACATGTGTCATGCATAGACGCACACCCTTCACATTAAACCTGCATGGAGACATTGCAAACATTATTTTACTGAGATCTGACACTCGAATGTTCTTAACCAACAACATAAAAACACAAGACACTCAAGACAAGTACATCACACTTTCTAGTTATCAATGAAACAAAATACAATACAATTGAGCTATCAAATATATTTGGGTCATGTGGTACATTTGAGCTATCAATGATATTTGGGTGATGTGGTATATTTGAGCTATCAAAATACAATTGGGTCATGTGGTACATTTGAGCTATCAAATACATGTGGATGGTGTAAAACACTTCAGTTATCAAATATATTTGGGCTTATGGTACATTTGAGGTATCAAATACATTTGGTTCATGCGGTACATTTGAGCTATCAAATATATTTGGGTCATGCGGTACATTTAAGCTATCAAATATATTTGGGTCATGTGGTACATTTGAGCTGTGTAATAAATTAGAGTAACATTGTACATCTGAGCTATCTGATACAATTCAGTTGTATGTGATACAACTTGAGCTAAGTGGTGCATTCTTGCACTATATTTCCTTGAATTTGATAGCTAAAAAGAAAAAAACAAGATATATATATATAAATATATATAAAACAAGAAAAA
>OZ024757.1:26928953-26941453 GCA_964016885.1 Eledone cirrhosa
GGTGTGTGTGTGTGTGTGTCTGTTCATCTCTGTGTGTTTATTTGTATGCACACGTATGTGTTAATCGGAGGGTGTGGCTGGGTATATATGTGAACCTGCCCATCTGTGTGTGTACATAGAGATAAATTTAGACAATTTCAGTAGCATCAGAACTGTGTCAGAGGATCAATACACCCAACACAGCAAAATTCTAGATAAGCCTGGTTATGCTGACTATGATTTTCAAATAATTTTGAAAATACTGAAGAATTTTGAGCAATTTAGTAATACAACTAACTTTCTCATTATCAAGCTGGTGTCTGGAACATAATAAAGGTCTTAACATAAAATTATTTTGAAAGGTTTTCAGATAAACATTTTAACCCTTTCATTACCATATTTCCAATGAAAGACACTGCCAATGATTTTCAAATATTTTTCAAAATAACCAAGAATTTTGAGTGATTTAGTTAATATAACTAACGTTCTCATTATTAAGCTGGTGTTTGGAACATAAAGGTCTTAACATAAAATTATTCTGAAAGGTTTTCAGATAAATATAAACACTTTAACCCTTTAGCATTTAAATTGGCCATATCAGGCCAGCATTCTCTCACCTCTTTCTGTTCAAACCGGTTGTAACCGGCTGCTCATACTTATGTTAAGGTATTGTTCTGAAAATAAATAATATCAAAACCTCATAGATTCGCTATTATGTGAGATAATTAAGTGCCCAAACAAACCCATGGCAGGGTTCGGGCTCTTTACATTCCAAATTCAAATCTTGCTGAGATTAATGTTGCCTTCCATCCTAAGGGAGCTCTTCTTTCTTATTCTATTGATCATTCGACAAGATCCCAGACCTCATTCGCTTGCCAAGTGGGGTGGACCTTGTCAAATTGGACCAGGGAAACAATATTTTTATTGGTCTTTCCATTGCTGATACTATCTACTGGTCGCAACTCCTGGCATAAGGAGCAAAGTGAAATAAAGTGTCTTGCTCAGGGACAAACGGATCACCTGGTTCAAGAATTGAACTCGCAACCTCACAATTGCAAATCTAACTCTCTAACCACTAAGCCATGCACCTTCACTAAGAGAGCTAATCTTCCTGAAATCACACCCTATTGCCTTGGGGAAAAAGAAAAAAGCAAAGGGCGGTAAGGCCATGCTGGATAATATAATCCCCGATACAGATACATTATACCATCAAAAATATGAGGGATGTCCATGGCTGGAACGTCACTTTTATCAATAGGACTGACCTTGGACTAAACTAGAACAATGACATAAATGAACTATTATCAACACAGTAGTTTCTTCAAGTATACAGGCAATGAGAGACATCCTACATTTAAAAAAAACACCTACAATGTTGGGATGATGGTGGTGGGGATGTTTGTGCTGGTGTTTATGCTGGTATTGGTGTTGGTGTTTGTACTGGTGTTGGTGGTGGTGTTTGTGCTGGTTGGTGGTGGTGTTAGTGGTGCTTGTGCTGGTGTTGGTGTTAGTGGTGCTTGTGCTGGTGGTGCTTGTGCTGGTGGTGCTTGTGCTGGTGTTGGTGGACTGACCTTTAGAACATTCAAAGACAGGCTGTTAAATTTAGTTCTACAACACAGCAACAATGCTAAATAGTGATATTATACTTGAAAATATGTAAAGGAAACACACACACAGAGATACAAACACACACACACAGATAAACATAGACACAAACACACATGTAAAGAGTTACCATCACACATACATAAAGAATTACAAACACAGAGACTAACACACACACACACACACACACACACACACACACACACACACAGTTACAAACACACACATTCAAATTGTTACAAACACACATACATTATGAGTTAGAAACACATACATAAAGAATTACAAACACACATACACACACGGTACTGATAATAATTAATGGTTTCTTATATAGGCACAAGGCCAGCAATTTTGGGGGAGGGGAAAGTCAATTAATTCAACCCCAGTCCGTGACTGGTACTTTATTTTATCGACCCCGTAAGAATGAAAGGTAAAATTAACCTCGGCGGGATTTGATCTCAGACCATAAAGGACCGTAACTCTATGCTGCAAAGCATGGCGTCCAACCCTCTACCAATACTGCCAATCCACCACGAGCCAATGTTGTCATTTAACCTGCTGGAGGAGGAATCGACCTCAGTAGTTGACTGGTATAGTGGACTGCTACGTTTTTATCGACATCAAAAGTATGATTGCCTAGTTGACCTAGGTGGGGTTAGAACTCAGAACCTAGAGAACTAGAATAAATGCCACAAAGCATTCTATCCAATGTTCTACCAGTTCTGCCAATTCTCAACCTAAATGATCTCTTATTGACAACACATTCTAGGTGCATCCCTCACCAAGTGCACATGTCCGTAAGAATGAAGAATATAGATGTATAAGCTAGAAAATACAGATGTTGCTGCAGGATAACTTTATATATATGTGTGTGGGTGTGGGTGTGTGGGTGTGGGTGGGTGTGGGTGTGGGTGTGGGTGTGTGTGTGTGTGTGTGTGTGTGTGTGTGTGGGTGTGTATATAAATATATATATATATACACACACACACAGAGAAACACAGACACACAAACACAAAGATAAAAGCATACACAAATCACAAATAAACACATATACATACACACAGATAAACACACACAGATAAAAACTTACAGAAACACACAGAAGCACATACAGATACACAAACACAGAAAACACACACAGATAAACATAGACATAAACACACACACAGAGATAAAGATATATACACACACACACAGAGATAAAGATATATACACACACACACAGAGATAAAGATATATACACACACACACAGAGATAAAGATATATACACACACAGAGATAAAGATATATACACACACACACAGATAAACATAAATACACACACACAGAGGGAATACTGATTAATTGAGGTTAGCATTATAGCAGGAGCAGAACACTTACTTTATTCTAAATATAGTCCACTGAGTAATACCAATGACAATGATAATAATAGTAACTATAATAGTAATGGCAATAATGGTTTCTTTATTGGCCACAAGGGCTGACACGGAGAAAAACATTAGAGACGGCACAGAACAGTACAGGACGATACAAAGTGGGTTTTGGTCGTGTAAAAAGGTTATAACAAGACAGAAACGTGTAAAAACAAATAAAAAAAAAATTTTCAAACAACAAAAATTCCCCCAACAAGGGGGAAACCTCCGAGGGTCATTCGTGGCAAAAACCACACAAAAGACCATGGCCACCCTGATGACCACCAGGGCAAGCGCCCTCTCTCAATTTTCCCACTCCTCAGTCTACAGGCACATACTCAGAGTGGGCCTGCTCACTCGATTGGCCACATGGGCTAACATGAAGAAAAACATTACAGACGGCACAAATAGGTACAGGACAATACAAAGTGGGTTTTGGCCGTGTAAAAAGGTTATAACAAGAAGATAGAAATGTGTAAAAAAAAAAAAAAAAAAATTAAAATGACAAAAATTCCCCCAAAAGTGAGACACCTCCAAGGGTCACTCGTGGCAAAAACCACAGCGACCCTGACCAATATGCTTTCTTTATTAACTGCAAGGGTTGACATAAAGTATAACATTAAGGACAGCACATGTGAAGAAAAAAAAACCCCCAAAAAATTATATGTATAAAAAAGAAACAAGGAAAAATTCCCCAATAGGGGGCGGGGAGACTTCCAAGGGTCACTCATGGAGAAAACCCACAAAAAAATCCACGGTTACCCCGACCGCTAGGGAAAGCGCTCTCTTCCAGTCTTCCTTCTACGATGCTATAGGCACTTGCTCAGGGCAGGCCCATTCACACGGGCCATTCTTGCCTCTCTTACCCACCCCTCAACAAATTGGCTGAAAGGTAACGCTTCCCTCTCCACCCTATTTTCCTTTTCAGGTGAAACCTGAAAAAGTTAATGAGGGCATCACCGAAGAGGAAAGTGCTCATCTTCAACCCTTTCAGACACGTCCACCATAGGACTTCTTTTACCATGGCCACCAGACAGATAAAAACTGCCTGCCCCTCCTGGTTAAAGGAGGGCAGCGGGGTAATCTTCACGACGGACTCAGCTGATAGTAATAATAATAATGGTTTCTACGTTAGGCACAAGGCCAGCAGTTACCCAGTGTATTACTGGTACTTTATTTTATCGACCCCGTAAGGATGAAAGGCAAAGTTAACCTCGGCGGGATTTGAACTCAGAATGGCAATGGTTTCATTATTGGCCACAAGGGTTGACATAAAGTATACCATTAAGGACAGAAGCAACCATCTCCAACTTATATATATATATATATATATATCTTCTTCTTTACCCAGATTATTCCTGAGAAGGTCGTGGGGGCAGAGTCCTCAAACACTCCTTCCAGCAGGTCCTGTCAGAAGCAACCGTCTAACTGATCAAGCTGGATCCCTAATCATGACTGGCCAAGCTCATGGATGTTATCTAACCATCTTGCTGGGACTCTTGCCAGTTGGTTTTACCCGTAAAATCTGTCCAGCGATTCCCCCCCCCCCCCCCGAGACATTCTAACCACAAGCCCATAGTATCAGAGCTTTGATTTCTGACCCTTTATTGCCTATCCTTTCATTGCCTCCAGCTCTAGACATGAGCAAAATTCCATACAACCCCCAACATCGCTGCACCCTAGGCCCAAAGCCCATCACCCTCTCCCTTTCCTCCTCTTTTTCTTCTGTGGTCCTAGAGTCCTTGCTTTTCACCTCCTTTTCCTCTCATATATCATCATCCTCAATATTTAATGTCTGCTTTTCTTGCCAGAAAAACATATATTAAAATATGGCTATGGAAGACATTTTTGTCCAAATTTAGAATATTATAATTGTTATTAAATAATTTTTTTTTTTAAGAAGGGGGGGGGGGGGGTCACCTCTATTTTAGAGATTGACCTGGATCAATGCTGGAATCTCAGCATAGTTCTATGTGTAGGCCTACATAATCATCATCAACATCTAATGTCTATTATCTTTGCTTGCATGGGTTAGACGGGTTGTCACCTTATGATGCTGATACAGTCTATTTAGGGCTTTGTTTTCTATGGCTGAAAACCCTTCTTAATACCAACCACTTTACAGCACACACTGGGAGCTTTGTCGTGGCACCAGCACTACCATCTTGTGGGATGGACTGGTGCTTTTTGTCATGGCATCACCACAACCACCTTTCAAAGGAGTCTGAGGTCTTTTTATCATGGCACCAGCAAGCATAACCGCCTTTCAGAGAGGACTGGGTGTTATTTGTCATGGCACCAGCACAACCACCTTTTATAGGGAACTGGGTGCTTTTTTTGTCATGGCACCAGTACAACCCCTTTTACAGGGGACTGGGTGCATTTTTTGTCATGGCACCAGTACAACCACCTTTTACAGGGGACTGGGTGCTTTTTTTGTCATGGCACCAGTACAACCCCTTTTACAGGGGACTGGGTGCATTTTTTGTCATGGCACCAGTACAACCACCTTTTACAAGGGACTGGGTGTTTTTTGTTATGGCACCAGTATGACCACTTTTTAGAGTGCACTGGGTGCCTGCTTAGATGTATTGATAATTTTCATTAAGATTTTTGTGATCAGGTGCTGCGGGCCTCAAATGTTCTCTAATACAGGGCTTTTAGTTGCTTCAATCCAGCACTGGGTGCTGCTAAAGAAAAAGGAACAGTAATACAACACTTAAACTACCAACTGGTTTACCATTACAACTTACTTTGTGGGTACCTTTACCAGGACTCATCCTGCTATAAGCATTTGAGCCAAGGTTATTCAGTTCAAGGAGGATAATTCTCTCCTTTCTCTTCACAGTCTCAGAAGCTCAGAAAGAAATTTAGGGTCACTGGCATGCCAAATCCATCCCTGACTAAGTAAGGAAAAAGAAATAATAAACATAAAATGAGAAAGATGGGCAAGACCTCAATCTACTGCCACTTTATCATATCCTTTCCCCAACCCCACTACTTAAAAAAAACCTGGCCTCCTGCCGCGTCAAAAGCTACCATTACTGGAGCATAGCCAAACCATAATTACGGTCATTTTATCACCACCACCACCATCAAATACACTACCACAATTACCAAATGTAACACCACCACCACCACAATTACTAAATGTAACATCACCACCACCACCACCACCACAATTACTAAATATAACATCACCACCACCACCACCTTCACCATAATTACTAAATGTAATACCACCACCAGCACCTCCACCACCATTACCAAATGTAATACCACCACAATTACGAAATGTAACACCACCACCACCACCACCACAATTTCTCAATGTAACACCACCACCACCACCACAATTTCTCAATGTAACACCACCACCACCACAATTACTAAATGTAACACCACCACCACCACAATTACTAAATGTAACACCACCACCACCACAATTACTAAATGTAACACCACCACCACCACAATTACTAAATGTAACACCACCACCACCACAATTACTAAATGTAACACCACCACCACCACAATTACTAAATGTAACACCACCACCACAATTTCTAAATGTAACACCACCACCACCACAATTACTAAATGTAACACCACCACCACAATTACTAAATGTAACACCACCACCACAATTACTAAATGTAACACCACCACCACAATTACTAAATGTAACACCACCACCACAATTTCTAAATGTAACACCACCACCCCAATTACTAAATGTAACACCACCACCACCACAATTTCTCAATGTAACACCACCACCACCACAATTACTAAATGTAACACCACCACCACCACAATTACTAAATGTAACACCACCACCACCACAATTACTAAATGTAACACCACCACCACCACAATTACTAAATGTAACACCACCACCACCACAATTACTAAATGTAACACCACCACCACAATTTCTAAATGTAACACCACCACCACCACAATTACTAAATGTAACACCACCACCACCACAATTACTAAATGTAACACCACCACCACAATTACTAAATGTAACACCACCACCACAATTACTAAATGTAACACCACCACCACAATTACTAAATGTAACACCACCACCACAATTACTAAATGTAACACCACCACCACGACTACAACATCTACTACCAACACCACCACTACCACAACCATCACCACAGTCACTACCACAGCTACTATCACCACCACCACTACAACATCTACTACCACAACCATCACCAGTCACTACCACAGCTACCATCACCACCACCACAACATCTACTACCAACATCACCACAGTCACTACCACAGCTACCATCACCACCATCACCACCACCACTATCACCACCACTACAACATCTACTACCAACACCACCACTACTACAACCACTACCACAGCTACCATCACCACCACCACTACCACCATCACCACCACTGCTACCACATCCACTACCACCACAACTACTGCAGCTACTACTAACACCAAGTGGTTTCTAAATATGCCTCCAAATTTTTATTAATAGAATAATTAAATTGTCAGAGAAAATTCAATTGTGTGGGGAATGGTGAGTGTGACTATAATTATATATAAATATGTCTGTTGACCCTGCACAATTGCATGTATCAAAGGTGATGACACAGGGCCGAAATCTTTGGTGTAATGCAGTCATACAGAAGACTCATCTTCTCGCAGTGCACAGGTTGAAACATACATCTAGTATGCCCCTTCACCTCCCACATCCTCACCCACATCCCTAGATCTACCCCTATTACCTCTCAAGTCCCCAGCCCATACTGTAAAGTGGTGGTGTTGGTGACATGACAAAAAGCACCCAGCCCATACTGTAAAGTGGTGGTGTTGGTGACATGACAAAAAGCACCCAGCCCATACTGTAAAGTGGTGGTGTTGGTGACATGACAAAAAGCACCCAGCCCATACTGTAAAGTGGTGGTGTTGGTGACATGACAAAAAGCACCCAGCCCATACTGTAAAGTGGTGGTGTTGGTGACATGGCAAAAAGCACCCAGCCCATACTGTAAAGTGGTGGTGTTGGTGACATGACAAAAAGCACCCAGCCCATACTGTAAAGTGGTGGTGTTGGTGACATGACAAAAAGTACCCAGCCCATACTGTAAAGTGGTGGTGTTGGTGACATGGCAAAAAGCACCCAGCCCATACTGTAAAGTGGTGGTGTTGGTGACATGGCAAAAAGCACCCAGCCCATACTGTAAAGTGGTGGTGTTGGTGACATGACAAAAAGCACCCAGCCCATACTGTAAAGTGGTGGTGTTGGTGACATGACAAAAAGCACCCAGCCCATACTGTAAAGTGGTGGTGTTGGTGACATGACAAAAAGCACCCAGCCCATACTATAAAGTGGTCATGTTGGTGACATGACAAAAAGTGCCAAGCCCACACACTGTAAAGTGGTCATGTTGGTGACATGACAAAAAGCACCTAGCCCACACACTGTAAAGTGGTGGTGTTGGTGACATGACAAAAAGCACCTAGCCCACACTATAAAGTGATTGTGTAGGTGACGAGAAAAAGGTCCCAGTACACACTGTAAATGTGGTTGGCATTAGGTAGGGCATCCAGCCATAGAAACCAAGCCAGAACCAGTTATGTATGAGCATGACACGGTCACCTGATTCGACTTGTCTCACAATGGGACAACTAATCTAACCCATGCTTGCGTGGAAAAATAGATGTAAAATGGTGATGATGATTATGATGATGATATATACAATTTTTATGTTTGCTTATCTAAGCTCACAAAAGTAAAATATGACTTCGAGGCAATAGACAAGTGCCTATACGCATTAATATGATGTACCTATTATAAATACCATGATACACACAATTAAACACACACTATATATATAATTAGAATTTTATTTCTTGCCGTAGCACAGTTGATACATGAATGTAAGCATGCACACGTAGACATATATATGTGTGTGTGTGTGCATACTTGTGTATGTATATATATAATAAAGAATTTATATCTAGTAACATATATATACATACAAATGCATATCGATGCTAGCAAATATATAGGTTTTGTCTTAATAACATTGTGGTTCAATGCATGGGGTTGCAGAACAATAATATAAGAGACGTAAGATAAGAAAATTATAAAATTAACTTACTTACTAAAATATTTTAGTAAGTAAGTTAATTTTATAATTTTCTTATCTTACGCCTCTTATATATATATATATATATATAATAGAAAAAAAACGAGGAAGTTTCATTTTTTTCTATTATATACACTCTGCCTGCACATAGATTGCTTGATTTGGTACCAACACCAGTATTTCACTGTACTACCCACACTATATATATGAGAGAGAAAGACTATTGTGTGCATTCAGTTGAGAATTGGGACATCATATGTCATAAGAGATGACGAAAAGGATAAAAGGATTGGCACAAGGAAAGGCATCCTGCTGTGAAACATTGCTTTAAAAAGAGTACCATAACATGTATAAAAACAGTCCTCAAGGTTATCTCCTATTTTAGCATGTAAAATAGGCTTCAAATGCTAGTAGCTGTTGTGTATGAGTATATATATATATATATGACGGAGGAAATGTGGTAAGGAACCAGGTGGACCATAATGCACCAAAGTACTCAATACTTAGGGTAGTAGAGTGGGTAATAGGAACGAGTAGGACCCCGACGGCTGAGCTCAAGCCGTTTCGACGGCTAATTCTGGACTACATTCTAGTCCAGAATTAGCCGTCGAAACGGCTTGAGCTCAGCCGTCGAAACGGCTTGAGCTCAGCCGTCGGGGTCCTACTCATTCCTATATATATATATATATATATATATATACATATATATATATGTATATATATGTATATATATATATGTATATATATATATGCAGAGCTCAAGCCGTTTCGACGGCTATTTCAGAAATAGCCGTTGAAACGGCTTGAGCTCTGCCGTCGGGGTTATACTTTTTCCTATTACCCACTCTAGTACCCTAAGTATTGAGTACTCTGGCGCGTTATGGTCCATCTGGTTCCTTACCACATCTCCTTCGTTATATATATACATATATATATACATATATATCATCAATTGACATCTCCTTTCCCTGCTAGCAAGGGTTGGACAGGTCTACATAGACCAAGTCAGTACTGAAGCGGGGCAAGACAGGTCGACCTCCTAGACAGGTCGAAGGGTCGGTATCCTACTTACGTATGGCAATATCAAATGCAGAGGAGAAGTTGTTGTGTCTTCTGACACAAACTGAAGGGTCCTCTTAACCCTTTGTTTGGCAAGATTTCTACGGCTGGATGCCCTTTCTAACACCAACCACTTTACAGTGTGTACTGAGTGTTTTTATTGTGTATATCAACCACTCCACCTCACAGGGCCCCTTCTTCAGGTGTAATGCACTTCATATAAAGAAAAAGAGAAAAAGATTAAATAGCAAAAGTAAAGGAAAGGAGTGGGGGAGTGACAGACTGTACACTCCAGTCTAGGCAAGGGATTCTCAAACTTTTTTAAACGCAGAACCCTTTTTGGTTAACCCTAAAGTCTAATACTGTTATATGGTTGTAATATAAATATACTCCCCTACCTTTTTTCATGGATTCCCATACACACCGTTGCAGAACCCACTTTGGGAACCACTGGTCTAGGCAGTATATCTCAGCTGTGAGCCATGGACGAAATGGCATAGGCATTACTGCAGTGAACAGCCAGTGACGCCCACTGCATCAGCCACTCCATCTCACAGGGCTCCTTTATCCGACAAAATGCACAACCCCCCACCCCATTTTTGCCGAAGGAGACAGCAGTTCAGGGACCAAGGACGACAGATGTCTCAACAACGACTGGCACAAAAAGGAAGCTATCAATCAAGTCCCAGTATTTGGCTATCTTCCTCTCCTCTACATTATGGGCAGCTCGGATGTTTGGCCAAACCAACAAACTTTGTGAGTAAATTTCATAGACGGAAATTGTATGGCTGCTGCCAATTATACGTTTGTGTTTGTGTAACATGTCTTTGCATCCAAAATTACCAAAGAGAGTGAGTGAATCCTGTTTGAGGTCAGAGGTCAAGCGTGTATTGTGTCAAGAAAGAATGTTAACAATTATCAGATGGATGCATGTATGTGTATAATTATATGTGTACGAGTGTGTATAATTATGTGTGTATGTTGGTTTGTTTTGAAACAATTAGTAAAAATTAAACAATTAAGCATGAAAACATATACATACACATATGAATATATATATATATATATATATATTTATTTATTTGTTTATGAAAACAGACATAACATCTGCCTTCAAGAAACCACTGGTAAATGAAATAATTGTCTTATGTTGTTTATTACATAACTAATAAGCTCTGTAGCCTACATAGAGCACTCTTTTTTCCTGTACCTTTCCGACGGAAATACTTTATTTACATTTATTTATTTATATATATATATATATATATATATATATATATATAAAAGAATAAAGATCCCATAACTCCTTGTGGAGTCATACAGGCACCATCACACGGCGTGTCTAGGGCACATTTAAACTTGGCAGAGCCCAACCCTCTCCGGGTCTGAACATAGCCGTACTGTTTTTTTTAATCGACCCCCAAAAGGACAAATGTTAAAGTTGACCATGGCGGGATTTGAACTCAGAGTGCGCAATGAGGTGGGACGAATACCATAAAGTATTCAATCCGATGTCTTAACGACTCTGCCAATTCAATGCCTACACACACACACACACACACACACACACACATATATATATGCATACACACACATACATATATACATACTTATATATAAGTCACAACATGCTTGTGTTTATATTTTAGCTTCCGTATTTCATGTTCATAGCAAAATTCAATAAATACATTTTCTCAAGTGCAACTGTTTTAGTAAAAAAACTGCAATATATATATATATATATATATATATATATATATATATTATATATATATATATATGAGGACAGGTTGAAGACAACATCCAGTGAAGCTGTAAAGTGGTCGTGTATGTTTCATGGCAAAAAAAAACCAGCACTCACTGTAAATGAGGTTGGCGCTAGGAAGGGCATCCAGCTGTAGAAACCCCAGCACTCACTGTAAATGAGGTTGGCGCTAGGAAGGGCATCCAGCTGTAGAAACCAAGCCCAAATCAGTTCTGTATGAGTAAGACATGGTCACCTGACCTAGCATTGCTCACAACAGGATCACTCGTCTAACCCATGCCAGCGTGGAAACATGGAGGTAAAACGATGATGATGATTATATATATATATATATATGCTGCTACAAGTAAAAAATTATTGAAACAGAAAAAGAGATACTGTTAAATTCAATTCTTCCGTTTCACTGGTAGCATACGTATACAAACAGAAACTCAATATGTCTCTATTTTCGTGGCAGCGTATATACACAAAATAAATACATGTCATTTTCCAAAATAAACACACTTCGTTCTCTCAGCAGAAACAGAAAGTATGTCTC
>OZ024757.1:26943953-26968953 GCA_964016885.1 Eledone cirrhosa
GTGTATATATATATATATACATATATGTGTATATATATATATATACATATATATGTGTATATATATATATACATATATATGTGTATATATATATATACATATATATGTGTATATATATATATATACATATATGTGTATATATATATATATATATATATATGTGTATATATATATGTATACATATATATGTGTATATATATATATATACATATATGTGTATATATATATATATATATATACATATATATGTATACATATATATGTGTATATATATATATATACATATATATGTGTATATATATATATATATATATATATATATGCATATATATATATGAATGTAAGTATGTATATATATGTATGTATCTGTGTGTGTATATATATTACATGTCTATCAATAGGTATGTGTGTGATTTTTATAAGAATGATCGTTGTAAAAATTGAACAAAACAAAAGAGAAACGAAAACTAAAAAAGAAATAAAGAAAAATATGGGGAAAACATACTGGTATGCGTCATGTCAAACGAAGATCAGCAAATCCTTGTGAATTCTTTTCGCTTCCGAGAAAATATCAAGAAGAGAAAGAATTTAGATGTGTGTATGTGGCTAATTGGTTTGTCTGTGTGTTTGTGTAGTATATGTTTATATATAAACGGAGAGAGATATATATAGATAGTAACAATAACAATAGTAGCTTACCATTAACGCAGGACTTTTTGAAATATTCCGAGGCAAAGAGATAGGATCAAAGACAATATGAATAGTAGTCTTTGAAGGTTGGCGTGTATATGCTATAGACGAGCTATATATATATCTATATATATGTACGTGTGTGTATATCGCTATGTTTTCGTTGAAGTCAAAAGAGTTGTCAAAAAGATATGTCGGTCCTATCACTCTATAGTTGGCTGCTACGTCATAGACCGGTGCAGGGCAAACGAACGTTCGCTCTAAACAATATTCCCTCATTACCTTTGAAACTTTCTTTTCTTTCGCCTTGTATTATCTATCATAGATAACGAATTGGCAGGGTTGTTTGAGCGTTGGATAGAATGCTTGTAGTATTCGTTCCAGCTCTCCGTTCCCTTTAGACTTCAAATACCACCGAAGTCAACTTTACATTTTGAGGTCGATAAATAAAGTACCAGTTCAGTACTGAGGTCAATTCTTTCTCTATATCCCTTTCTCAGTTTCACTGTAACACACACAATACCTCTCTCCTCCTCTGGAAGAAATCAACTGTGTTCAGATATCGAGAGAGGATGTGCTCCACCAGGTTTTAAATGTCCAAGAAACCTCGAATGTCGCTACGGCGCCCCAACAACTTCACCAGAAGTTACGGGTCCATATATATATAGATACATAGTAAAATTCTCTTTACGTTTAGGGTGCTTTACCTGAAATATTACATCAATCCCAAAACTTGGCTGCTATTCTATTAAATCGATCGTATTTCTTTATTAAATCAATCCCTAGAAGGACGAAATCCAAAATTAGCCTCGGCTGAATTTGAACTAAAAAAAAGTAATTAGAGAGCTGTAAAAATGCCGCAGGCACTTTGTCAGACCTTCTAACAATTTTGCCAATCTACAGTATGGAGCTGGCTTGGAAACTGTATTGAGGCGAATTTTATTATTATTATTTTAATTTTATTATCAATGTTAATTTTGTTTGTTTTTATTGTGGTTTTATTGTTACTTTGTCAGCTTTGTATTGTTTGTTTTTCACCTGATTTTATTTATTATTTGGAAGGAGATTAGGGATTTTCTGATAAATTTTTATGGTTATTGTTATTGTTGTTTTTAACCCGATGTCAGCCCAGACTAAACAGGCCTATCATCAAAGAGGTTCCAGCATCGCGATATCGTTATCTTTTGTTTTGGCAGCCGTTCGTTTGTCCAGCCCCTTTCGCCTGCCCTTTGTTGTATGTGGTCCTAGATGTGTGTATTACCTGCTTGCAATTTAGGCACAAGGCCAGCAATTTTGAAGGGATGCGAAATCAATTATATCTATCCCAGTATTTAACTGATATATTAGTTGAACTCAGAACATAGAAAGCCGTAACCACAAAGTATTTTGTCCGACACCCCAACAACTCTTCTAATCCACCTCCGCCGAGGTTAACTTTATCTTTCATCCTTACGGGGTCGATAAAACAAAGTACCACTGGAGTAATTGCTGGCCTTGTGCCGTCCTTGGCCCTAGGGCTACCTCCCTACTCACCACCATAGGAGATGGGGAAGGCGAGCGAGATGGAGGCGATTATTATTAATAATTACAGCCGTTCAATAAACCTTTCATGAAGACTATAGCATCCAGCGGGCGATAAAAGCAGACGATAGCAACAAAAACTGTCTGAATTAATAGAGGGTGGGTTTTAACTATTTTCTCTGAGTCTGTATGTGTAGTAAACCCGTTGCCAGGGTTTTGGGTGCTGGGGAAAGTGTCCCAGGACACTCTGGGCAGGCATTCTAATTCCCTGGGGAATTTTTTGACCAATTTCTTTGGTTAATGTTTTCAGTTTTTTTATTTTTTTTATTTATTTTTGTTCTTTAATCTAGGGTGAATATAAGTAAACATACATGAAGTAGTTTGCAAAATGGCCCCATAGAAATGGTTCTTTTACTCGTCTGTCAGTTCTAACTAGATTTTCTTTTATTTGATCAATGACTATATTTGAGGGGTGAATAGATGTAAACATACACACACACACACATGTACACCCGGTCCAGACACAGAGGAGCCGAACTCCCACTGGCATCGCTCCTGTCTCTCTCTCGCCCTGAAGAAATGTTAGTAAAGACAAGAAAACTTCAAGAAAAAATATTTCACAACGTTTTTTTTTCAATAAATGAAAAAAACAACAACACTTTATTGTCTAAATTTGGGGGTGGAGGGGGTGCACAATTAAACTGTAAGGGAGCAGTGCCATCTAGTTCCAGTCCCCCCTCACATTCCTTAATGACATTTCAAAAGACACCGAGATTAGTTTTATCTGAAACAACCAAATGAAGTTTGTCCAATGTACACACAACAGTTTCTCTATTATTGTCAAGATACATCTCTCTTAAGTACATAATTGTTTCTACTTTTGGCATAAGGCCAGCAATTACTCAGTACATTACTGGTACTTTATTTTATCGACCCCCATAAAGATGAAAGGCAAAGTTAACCTCGACGGGATTTGAACTCAAACCGTAGTAAGTACATAATATTTTCCTCTTAGCTTAACCATTACTTTACACGAATGTAAACATGTCGTCTTTGTTTTTCTTCTTTTTGTGTGTGTGTTACATTTTTAAAGGCGTCTCCCTCATTATGCTCCGAGGAAACACCTCTATTCTGTCCGCCGGGTTGCCAGCGTGTAGGCCCCCATTTGCTCATAATAGTGAGAGATGGAGGAAAACGTGATAGACAGTAGCAGTGAAAGTAGGAGTTTGGTTCCTTTGTGTTCGGACCTGATGTGTATATGTATATGTTTTACGGACACACACTCACAGTGAGATTAACAACCCGAAAACATTATCACCACCACCAACAACAACTTCAAAATTTGATTCACGTATCTCAGACTACATTATAGAATAGAGCTTTACAATTTTAAAGACATTATATTTTGATTTAAAAGAGACTTGGCAGCTAATACTAACAAGTCAAAAAACATATACGGCATAAATGCGTGTTTGTTGGATCGTTATAATAATAATTGTTTCTACTTTTGGCACAAGGCCAGCAATTACCTAGTTCATTACTGGTACTTTATTTTATCGACCCGGTAAGGATGAAAGGCAAAGTTAACCTCGGCGGGATTTGAACTCAGACCGTAAAGGGACGTAACTGTGCTGCAAAGCATGGCGTCCGACCCTCTACCGATACTGCCAATATAATAATAATAATTGTTTCTACATTTGGCACAAGGCCAGCAATTACCCAGTACGTTATTGGTATTTTATTTTATCAACCTCCGTAAGGATGAAAGGCAAAGTTAACCACGGCAGGATTTGAACTCGGATCGTAAGGGGACGTAACTATGCTGGAAAGCATGTCCGACCCTCTACCGATACTGCCAATTCACCGCCCTTTATAATAATAATTGTTTCTACTTTTGGCACAGGGCCAGCAAATACTCAATGCATTACTGGTACTTTATTTTATTGACCCCGTAAGGATGAAAGGTAAAGTTAACCTCGGCGGGATAATGAAAATTATTGTGTACAGTGCCTAGGTGCACTACAACCCATTAAAAGGTGCAAGTATAGTATATAGAATAATTTTTTCTACTTTTGGTACAAGGCCAGCAATTACTCAGTACATTACTGGTACTTTATTTTATCAACCCCGTAAGGATGAAAGACAAAGTTAACCTCGGCGGGATTTGAAGTCAGAACATACTATAGTATATAGAATAATGTACAAATGTCAGGAAAGCGAACAGTGTATGAGTCATGATATACACACAGATACATGTGTATGGAGGGGGAATATCGGGTGTAGTGTTGGCGAATTTCGGAAAGCATGAAAGTTTTGAAGGATGCAGTGTCTCGACAGCTAACAACTGATGCAAGTTGCCCCCCAAAAATGTATGCATACTTCAACAGTATTCTAATCAAAGTGTGTATACATACATTTATGTGTGTTTGATTATATATATATATATATGTGTGTGTGTGTGTGTGTCTGAGTATATATGTATATATATATATATGTTTACATATATATATATGTTTATATATATATATGTGTGTGTGTGTGAGTATATATGTATATATATGTATGTATATATATATATATGTATATATATATATATATATATATATATATGTGTGTGTGAGTATATATGTATATATATGTATGTATATATATATATATATGTTTACATATATATATATATGTGTGTGTGTGTATATATATATATATATATATACGTACATGTGCTTGTAGTTGTTAAGATTGTTTTCATTTAAATATAAACAATTTAAAATAAGTAGTTTTGTATATAAATAATAAAACAAAGAAAAATATGAACATCAGAAACATTCTTAGGTTGTCAGAATATAAAGAACTTGTGAATAAATCTCTTTAACCAAACAGTCATACCTGTGTTTATATTATAAATCCCACCCATTCTTTAATAGAAACAACTTTAAAAATGTGAAACTTTGAAATTCTTTTTGTGGGGTAGGGGTGCTTTTAAAAAAATACTATATATATATATATATATATATATATATATATATATACGATATTAATAAATGGAAACTATATTTATAAAACCATATTTATTTCATTATATATATTTCAGGGATACCACATTAAATTATGGTATGCCTTCATCAGACAAAATACAATATATAATAGTTTTACAAATAGGTTTGACGTACCCTTTAAAATACAACCATTACTTTTTGCTTCTGACAGGATCTAAAAAGTAATGGTTGTATTTTAAAGGGTACGTCAAACCTATTTGTAAAACTGTTATATATTGTATTTTGTCTGATGAAGGCATACCATAATTTAATGTGGTATCCCTGAAATATATATAATGAAATAAATATGGTTTTATAAATATAGTTTCCGTTTATTAATATCGTATATCTACTCCAAAAATTTGTCGAGTGCTTTATATCAGTTATAAAAATATTTACTTGTTGTATCCCAACAACTTTAAATAGAACTTTTGCATATATATATATATATATATATATATGTATATATATATATATGTATATATATGTGTATATATATATATATGTATATATATGTGTATATATATATATATGTATATATATATATATATATATATATATATATATATGTATATATATATATATGTATATATATATATATATATATATATATATATATATATATGTATATATATATATATATATGTATATATGTATATATATACGTATATATATATGTATGTATATATATGTATATATATATGTATATATATGTGTATATATATATATGTATATGTATATATATGCGTATATATATATATGTATATATATATGTGTATATATATGTGTATATGTATATATATATGTGTGTATATGTATATATATATATGTATATATATATATATATATATATATATATGTATATATATATATGTATATATATATATGTATATATATATATATGTATATATATATATGTATATATATGTATATATACATATATATATATATACATATCATCATCATTTCATCATCATTTCATTTTACGTCCGCTTTTTCCCTGCTTGCAAGGGTGGGACGGGAACTGATGCTGGCTTGATTTCTACAGCTGGATGCCCTTCCTAACACCAACCTCATTTACAGTGAGTGCTGGGTGCTTTTTTGCCGTGGCACCTCCACGACCACTTTGCAGTGGAATGATAGGGACCTCAGTCCCTATCATCTCATTTCTACAGCTGAGTAAACTGGAGCAATGTGAAATAAAGTGTCTTGCTCAAGGAAACAACACATCACCCGGTCTGAGAATTGAACTCACAATCTTTCGATTGCAAGGCCAATGCTCTAACCACTAAGCCATGTGCCTCCATCTATACACATATATACATATATATATATATACATCAGCACTATACACACAGAGCTGGCATATCTAAGAACTAACTGCCTGATGAGGTCATAGCCATTCAATGGCTATCATCGAAATATATATAGCAGTAAATAAAGGATTATGAGTTCATGCAATTGACTTATGTTTCGTCACTATATATGTATATATATATGTATATATATATAATTTAAATAATGATAATGATGTAAAGAAAATATTTTTAATGATTATGATGATGATATTGATAATGATGCTGATGATGATGTTGCTGATGTAAAAAGAAAAACCAAACAGGAAACAATGATGATGATATATATATATATATATATATATATATATATATATATATATATATATATATATATATATATATATATATATATATATATATATATTGACCCTCCCAAAGTATAACAATATATATATATATATATATATATATATATATATATATATATATATATATATATATTGACCCTCCCAAAGTATAACAATATATATATATATATATATATATATATATATATATATATATATATATATATATATATATATTGACCCTCCCAAAGTATAACAATATATATATATATATATATATATATATATATATATATATATATATATGATGGCCTCAGCCGGATGGTAAAAGAGTATGTATATATACAGGGTGTCCCCCGAAAATGTATGCACACATTGATTACCTGTATAGGCAATATTTATCAGAATGCTGTTGAGGTATGTATACATTTTTGGGGATACCCTGTGTATACATAAATGCATGGCAACATCTGTTTAGAATAAAGTTGTTATATAAATGGGCGGCATTTCATTTGAGAGAATGAATTAATTGAAAATAAAACATAATAATGATAATAAATATAATAATGATAATAATAATAATAATAATAAAGGCATTCAGCATAGTACCACATTCTTGGATAACCTAAAGCCTAGAGATCTTCAAGGTGGCAGATAACATCAGACAGCTATTAAGCACAGTATGAAGTCCTGGGAAGTTAGCATCAGGTGGAGAATCCTTGGGAGGCGTGAAGATCAAGAGAAGTATCTTCCAGGGAGATAGTTTGTCCCCTTTGTTGTTTGTCCTTGCCATGATACCCCTGTCTGTCATATTGCGAAAAGTGAGAGCAGGGTACAAGTTGGGAAGAGGAGTGCTTACCATCAACCACCTCCTCTTCATGGACGATCTTAAACTCTTTGGGAAGAGTGAGAAGGAGTTGGATGTACTTGTTGACACTGTCCGTATTTTCAGCAAATATATATGTATGGAATTTGGTGTTAATAAGTGTGGAGTCCTAGTGATGAAGAGGGGGTAAATTGAGCAGAAGCAACAGAATCCAGGTACCAACAGGTGAGATGATAAAGGAAATTGACCCTGAAGAGGGATACAAATATTTAGGTGTTCTGGAGGCAGATGACATCAAGAACAAAAAAATGAAGGAATTGATAAGATCTGAATACATAAGAAGAGTAAGGAACATATTAAAATCCCATCTAAGTAGTAGGAATGTCATAAGTGCAGTAAATTCCCGAGCTGTGTCTATTATTAGGTACAGTGCGGGAATTCTGAAATGGAATGTTGCTGAACAAAAAGAAATGGATAGGAAGACTAGGAAGCTAATGACTATCTACAACATGTTCCACAAGAGGAGTGATGTTGAATGATTCTATTTAAAAAGATCTGAAGGTGGAAGAGCCCTTATCAGCATAGAGGACTGTGTTCAGATGGAGAAAAACAACCTGCGCAAATATGTGGCTGACAGTAGGGAGCCAATGCTCAAAATTGTACTGAAGGAGAAGACGATAGACCAGGGGATGTCCAAGGAGGAAATAACAACAAGGAGGAAGAGCAAAAAATCCCTTCATGGCACCTTCTTTAAGAAAATGGAATTTAGAGATCCACAGACATGGAACTGGCTAAAAAGAGGAGACCTTAAAAAAGCTACTGAAGGAATGCTAATGGCTGGGCAAGAGCAAGCCCTCAGAACGAAGTGGGTGAAACACCATATTGACAAGGAGGAAGCTAGCTCACTGTGTAGGATCTGTGGAGAGAGAGAGAGGAGACTGTGGCTCACATTGTATCCGAGTGTAAACACCTAGCCCAGACTCACTATAAAGGCTGGAGACATGTTGTGATAGGCAGGGTGATCCACTGGCATCTATGTAAAGTAAACAATTTACCACATTCTGAGAAGTGGTATGAGCATAAGCCAGAGTCGGTGATAGAAAACCATCAGGTGAAGGTGCTATGGGATTTTAGGATACAGACGGACAAGAAATTAGAACACAATAGGCCTGACCTGGTGGTTTTGGACAAGGAAAAAAGATTGTGCCTGATTGTAGATGTAGCCTGCCCATTTGACATGAGAGTGCAAGAAAAGGAGAGGGAGAAAATTAACTGATACCAGGATTTAAAGTGGGAGGTAAAAAGGATTTGGAACTGCCATGAAATGAAGTCGTCCTGATTATCATAGGAGCACTAGGTACTATCTCAAAGAGTTTCCAAGGATGGTTAAAGAAGATTAGTCCAGCCCCACTTTTTGGAACACTTCAAAAGGCATGCTTGCTGGGAACAGCAAGAACCCTCCGATACGGCCTGTATGTCTGAGGCTGCAGGTAGCGGCTTGATATTCATTTCAACAAACCTTCCAGTTAAATAACATCAATGACTGAGACTCAAAGAACAATAATAATAATAATGATTTAAAGAAATATTTTAAAATGGTTATGATGATGATGACAATGAGGATAATGTTGGGGATATTGATAAGGATGATGATGATGATGTAAAAAAAAAAAAAAAACAGGAAATGCCCAGAATTTCTCAAAAGTTATGTATGGAACATTTCCAACTTCCACTGGAATCTCCAATTGTATTCACCTTGTTGGAGAAAATTTCAACTATGAGATAATGCATTAATCTCAAAATCAGGGTGGTGGATTGTGAGAATCGGCAGAGCGTTGGACAAAATGCTTTGTGGTATTTTGTTATGACTTACTGTGTTCTGAGTTCAAATCCCGTCTTTCATACTTCCAGGGTCGATAAAGTAAAATACTAGTCAAATGCTGGGGGTTAATATAATAGACTTTCACCTTCCACTAAATTGCTGGCTTTGTGCTTATACTAGAAATCATTTAAAGTAATTGTTCAATCATGATGATGATGATGATGACTCTGCAGACATATGGTTACATCTCTTTACATTCCGAGTTCAAATCCCACTGAGGCTAGCTTTGTCTCTCATCCTTTCGGGGTCGATAAAATAAGGTACCAGTAATGAACTGGGTTGATTTAATCAACTTCCCCTCCCCAAAAATTGTTGGCCTTATGTCTAAATCAGAAACCATCATTAAAATGTCCTGTCCATTTCATGCCAGCATGGAAAATCTGGCTTAAAAAACGATGATGATGATGATATATATATATATATATATATATATATATATATATATATATATATATATATGTATGTGTGTGTAAAAGGTAAACAGAAATAACAACACAATAGGTACAGTATATGGAAGGGATATATTAGGTTAAAGCTTGATATAGCAGGAAGAGGGTCTTAACGTTTCGGACGGTAGTCTTTAATCAGAAGAAAGAATGAGAAATAAGATAGATTAAGGGGACGGGCGGGTTGGAATTGGAAAAAATATCTTTAGATAAATATATATCAAGTGAGAATGGAAATAACATGGAAGTATATTTAAAGAATCTTTTTTTCTACTTTAATCCAACAAAGTGTTATTTTTGAAGAAAGGAGGAAACATTTAAAAAATAAAAAAGGATTTTATAAAACATACATGATTTGTATAGAACTTTACCTCCTTTTCAACTATATATATATATATATATATATATATATATATAATGAAGGAAATGTGGTAAGGAACCGGGTGGACCATAGCGCACCAAAGTACTCAATACTTAGGGTAGTAGAGTGGGTAATAGGAACAAGTAAGACCCCGGCGGCTGAGCTCAAGCCGTTTCGACGGCTAATTCGAAACGGCTTGAGCTCAGCCGCCGGGGTCTTACTTGTTCCTACATATATATATATGATGATGATTTCCTTTCAATGAAACAGTTCTAGTCTTGTAGAAGCTATTTCTATATTAAATTTTGTTGTGTTCACTCTACTAATGTATTGAGTACCTTACTTACTTTGAACCCGGGATTCATATATATATATATATATATTACTTCAAAATATTAATAAATATAGACATTCATGTGATCAAATATTGTTAAACTCTTAAATATATATGATAAAGCAAGTTCATGTCAAAATGGAGAGCAATCAAGATAATAAATACAGAGTTAATTTAAATATTTATTACACTCTTAGTATCATTATAAATCTATTTTATTATGAGTTTCAAGTACACTTAAGCTGGTTGAATGCACTCAACTAGCTTGAGTGTATTTGAAACGAATAGTAACAGGGTCTGACAATGATTCTGATTGTAAAACAAATATACTAAATACACACCAATAAAAAAAGGACCTTCAACGCTGCTGCTGAAGATGACTTAAACATACAATAAACTCACTGTTTGGATTGGGAAAATATTTTTCTTCTTTCTTCTTCTTCATACAAATTGTCGGCGGTATTTGTTCTGACTCTTTATGTTCAGAGTTCAAATCCCACCTAGGTTCACTTTGTCCTTCATCCATCCGAGGTAGATAAAACAAAGTACCAGTAAAGTACTAGGGTCGGGAAAATTTGACTGCCCCGCCTCCGCCAATACAATCACACACACACACATATACACACACAGGGTGTCCCCCAAAAATGTATATACACTTTGATTACCTGTACAGGCAATATTTATTAGAATGCTGTTGAAGTATGTATACTATTTTTGGGGACATCCTATTTATATATATATATATACACACACACACACCCGCATAATATATATATATATATATACTATATATATATATATATATATATATATATATATATATATATATATATATATATATATATATTACTGGCTCTGTACCTATGTTAGAGACAATTAAAATGAAAACACAAGAGTTGCTTCCCTTGTAAAATTTCCGATATTGTAAACTAAAATGTAAGTTGAGGGTTTTGACTTATGATTTGTTTGCCTCGCCAGTTTCTTCTAATCACCCGTATCCAATATATATCTAAACTACAACAGCAGTAGCCGCAACACCAACAACAACAACAACTACAACACCAACAACAACAACATCAGCAACAACACCACACCAACAACAACACCACAACAACAACAGTAGCATCACCAACAACTACAACACCAACAACAACAACAACAACACCAACAACAACAACACCAACAACAGTAGCAACACCACCAACTACACCACCACCACCAACAACAACAACAGCAACAGCAGCAGCAGCAGCAGCAACAACAACAGCAACAATAACAACATCAACTACAACAACAACAGTAGCAACAACAACAACACCAACAACAACAACAACAGTAGCAACACCAACAACTACAACACCAACAACAACAACAACAACAACACCAACAACTACAACAGCAGCAACAACAACAACAACACCACCAACACCAACACCTACAACACCAACAACACCACCAACACCAACACCTACAACACCAACAACACCAACAACAACAACAACAACAACAACAACAACAACAACACCAACAACTACAACAGCAGCAACAACAACAACACCACCACCAACACCAACAACTACAACAACACCAACAACAACAACTACAACAACAACAGTAGCAACAACAACAACAACACCAACAACAACAACAGTAGCAACACCAACAACTACAACACCACCAACAACAACAACAACAACACCACCACCAACACCTACAACACCAACAACAACAACTACAACAACAACAGTAGCAACACCAACAACTACAACACCAACAACTACAACACCAACAACACCAACAACAGTAGCCGCAACACCAACACCAACAACAACAACACCACCAACAACAGCAACACCAACAACTACAACACCACCAACAACAGCAACACCAACAACTACAACACCAACAACACCAACAACAACAACACCACCAACAACAGCAACACCAACAACAACAACTACAACACCAACAACAGCAACTACAACACCAACAACAACAACTACAACAACAGCAGCAACACCAACAACTACAACACCAACAACAACAACACCAACAACAACAACACCACCAACAGCAACACCAACAACAACTACAACACCAACAACAACAACACCAACAACAACACCACCAACAACAACACCACCAACAACAGCAACACCAACAACTACAACACCAACAACACCAACAACACCAACACCACCAACAACAGCAACACCAACAACAACAACTACAACACCAACAACAGCAACTACAACAACAACAACTACAACAACAGCAGCAACACCAACAACTACAACACCAACAACAACAACACCACCAACAGCAACACCAACAACAACTACAACACCAACAACAACAACACCACCAACAGCAACACCAACAACAACAACACCACCAACAACAGCAACACCAACAACAGCAACACCAACAACACCAACAACACCACCAACAACAACACCACCAACAACAGCAACACCAACAACAACTACAACACCAACAACAGCAACTACAACACCAACAACAACAACTACAACAACAGCAGCAACACCAACAACTACAACACCAACAACAACAACACCACCAACAGCAACACCAACAACAACTACAACACCAACAACAACAACACCACCAACAGCAACACCAACAACAACAACACCACCAACAACAGCAACACCAACAACAGCAACACCAACAACACCAACAACACCACCAACAACAACACCACCAACAACAGCAACACCAACAACAACTACAACACCAACAACAGCAACTACAACACCAACAACAACAACTACAACAACAGCAGCAACACCAACAACTACAACACCAACAACAACAACACCACCAACAGCAACACCAACAACAACAACACCACCAACAACAGCAACACCAACAACAGCAACACCAACAACACCAACAACACCACCAACAACAACACCACCAACAACAGCAACACCAACAACAACTACAACACCAACAACAGCAACTACAACACCAACAACAACAACTACAACAACAGCAGCAACACCAACAACTACAACACCAACAACAACAACACCACCAACAGCAACACCAACAACAACAACACCACCAACAACAGCAACACCAACAGCAACACCAACAACAACAACACCACCAACAACAGCAACACCAACAACAGCAACACCAACAACAACAACACCACCAACAACAGCAACACCAACAACAGCAACACCAACAACTACAACACCAACAACAACAACACCACCAACAGCAACACCAACAACAACAACACCACCAACAACAGCAACACCAACAACAGCAACACCAACAACACCAACAACACCACCAACAACAACACCACCAACAACAGCAACACCAACAACAACTACAACACCAACAACAGCAACTACAACACCAACAACAACAACTACAACAACAGCAGCAACACCAACAACTACAACACCAACAACAACAACACCACCAACAGCAACACCAACAACAACAACACCACCAACAACAACAACACCACCAACAGCAACACCAACAACAACAACACCACCAACAACAGCAACACCAACAACAGCAACACCAACAACAACAACACCACCAACAACAGCAACACCAACAACAGCAACACCAACAACTACAACACCAACAACAACAACACCACCAACAGCAACACCAACAACAACAACACCACCAACAACAGCAACACCAACAACAGCAACACCAACAACACCAACAACACCACCAACAACAACACCACCAACAACAGCAACACCAACAACAACTACAACACCAACAACAGCAACTACAACACCAACAACAACAACTACAACAACAGCAGCAACACCAACAACTACAACACCAACAACAACAACACCACCAACAGCAACAACAACAAACTGAAAGAAATGTCACTTACCCTGATCAGTTTAACTGCTGGTTCCATAAACGATGTAGGTAAGCTGTAGCTTTGGTGAACAATCTTACTACAGAGGTTCACTCTGTCGAGTAAGGTTTGCATGAATGGCGGCCGGTGTGGGAGCAAGGCGAACTCACGTGGGTTGGTGGATACAGTGTTGACCGTGTACATAGTCTGTACCTAGATTTCACATTTGTATGTATGTGTGTGTGTGTGTGTGTGTGTGTGTGTGTGTGTGGTCTGGGCCCTGTTCGGGGTATATGGCAAGCCGGGAAGGAGAAACAGAAAAAGAGACAGTGAGTGATAGTGTGAGTGAATGTGAGAGAGAGAGAGAGAGAGAGAGAGAGAGAGAGAGAGAGAGAGAGAGAGAGAGGATAGTAGTGAGTAAGGAAGAGAGTGAGAGGAGAGAGTAGTTGTGTGTGAGAGAGAGAGAGGAGAGAGAGAATAGTAGTGTGAGAGAGAGAGAGTGAGAAAATAGTAGTGTGAGAGAGAGAGAGAGTGAGAAAATAGTAGTGGGTGAGAGAGAGAGAGAAAGAGTGAGAAAATAGTAGTGTGTGAGAGAGAGTGAGAAAATAGTAGTGTGTGTGTGTGAGATAGAGAGAGAGAGAGTGAGAGAATAGTAGTGGGTGAGAGAGAGAGAAAGGAACAAGAGAGAAGAGAGAGATTAATAGTGAATGGGGAAGAGAAATAGAATAGAGTTGAGTGAATGAGTGAGAGAGGGAGAGAGAACATAGTAGTGAGTAAGTAAGAAAGAGGGAGAGAATTGAATTGAGAGTAAGATAGATAGATAGAAAGAGAGAGAGAGGATAGATAGATAAATAGAGAGAGAATAGAATTTAGTGAATGAACCAGATAGATAGATAGAGAGAGAGAAAGAGAGAGAGAATAGAATTAATGTGAAGCCTTATTAGTATCATAATTGACTATATTACATTAAAAATTATAATATTTAGTCTTATACTAGAAATTTTCACAACAATCAGTTCACAAGTAAAGATACTATAAACGTATGAATTAACAAACCTGATTTTAGACAGTTTCTGCTCAGTCATTGTATGTCTTAACCCTTTAGCATTTAAACCGGCCATATCTGGCCAGAATTCTCTCACTTTTTTTCTGTTCAAACCGGCTATAACAGGCCACTCATACTAATGTTAAGGTATTGTTCTCAGAATAAATAATATCAAAATCTCATAGATTCGATATTATGTGAGATAATTATGTAAGATAAAGCCTTTACCACAAAAATACGATAGTATATGTAGAGTAATGTAAATAAATGCTAAAGGGTTAAGCCAGAAGGCTCGTTAGGCCGGTGTGTATATAATAATGAAATTATTATATACAGTGCTCAGGTGCACTGCAACTCATCAAAGGTGCATGTATAGTACATAGAATAATTGTTTCTACTTTAGGCACAAGGCCAGCAATTACCCAGTGCATTATTGGTACTTTATTTTATCGACCCCGTAAGGATGAAAGGCAAAGTCAACCTCGGCGGGATTTGAACTCAGATCGTAAAGGGACGTAACTATGCTGGAAAGCATGGCGTCCGACTCTCTACTGATACTGCCAATCATAGAATAATGTACTAAGGTCAGGAAAGTGAACAGTGTATGAGTCATGATATACACACAGATACATGTGTGCGTGTGTTTGGAGGAGGAATAAAAAAAATACCAGTCACACACTGGGGTCGATTTAATCAACTTTCCCGTCCCCCCAAATTGCTAGCCTTGTGCCTATATAGGAAACCATTATTCATAAAGTTGACAAGGACTTGGGGATGTAACAATTAAAATCGTTTTTTTTTTTTGTTGCTATAGTGGGGGTGAAAGATTGAAATGCCAGAGGGATGCCCTGAAACCCCTGAAAGTGTTGGTACCAAGGTATAGGTTAATATGACCCTCCCTGGGTAGTTGGTGACACATGGGGAGTTTGTGTAGAGAGATGATGATGATGAGAAGGAGGGGGGGCGACAGTGATGATGACAATGATGGCTACGATGATGATGATAATGGTAATGATGATGGTGATGATGATAGTGATGATGATGATGGTGATGATGATAGTGATGGTGATAATGATGATGATGGTGATGATGATGATGGTGATGATGATAGTGATGATGGTGATGGTGATAATGGTGATAGTGGTGGTGATGGTGATAATGGTGATAGTGGTGGTGATGATGATAATGATGATGATGGTAGTGGCGATGATGATGATGCTAAGGAGGAGGAGGACGCCGATGATGAAGAGGCTGTGAAAGTGTCAGGCAGATGTGTTATCATTGTTGGGGGTGGTGATGGACGTAGTAGTAGTGGTGGTGGTGGTGGTAGTGGTGGTAGTGGTGTTGTAGATGGTAGTGGTAGTGATGTAGGTGGTGGTAGTGGTAGTGGTGTAGGTGGTGGTAGTGATGGTGGTAGTGGTAGTGGTGTAGGTGGTGGTAGTGATGGTGGTGTTGTTGGTGGTAGTGGTAGTGGTGTAGGTGGTGGTAGTGATGGTGGTGTTGTTGGTGGTAGTGGTAGTGGTGTAGGTGGTGGTAGTGATGGTGGTAGTGGTAGTGGTGTAGGTGGTGGTAGTGATGGTGGTGTTGTTGGTGGTAGTGGTAGTGGTGTAGGTGGTGGTCGTGATGGTGGTAGTGGTAGTGGTGTAGGTGGTGGTAGTGATGGTGGTAGTGGTAGTGGTGTAGGTGGTGGTAGTGATGGTGGTGTTGTTGGTGGTAGTGGTAGTGGTGTAGGTGGTGGTAGTGATGGTGGTGTTGTTGGTGGTAGTGGTAGGGGTGTAGGTGGTGGTAGTGATGGTGGTGTAGGTGGTGGTAGTGGTAGGGGTGTAGGTGGTGGTAGTGATGGTGGTGTTGGTGGTAGTGGTAGTGGTGTAGGTGGTGGTAGTGATGGTGGTGTTGTTGGTGGTAGTGGTAGGGGTGTAGGTGGTGGTAGTGATGGTGGTGTTGGTGGTAGTGGTAGTGGTGTAGGTGGTGGTAGTGATGGTGGTGTTGTTGGTGGTAGTGGTAGTGATGTAGGTGGTGGTAGTGATGGTGGTGTAGGTAGTGGTAGTGGTGTAGGTGGTGGTAGTGATGGTGGTGTTGTTGGTGGTAGTGGTAGTGTTGTTGGTGGTAGTGATGGTGGTGGAAGAGAAAGGTGACAAGAAAAGAAACAAAAACAAAGAAAAGAACACACACAACACCAATCATGGAAGTATAACATTGTAAAAGAGAGCAAAACTGTTAGAAATTGCTTAAAAAAAGTGAAGGGTGGATATTAAAATAACAATAATAACTGTAATAATAATAATAATGATGATGATGATGATGATGATGGTAGTGGTGGTGGTGGTGATGATGATGATGATGGTTGTGGTGGTGGTGTTGGTGTTGGTGGTGGTGATGATAATGATGATTTATGATGGTGATGGTGATGATGATGTCAGTAATAATTATTAGATAGCAATAGAAGAAGAGAGAAGAAGGAGAAGAAGAAAAAGAAGAAGTTGAAGAAGAAGAAGAAGAAGAAGAAGAAGAAGAAGAAGAAGAAGAAGAAGAGAGCAGATAAAGAACAGAGGAATAATAATAAGAAGAGAAAGAAGAAGAAGAGGAAGAGAAGAAGAAAAAGAAAAGAAGAAGAGAGAAAAAGTTATGAAGAAGAAGAAGATGAAGAAAAAGAAGAGAGCAGAAAAAGAACAGAGGAATAATAATAAGAAGAGGAAGAAGAAAAGAAGAAGAGAGAAGAAGTTATGAAGAAGAAGAAGAAGAAGAAGAAGAAGAAGAGAGCAGAAAAAGAACAGAGGAATAATAATAAGAAGAGAAAGAAGAAGAAGAGGAAGAAAAAGAAGAGAAGAAGAGAGAAGAAGTTATGAAGAAGAAGAAGAAAAAGAAGAAAAAGAACAGAGGAATAATAATAAGAAGAGAAAGAAGAAGAAGAGGAAGAAAAAGAGGAGAAGACGAGAGAAGAAGTTATGAAGAAGAAGAAGAAAAAGAAGAAGAAGAAGAAAGGCAATGAAAGGGAGGAAGGAAAGAAGTTGTGTGTTTGGGAATGTTCCAGAAAATTATTCACAGCAAGGGCGTGTGTCATTATGGTTTTGTTTTATTCCATGATAAAGTTTGGTAAAGATGAAAGACTGCCACTGATGGTGCCAATGGTGGTGTAGTGGTAGTGGTGGTGGTGGTGGTGGTAGTGCTGGTGGTGGTGTAGTGGTAGTGGTGGTGGTGGTGTTGTAGTTGTGGTGCTAGTGGTGGTGGTGGTGATGGTGGTGTTGTAGTGGTGGTGGTGGTGGTGGTGGTGTAGTGGTGGTGGTGGTGGTGGTGGTGTTGTAGTGGTAGTGGTGGTGGTGTTGTAGTAGTGGTGCTAGTGGTGGTGGCGGTGTTGTAGTGGCGGTAGTGGTGGTGGTGGTGGTGGTGTTGTAGTGGTGGTGGTGATGGTGCTAGTGGTGGTGGTGGTGTTGTAGTGGCGGTAGTGGTGGTGGTGGTGGTGTTGTAGTGGTGGTGGTGATGGTGGTGTTGTAGTGGTGGTGGTGATGGTGGTGTTGTAGTGGTGGTGGTGGTGGTGGTAGTGGTGGTGGTGGTGGTGTTGTAGTAGTGGTGCTAGTGGTGGTGGTGGTGTTGTAGTGGCGGTAGTGGTGGTGGTGGTGGTGTTGTGGTGGTGGTGTTGTAGTTGTGGTGCTAGTGGTGGTGGTGGTGTTGTAGTGGTGGTGGTGGTGGTGTTGTAGTGGTAGTGGTGGTGTTGTAGTGGTGGTGGTGGTGATGTTGTAGTGGTGGTGGTGGTGTTGTAGTGGTAGTGGTGGTGTTGTAGTGGTAGTAGTAGTGGTGGTGGTGGTAGTGGTGGTGTTGTAGTGGTAGTTGTGGTGGTGGTGGTGGTGGTAGTAATAGTAGAAGCAGTGGTGGTAGTTGATATTGTTGTAGTGGTAGTAGTGGTGGTGGTAGTTGTTGTTGTTATGGTAATTGTTGTAGTGGTGTTGGTGGTGGTGGTAGATGTTGTAGTTGTTGTAATAGTAGTAGTAGCAGTAGTGGTGCTGCTGCAACATCTCGCTGTCATACCAACTGTAGAAATATTAATTTAAATATGGTTGTTGTTGTTATTGTCTTTAGCTGTACATTGATGTTATAGAAGATAAAATGTACAGACGTGTGTGTGTGTGTGTCTAGACATGTATGTGTATAAACATGTATATATGTATTTATGTATGTGTACATATATATATATATATATATATATATACAAATATGTATAAAGATATATATATATATATATATACATATATGTATAAAGATATATATATATATATGTATATACATATATGTATAAAGATATGTATATATATGTATATACATATATGTATAAAGATATATATATATACATATATGTATAAAGATATATATATATATATATACATATATGTATAAAGATATATATATATATATATATACATATATGTATAAAGATATATATATATATATACATATATGTATAAAGATATATATATATATATAAATGTATAAAGATATATATATATATATATATATATATATATATATATATATATATATATATATACATAAATGTATAAAGATATATATATATATATATATACATAAATGTATAAAGTTATATATATATATATTATATATATGTATAAAGATATATAAAGATATATATATATATATATATATAAATATATATATGCATATAGTTGTTCATTGATAGTTTGAAAGATAAACGACTTATTCATGTTGTACATGTCTGTGTAAGTGTCTGTACATGTACAAATATAAATATATATGGCATGTATGTATGTGTATTTACATTTGTATATATATTTTTGCATATATATATATATGTGTGTGTGTGCGCACACACACACACACACACACACACACACATATATATATATATATATATATACATAAGGAATGGATACTGTGTATGCTTTGTATTTAATCTTATCTTATATTTAGCCTAGCCTGGAGGCCCTAAACCCTACTTTATTTCTGTTCCTTAATTTTCCAGGCCCTTTTAACTTATCTCCTTATTTTATCTTTTGATGGTGGAGTATATATTTCATCCTATGCAATCCCAGTTCACAGTACTTATATTTGCTCATCCATTAATATATATATATATATAGATGTGTGTGTGAATGAATATGTGCGGAGTAAGGTTAAAAGTTTTGTGGGTTACCAGGAACCTCTCCTCGCCACAGTCAAGAGGAGGAAACTGGTATGGTTTGGGCATGTCACATGACATGACAGCCTGTGCAAGACCATCATGCATGACACCATTGAAGGGGGATGCAGGAGGGGGACGCCAACGAAAAAACTGTTTGGTCAATGTCAAAGAATGGGCATAAATGATGACACCAGATTTTTTGCCGGCCACCGTTTATAGACTATTTTGAGTGTGTGCTGCTTCTGCAATAGCATCCACCCTGACGACTACAGAAGTCAAGGGACTGATGATGATGATGATATATATATATATATATATATCATCATCATCATCATCATTCTACATATATATATATATATATATATATATGTAGAATGATGATGATATATATATATATATATATATATATCATCATCACCGTTTTACGTCCGTTCTTCCATGCTAGCATGGGTTCATCATCATCATCATCATCATCGTTTAACGTCCATGTTCCATGCTTGCATGGGTTTGGACGGGAGTTTTCCCACTTGAGGCAAGAGTGGTTGTCTTGCTCGCATAGGACTGTCTGGCGGGTTTTCTACAGTTGGATGCCCTTCCTAACACCAACCACATTTACAGTGTGGGGCTGGGAGGTTTTTACCGTGTTGCCTACACGGCCACATTACAGCGTGGACTGTCTGGCAGGTTTTCTACAGCTGGATGCCCTTCCTAACACCAACCACATTTACAGTGTGGGGCTGGGAGGTTTTTACCGTGTTGCCTACACGGCCACATTACAGCGTGGACTGTCTGGCAGGTTTTCTACAGTTGGATGCCCTTCCTAACACCAACCACATTTACAGTGTGGGGCTGGGAGGTTTTTACCGTGTTGCCTACACGGCCACATTACAGCGTGGACTGTCTGGCAGGTTTTCTACAGCTGGATGCCCTTCCTAACACCAACCACATTTACAGTGTGGGGCTGGGAGGTTTTTACCGTGTTGCCTACACGGCCACATTACAGCGTGGACTGTGTGTTTTTTGTCGTGACACCTACACGATCTCATTTGTTTCGGCCTGGATTTTGTGGCACCAACATAACTTTACATTGAAAGGGGCGGTGTGGATGGGGTGGGGGTGGTGGGACGGGGGTGTATTTTGTGAGAGATGCCTACTGACTGTAGTAGGTTTTACTATGTATTTAGGTAACGCGATCTTCTCTGTTACTGAGTACCGCCAAAGGTCTCGGTCCAGTGACATTGTCTTGGAGAGGTGTAAGTGTGTGAGGTCGGAATGTATCAGCTCGTCCCAGGTTTTTCTGGGTCTGCCTACTCCATGGCTACCATCTATCTTTATTGCCCTGCACTTTGTTATACAGCTGTCGTCTTTCATGCGCATCACGTGACCATACCAACGTAGCCTTCTCTCGAGTAAACAACATCTGATCCCTCTTATTTCTAATTTTTTCCTTAGTTCGTGTATGCTTTGCCGTTCGCGTATATTACTATTACACATCCAGCGGAGCATGCAAGCTTCGTTCCTCTCTAGTCTGCGTATATCCTCTGCACACAATGCCCAGGTCTCACTGCCATGCAACATTGCTGTTCGTATGCAGGCATCATACAACCTGCCTTTCACTTTTAGGGAGAACCCTTTAGCGGCTAATAGTGGTATAAGCTCTCTGAACTTTTTCCATCCAGTTCTGACTCTAGCTACTGTACTTTCGGAGCACCCTCCCCCACTGCTGATTTTGTCACCCAGGTAACGGAAGCTGTCCACTATTTCTATAGAACCCTCTGCGCAGTTGAAAGAGCTAGTATTTTGTGGGCATTTGCTGCTACTTATTGCACCAGAGCACCGGCCACATGTAAAATCTGTGTTCTTAGTTAGCTTACCTGTGATCCCACTACATCTTTTATGCACCCATACTTTGCATTTGGGACATAAAATGGAGTTTCTACCTACGCCTTTCCTACACACTGAGCATGGCCATTTCCCGGAAGGGACCGGCGCCTTATTTTCTTTCCTACAAACTAGAACTTTAGTCTTAGCCATGTTAATTTTAAGGCCTTTTGATTCTAGGCCGTGCTTCCATGTTTGGAATTTCTTCTCTAGCTCGGCCATTGATTCAGCTATGATCGTTAGGTCATCTGCGTATAGGAGTTCCCATGGGCAGCCGGTCTTGAACTCCTCTGTTATAGCCTGAAGAGCAATAATGAATAGTAGGGGGCTAAGAACAGAGCCCTGATGGACACCAACTTATATATATATATAAGAGAGTCAGGGCCCTATGGCTGAGCTCTTGCCTCAGTATTGAGTACTCTACTGAATAATGGTCTTACTAGTTTAAACTGGTTAAAATCATAACCTATATATCTATTCATTTATATATATATATATATAAGGGTTTCCTGGAGAAGAACATGAGGGAACCATGGTTAAATAAGGTACTAAATACTTTAGTAGAAAAGGTGCATATTTATTTCATACAGAAATGACTTCTATAACTCTAACTCTAACCTTAACAGTTCTATCACTGTAGAAATATATTATATATATGTATATCATCATCATCATCATCACCGTTTAACGTCCACCTTCCACACTAGCATGGGTTAGATGTGTGTGTATATATATATATATATATATTCATTCATTTCATTTTACGTCCGCTTTTCCCTGCTTGCAAGGGTGGGACGGGAAATGATTCTGGCTTGATTTCTACAGCTGGATGCCCTTCCTAACACCAACCTCATTTACAGTGAGTGCTGTGTGCTTTTTTGCCGTGGCACCTCCACGACCACTTTGCAGTGGAATGATAGGGACCCCAGTCCCTATCATCTCATTTCTACAGCTGAGTAAACTGGAGCAATGTGGAATAAAGTGTCTTGCTCAAGGAAACAACACATCACCCGGTCTGAGAATTGAACTCACAACCTTTCGATTACAAGGCCAATGCTCTAACCACTAAGCCATCCAACACTAGCAACAAATGACCACATAGATTCTTTTCCAACAAATCTCCAAAGGTCCTTCAGAATCCCCCGACGATGGATGTGAAATCCAAAAAATAGGGACAAATATCTATTCCAAGTGAACCTCATCTCTGGTTTTCATTTCATTTTACATTTCTCTTCCTCCTTATCCCCTTTCTCCCTACTATCACCTCATTTTGTTACCTACATCTGCATTGTAGAGGCTTCCAGAACGGCTATTCTTCATATTCCACAATGTTTCAAGCAAACTTATATATATATATATCATCAGCATATATATATATATATATGTCATCATCATCATCATCATCATCATAAATTTGCTTTCCATGCTGGCATGGTTTGGTTGGGTTGTCACAGTCCCAGACAAAACAGGTCACAGAAACACATCTTGCACATACAATCTATATTTTGGTATGGTTTCTACAGCTGGATGTCCTACCTACCGCCAACCACTTTACAGAGTGCACAGGGTGCATCAGCTTTCTTTAAATTTCCATAACATTTTTAATTTTGTTTCAGAATTCTAAAAATTTGCATTTGAGCATAACTAATATTTAAAACAGCAAATTTTAAATTTTGTTTCATAAAATTTATAAAATTATGTTTTCAAAATATTTCAAATTATGTTTTCATAGATTTCGAAATATTTTTACTAGCCCCACCCTTTAGTATCATGAAATCCAAGTCAAACTCATGAAGCTGGTACCATAAAAACAGGTACCCAGTATAATCTGGAAAGTGGTAGTGAGAATGTAGTGTTGAGAGGCCCTGTAATGGCAGAGTTTATTTTCAGGAAATTTTAAAACTGCACAAATTTTTGAAGCAAATGCCATGACCCAGCATTTGAGAAACAATTATATTGGCTATATTTAACATTTTATGAGTCACTCCAGGTAGAACTGCTACTTCTCCGAATTGAGAGATCACAGCTCTAATATTATGGGCATGTGGCTAGAATGTCTCAGGAAAAAATTGCTGGACAGATTTTACAGGAAAAAACCAACCGACAGGAGACCCAAAGGTAGACCCCATGCAATATGGTTGGATAACGTCCATGAGCTTGGCAGATCTCGCTTGGGGATAGGACCCACTGGAAGGAGTGTTTGAGGACTCTGCCTCCATGACCCTGTCAGGAATAAGTGGGCAAAGAAGAAGAAGAAGGAGAAGAAAAATTTAATTTAGAAGTACACAAGCAGGATCAACTGCATGTT
>OZ024757.1:26973953-26978953 GCA_964016885.1 Eledone cirrhosa
TGGTGTTGGTGATGAGATTGGTGTTGGAAGACAATGGTGGTGGGCCGAAGATTCAATGATGCCTTGACATTTTAACTTAGAAGGATGGCACACCCTATCGCTGAGTTGTCTGGTTGTCTGTCGGTCTGTCACCTTGGTTGTCTCTACCTTCTCTCACACAACCCCTCTCATGCACTATATACTGTTTGTTGATCAGACAGAATAAATAATTTGTTAATAATTGTTTCAACTTTTGGCACAAGGCCAGCAATTATCCCAGTGCATTACTGGTACTTTATTTTATCGACCCCGTAAGGATGAAAGGCAAAGTTGACCTCGGCGGAATTTGAACTCAGACCATAAAGGGCCGTAACTCTATGCTGCAAAGGATGGCGTCAGACCCTCTTCCGATACTGCCAATCCACTGCCCTTAATAATAATTGTTAATATTAAATATTTTTTTAAATCATAAACATATCTATTTCAAATAACCACAACACTACAGATATTTAAAAATGGAAAATGAAGGGCACTTGTATTTATCCCTTACATATACTCTTATTTATATCCTTATCCCTTATCTAAGGTGTAATGGAGTAAATCCCCAACATAGACAGGTTTTATAGACACAATATAACAACAAGAACATTACACTGTTCATACCCACCCATGTTGTATCAGGTGACAGGTCAAAACAACATACAACCCTTGCCACCACTTTGCATATTTCCACAATACCAGATCTGTCAACTCTCCCCCCGTCGAATGGAGGAGATCTCCCACCCACTTTGAGGTACATGAGAGATGTCTTCTCTTGTGAAAATGGGTATAGCTTTCATTATGTAAAATCTCCCCAAGGGTGGTGGATTGGCAGCATTGATAGAGGACCGGACGTCATGCTTTGCAGCATAGAGTTACGGCTCTTTATGATCTGTGTTCAAATCCCGCCAAGGTTAACTTTGCTTTCATCCTTACGGGGTCGATAAAACAAAGTACCAGTCACTCACTGGGGTCGATTTAATCAACTTTCTCCTCCCCCAATATGTGCCTATATAAGAAACCAATATGCAAAATCTTCCCATTTGGCCTCATTTCTCCCCGTTTTGGGTCCTTTTCTTCATAGTACTCCCTGTTTGGGTTTTTAGAGGTTGACAGGTCTGCAATACTGATATACAGAAAAGATGTTGAGTATATTATTTATTGATAAAAGTAAATCATTATATATTTGCTTTAATTATACAAATTTATATAAAACTCTGCTCATTTAAGGTTCGGTATTGCTTCCCTCTGATGTTTGTGCCTGTTATATATAATAAATCTTGGGGAATAGTGGGGTCTCAGTGTACACATATTATATATACATTGTAAAGCCCACACTGTAAAGTGGTTGTGTAGGTGCCACAGAAAAAAAAGCACCCAGCACTCACTGTAAATGAGGTTGGTGTTAGGAAGGGCATCCAGCTGTAGAAATCAAGCCAGAATCAGTTCCCGTCCCACCCTTGCAAGCAGGGAAAACTGGATGTAAAATGATGACGATGATGGTGATTGTATATAACAGGACCTGTTATATAGGACTGAATACAACATAATATATAGACTGTATATAATATAACATATTATATAGACTGGATATAATGGAGCATATTGTATAGACTGTATATAATAGAGCATGTTATATATATTGTATATAACTGGACATATTATATAGGACTGTATATAATGGGACATATTATATAGACTGTATATAATAGAATATGTGGTATAGACTATATAACAGGACATATTATATACACTGTATATAACAGAACATATTGTATAAATAGGATGTTATATACATTGTATATAACAATGTAGACATATATAGACTGTATATAATAGAATATTATATAGACTATATATAACAATGTAGAAATGTATTGACTGTATTTAATAGGATATCGTATAAACTGTATATAACAATGTAGACTTGTTGTATAGACTATATATAATATGATGTTATATTGATTGTTTATAACCTATTGTATAGTCTGTATATAATAGGATATTATATAAATTATATATAACCTGTTGTGTATACTATATAACATTTTGTGTGCCCTACAATTCCCCAAGGTTTATAATTATTAGGTATTGATTTGATATTGTTTTGTAGTCCCAGGTCAAATCCGATGTGGTAGACCCAGATCAACCGATACCATTAACCCTTTAGCATTTAAACTAGCCATATCTGGCCAGAATGCTCTGACCTGTTTCTGTTCAAACTGGCTGTAACTGGCCAGTCATGCTGATGTTAAGGTATTGTTCTCAAAATAAATAATATCAAAATCTCATAGATTCAATATTATGTGAGATAATTATGTGAGGTAAAGCCTTTACTGTGACAATATAATAGTAAATATAGAGTAATGTAAATGCTAAAGGGTTAAGGCTAACTAGACGGGCATGTAGGGCACATACCTCAGACAGGAGCAATACTGAACGGTTAATGAGTATAGATTTATACAAATTAAATATATAATAATTTCCTTTGATTGATAAATAAATTGGTAACTATCTTTGCTGTATGGCAGCATTGTGGAAATATCCAAAGCAACAGAGAGTGTTGTATGTTGTTATGTCTTGTCGCATGGGTAAGCATGTCTCATCCAGGGTTGGATTTAGACCTTAGGATCCCCAGGGCATTACAGGTTTGGAGGGCCCTTCATACACAAAAAAATAGAATACACAGCAAACCCCACCAATTTTACATATCAAAGTTAGCTTGGTGCAAGTAATTGGAATTGAAAAGTTATACATACAGGTATTAAATTCAAAACATTCTAACCATCCTAAAACTAAAAAGCCCAGCTGAGGGCACAAATAAATTTCTATAGCTGTCGCAGGTACAGGGGGCCCGGGGGCAATTGCCTCCTTTGCCCCCTTCTCCCCATTAAATCCGACCCTGATCCTGTCGAGTGGAAAATATAGACTTGGTAATTTTCTTGGTGTGGTCAAAAGAAGTGTCAAAATCTAGGTTCACAAGCTTGCTAAACTGTAAACAGAAATGATTTTCTAGGGAGCCAAAGAATGCACGTTGTAGGGCTAGCCTGGGGCGCTAATTACCCAGATGACAGGCCGGGGCAGATATACAATCAAACGTCTTCCAGACATGTACATATTATATAATATTCAAACATAGTGTATCTAAAACTACATTATTATTTTGACCCCTTGTTTTAGGGATGATTGAGGGTAAAGTTTTGAGGTAAATGTTGCTATTATTTCTAGGGCGGTGGATTGGCAGTATCGGTAGAGCGACACCATGCTTTGCAGCACAGAGTTATGGCCCTTTACATTCTGAGTTCAAATCCTGCCTAGGTTAGCTCTGCCTTTCATCCTTACGGGGGTTGATAAAATAAAGTACCAGTAATACACTGGGGTAATTGCTGGCCTTGTGCTTAAAGTAGAAACAAATTATTTCTTTCTAGCATGCCAGATGACCACATAGAAGCTTATTTATTGCCTCATCATTGTTATTGTTATTGTTGTTGTTGTTGTTGTTGGTACTGGTAGTAGTGAAGGGGAGGAGGAGGAAGAGGTGGTGTTGGTTGTGGTGGGAGAAAGCAATGCTGTAGGTGATACAGGGAGTTAGTAATGATGTAGGTGAAAGTTTGTAGGAAAGAGACAACATGTGTTTATATTTTGTCTTGTTCCTTCACACATCTACACAACCACCACTACCACTACCACCACCCCTACCACTACCACTACCACCACCACCACCACTACCACCATCACAGCCACCACTACTGCTGCCTCACCTTCAATTTTTCACTCTTTCCAAAACCATTATCACATCCTACACCGCATATACACACACATTATATATATATATATGTGTGTGTGTGTATATATATATATATATATATATATATACGTTAAACGATGATGATGATATAAACATATGTATGCAAATATATATATATATATATATATAAACACACAAACACACACACATATATGTATGTATGTAAAAGGTAAACAGAAATAACAACACAAACGGTACAGTATATGGAAGGGATATATTAGTTTAACAATTAAAATAGCAGGAAGAGTTTCTTAACGTTTTGGACGCTAGTCCTTCAGATATATATATATATACACACATATATATATATATACATATATATATAGTAATGGTGAATACAAAGACCAAAAAACTAAGATGACTCAATAAACATATATAAATGTATAAATATAAATATAGTATATATATATATAGCCAGGTGGTGTTATTAAGTTAGACATGGCCCGGGCCAATACTAGCTGAAACTTATCAAAGTTAAATATATATATATATATATTATTATTATTATAATACTCATGACTCATACACTGTTCCTTTTCCTGACATTTGTACATTATTCTATGTACTATACATGCACCTTTGATGAGTTGTAGTGCACTTGAGCACTGTACACAATAATTTCATTATTATTATCATTATTATTATTCTAAATACTCTTTATTAGTAACCACACAGCACCTTGTCTCTTTTAATCCTTATATATATTTATATATATATAAATATATTCTTATATAGATATATATGTGTGTGTGTGCATATAAGAATATGTGTTTATATTACTGTGGTACTTAAACCATTCAAATATTAACATAATGAGCACTCAATACTTGTTTGTAGAGGTGTGTAGCGGTAAGAATTATAGAACAAGAAACAACAATATTAAAATATGTATCAAGACTTAGATGTCCATGTGGTTAATGAATTCACTTTGTAATCACATAGTGCCATGATAGCTTGGGCAGAAGTTTTTCCCCCATAGTTTCGGTTACACCAAAGACTTGTGAAGTAAATTTGGTAGACAGGAATTGTGCAGAATCCTGTTGGATTGATTATACACTGCCTGTTTTGGAGGGGTAAACTTAAACAACTATTCTAGATTAATGTCATGACCTGGCTATTGTGTGTTTTTAACAAGAATCCAGTCAGTTACAAGCATTCTGGCCAGATCATCAGT
>OZ024757.1:27006453-27051453 GCA_964016885.1 Eledone cirrhosa
CCAAACTCCAAACCCAACCCATGCACCATCTCACATCTCCTCTCTCCTTCACACTCACACACATATGTACTTCTACCCACACATATACACACTCATATTAATTCTTGGATGCCTTTAGCAGGGTCCACTCTGTTATAAAGCATTCAGACCAAATCTCCAGTTTAAGGATACCTTCACCTCTTCCTCTAACCAGTCTCAAAAGCCCTAAAAAGGGCAATGGACACTGCCCTTTCCCTGCTGACTAAATGATAAAAGAATCAACCAGGGATCCATTACATAGTCTGGTAGTTTGATTTGCTAGAAATAGCAGCAAAGTCTTTGTAAGTTACATCAAACGTTTAAAAAAAGAAGAAGGATACACTGGATAATGTAATCCTGTTTACAATATGTCTGAAGAAGAAACATGGGATCGTCATTGTTGAATGCTTTTGATCGTAGGTCTGCTGGATTAGGGTTGACCTAGGGTTAAACAACAGTGACAATACAAAAGCATAGATACATCCACATATACATACTCATAAACAGGTACACACACATCCATGCACACAAGCATATATACTGAAACACATACACTCATATACCCACTAAGACACTGACCTACTGACACACTGGCACACTGACTCATACATACACTGACACACATGCACTGAAACATACACACACACATATAGATACAGATACTCAAAGATATACCCACATACACACATAGAGATACAGATACTCAAATACATACACATACAGACATAGAGATACAGATACTCAAATACATACACATACACATATGGATACAGATACTCAAAGACATACCCACATACACACACATATAGAGATACTCAAAGACATACACACATACACATACAGATACTCAAAACCATACACACATACACACTGACAAAACAACCACCCGCCTACCTACACACACAGATAGATATGGCGTCCATCGTGCGTATTACAGAGTTGAACCAAAAACCTTTACAGGTCATCCTTTCTGGACAGAAACAAGAGACAACCCCAACAGAGAAAGAGAATGAGAAAAATAAAGGCAAGAAGGAGGTCAGAGATGGACTCGTAAGGGCCGCAAGTTGTAACAGCATCAAGACTGACCAGTATGTGGCCCCAGTAAAACCACAACTAGAACATACCTGCTTTCAGTCCCAGCGGAGCCAAGTGGAAAGTTGTGAAAATAGGGAAAAATATTTCCGTGGGTCACGTCGACCACATGTTAGTTCTGCAGACACAGCTAGAAAGAAGGTAAGGAGCTTTAACCCTTTAACATTTACATTACTCTATGTATGTATGTATGGCCCTGTAACTCCTGATAGAGTCGTTGGGGTGCCGTATTGATATACAGCATTTCTTGGGCATTTTAAGCCTAGTGGAGCCCATCCCTTTCTAGGTCTGAGTACAGCAGATTTCTTCCAGAGAAAGATAGAAAGTGAGGGACAGGAAATGAGAGATATAGAGGAAGAATCAACCCCAGTACTAGACTGGTACTTTTTTTATTGACCTCGAAAGGATGAAAGGCAAAGTTGACCATGGCAGGATTTGAACTCAGGAAGGTAGAGGTAGATATATATAGAGAGAGAAGATAAATAGCAAGCTAGTTAGTTAGCTAGCTCTATTTAAGGCTGTACATGGCTATGGTGCGGCCACACTTAGAATTTGCATCACCAGTCTGGAACCCCTATCTTGTTCAGAACATTGACCGCCTGGAAACTGTTCAGAAACGTGCAACCAAGCGAATACCCTCCATCAGGCTTCTACCATACTCTGAGCGCCTTGCTTCCCTGGGCAGGGATACATTGAAGCTCCGACTCCAGGCAACTGACTTGGTAAACACCCACAAAATTGTTAACCATCTTGCCAACAACAACCCTGAGTACCTTTTTGATTTCCATGTGTCTAACACACGTGGACATGCCCACAAAGTCAGAAAACAGCACAGTTCCCTTGACTTTCGGAAACATTTTTTCACGCTCAGAGTTGCTGAAGCATGGAACAAACTACCTGCATCAGTTGTTAACTGTCGAGACACTGCATCCTTTAAGGCCTCCATGCTTCCCGAGATCCACCAACACTACAGCTAATGTTCCCCCTCCATACACATACACACATGTATACCATGACTCATACACTATTCACTTCCCTGACATTTGTGTATTATTCTATGTACTATACATACACCTTTGACGAGTTGTAGTGCACCTGAGCACTTTACACAATAATTTCATTATTATTATTATTATTATAGATAGGTAGGTAGATAGATAAATACGTAGATAGATAAATAGGTAGGTAGGTGGCTAGGTACCCAGGCAGACAGGTAGAACAAATCCATCATAATTAATGGATATATGTTTGATAATGATTATTGTAACTGATATAAATGAATGTAAAATGAAATACAACCATGGTTTGCATGACATATGAGAGAAAGTCAAGGAAAATCAAGGATTTAAACAACTTTAAATAAAATGTTTAATCAAGTTAAATAAAATAGAAATAAAAGCTTCCGCTGTATTTTTTGACTGAATAAATTTTAGCCTGATAGTAGGGTTTAAAACCCTCTAAGAAATGGAAAAAGATGAGTATTGACGTACATGTATGTCAATACTCATCTTTTTGATGTACAGGTACTCATCTTTTTCCATTTCTTAGAGGGTTTTAACCCTTTAGCATTTACATTACTCTATATTTACTATTGTATTTTCACCTTACATAATTATCTCACATAATATTGAATCTACAAGATTTTGATGTTATTTATTTTGAGAAGAATACTTTAATGTAGGTATCAGTGGCCAGTTTGAACACAAAGAGGTGAGAAAGTTTTGGCTGGATATGGTCAGTTTAAATGCTAAAGGGTTAGATTCCTCTATCCTATCAGGCTAAAAAATTTTCAGTCAAAAATATGGCAATAGCTTCTATTTTTATTTTCAAACTCGCTTGCTGTTTCAAAAACATATTTAAATAAAATATTTTATGCTATATAAATAGTGGGACAATCAAGATCCCAAACCTCATTCTCTTGCTAAGTGGGGTGGATCTCGTCGAATCGGACCAAGCAAACAATGTTTCCATTGTTCTTCCATTGCTGTTACTATCTACCCTTGCAACTTGAAATAAAGTGTCTTGCGCAAGATCACAATGCATCACCCAGTCCGAGAATTGAAATCGCAACCTCATGATTGTGAATCCAGCTCTCTAACCACTAAGCCACGTACCTTTTACTATAAAGCCCATCATTCTTTATGTTTACTAATCCTAGTATATATATATGTGTGTGTGTGAAGGCATGTGGCTTAGTGGTTAAGATGCTTGGCTCAGGATCATAGTATTTGTGATAAACCTTATTACATATTTCATAAAATGTGTGATTATTATCACTAATATTGTTGCATATTTCATAAAATATGTAATAGCCATAACTAATGCTGTTGCATATTTCATAAAATGTGTGATAACGATCACTAATACTGTTGCATATTTCATAAAATATGTAATAGCCATAACTAATGCTGTTGCATATTTCATAAAATGTGCAATAACAATCACTAATGCTGTTGCATATTTCATAAAATGTATGATAGCTGTTTATGTATATTTCATGAAATATGTGATAAACATCACTAATACTGTTGCGTATTTTAAAAAAATGTGTGATAAACATCTATGTATATTTCATGTAATATGTGATAAACATCTATGTATATTTCATGTAATATGTGATAAACATCTATGTATATTTCATGAAATATGTGATAAACATCACTGAATATTTTAGTAAAACATGAAAAACAAACAAAGAAAACATTACTATCAGCCACAAAACGACAAAAAAAAACACAACCTCCCCTCTCCTATACCTTCCCCTTCCCTTCCAATAACAAATCAATTTATAAATATAAGCAAGAAGAACTGATGTTTGATGAGGCAGGGGGGGGGGGGGGGGTGATATATTATGGATGAGATGAAAACTGATAAAGATTGTACTGAATATTACACTTCACTGCCCACTTAATGGCATCTCTTGTCGCCCCCATATCTCATATTTGTTGAAACAAATTACATATCTTGTCTCTCTCTCTCTCTCATTCCCCAGTCTCTCTCTCTCTCATTTTCTAGTCTTTCTCTCTCTATCTCATTTTCCACTCTCTCTCTCTCTCACTCCCCAGTCTCTCTCTCTCTCATTTTCTAGTCTTTCTATCTCATTTTCCACTCTCTCTCTCTCTCTCATTTTCTAGTCTCTCTCTCTCTCTATCTCATTTTCCACTCTCTCTCTCTCTCTCCGCTTCTCTCTTTCTCTCTCTCTGCTTCTCTCTCTCTCTCTTGTCCTCTCTCTATCTATCTCACACATCCTCTCTCTTTTCTATTGACATGTATTACATACCTATGCCATCCCCACCATCCCAATTTTGCCCTCCCCCCTTTCCTTATTCCCCCCCCCCCCTCCCTCTCTGTCTTTTTACCTTCAGCTGTTCCTTGACTTTGCTACTCTGCTATAGATTGATAATAATAACAGGAGGAGGAGGAGGAGGAGGAGGGGGAGGAGGGGGAGGTTGAATGAAGATGATTTTTTCAGTGAATTGGACCAGAACTAAATGCCCAGACTTGATTAGACTGGACAGTGGATCATTGATCAGCTGTTATGGGTCAAATATTATTATTATTGATATTGTTTCACTGTTTTTCATATCTTACTTTTTGCTCTCTCTCCCCCCCCCCCCCCATTTTTCATTTTCTGAAACTTTCAAGATTGACAAACAAAAAAAACAACAGAAAAAATAACAGTGCCAGTCCTGTCCAGTACAGGGGCCAATTAGTCCCCCCACCCCACCCCCCACCCCGTATATCTCTTCCCCAATTCCCTTCTCTCTCACACTCTTCCTCTCCTTCTCTGAAAGAAATCAGCTGTGTTCAGACCTCTTGAGAGAGGATGGGCTCTGCCAGGTTTAACCTTTAGCTTTCAAACCGGCCATATCCACCCAGAATTCTCTCACCTCTTTCTGTTCAAACCGGCCATAACTGGCTGCTCATACTGATGTTAAGTTATTGTTCTCAAAATAAATAGTATCAAAATCTCATAGATTTGATATTATGTGAGGTAAAGCCTTTACTGTGAAAATATAATAGTAAATATAGAGTAATGTAAATGCTAAAGGGTTAAGCTCTAGTGTTTTCTTGACTCTGTGTATCCCAGCTTTTAAAACAGGTACACTGTATCTTTGTATATCATAAGTACTGTACAGTTATGTTGGTATCACAAAAAGGCATCCAGTCTACACTGTAAAGTGGTTGTGTAGGTGTCATAACAAAAAGCACCCAGCCCACATTGTAAAGTGGTTGTGTAAGTGTCACGACAAAAAAATCCTCCTGCCTACACTGTAAAGTGGTTGTGTAGGTGTCACGATAGAAGACACCCAGCCTACACTGGAAAGTGGTTGTGTAGGTGTCACGACTAAAAAGCCCCCTGCCTACACTGTAAAGTGGTTGTGTAGGTGTCACGATAGAAGACACCCAGCCTACACTGTAAAGTGGTCGTGTAGATGTCATGACAAAAAGTACGCAGCACACACTGTAAATGTGGTTGGCGTTAGGAAGGGCATCTAGCAATAGAAATCTAACCATAAACAGTTCTATATGAGCAGGACACAGTCACCTGACCTGACTTGCCTCCAATGGAACAACCTGTCTAACCCATGCTAGTGTGGAAAGTGGACATTAAATGATGATGATGATGATGATGATAATATAGGGTTGGCATCAAGAAGGGCATCTGGCTGTAAAAGACTGCTGAAAAAAAAAAGACCTGTCTAACCCATGGCAGCACTGGGGAGTGGATGTAATGATGATGATGATGATGATGATGGAGGGGTGAGGTTGTAGTGATGTTGATAATGAGAATGATGATGGTGATCATGATGATGCCAGTGACGATGATGATGATAGTGGTGATGGTGATGATGGTGATGATGGTGATGACGGTGATGGTGATGATGATGACAATGAGGGTGATGGTGATGGAGTGGGCTTGGTTGTAGTGATGTTGATAACGAGGATGATGCTGGTGACGATGATGATGATGGTGATGGTGATGGGCTTGGTGGTGGTGGTGGTGATGATTAGGTTGACGATAAGAACTAATTTGAGAAAAATCTATCAGATGCTGTAACAAACGATTGATACGTGCTTTGAATCCAATCAGCTGGCCTGTTTGTCTTACCTGTCTCAAATTGCTTCCTATATTATATCAATGTCAAAATGGGACAAAATAAATAAAGAATGGTTTCTGATTTAGGCACAAGGCCAACAATTTTGGGGAGAGGGGAAAGTCAATTAAATCGAACCCAGTGCATTACTGGTACTTTATTTTATCGACCTTACAAGGCTGAAAAACAAAGCTAACCTTGGCAGGATTTGAACTCAGAATGTAAAGGGCCGTAACTATATGCCGCTAAGCATGTTGTCCAACGTTCTATCGATTCTGCCAATCCACCACTCGAAGTAAATAAATAAATAATAATATCAATAATAAGGGTGGTGGATTGGCAGAATCGGTAGAGCATCAGTCAACATGGTTTGTGGCATAGAGTTACGGCTTTTTACATTCTGCTTTCAAATCCTGCTGAGGTTAGCTTTGCCTTTCATCCTTACGAGGTCGATAAAGTAAAGTACCAGTAACGCACTGGGGTTGATTTAATCGATTTTCCCCTCCCTACAAATTGTTGACCTTGAATCTAAGTTAGAAATCCAGTGACTAAAGAAACTACAGTATTGATTTATTAGTAATCTTTCCGGAAGGATGGAAGGCTAAGTTGACCGTGACAGGATTCGATCTCTGAACGCAAAGGGTTGTAACTAAATACCTTAAAGCATTTTGTTTGATGATCTAACAATTCTGCTAGTCTGCCACCCTAGATGATAATCCTCATCATCATCATCATCATCATCATCATTGTTTAATGTCCATCTTTCACGCTAGCATGGGTTGGATGGATTTGTCCCACTTGAGGCAAAATTGGTCAGGTGATGTGTCTCACTCATACAGAACTGTTTCTGGCAGGTTTTCTATGGCCGGATGCCATTCCTAACACCAACCACATTTACAGTGTGGACTGGGAGCCTTTTTACCGTGTCTCTTACACAACCACATTTACAGTGTGGACTGGGAGCCTTTTTACCGTGTCTCTTACATGTCCACTTTACAATGTGGACAGGGTGCTTTTTGTTGTGTCACCTACACCTATTAATAATAGTTTAAGGATTTCTTAATAATAATAATTGTTTCTACTTTTGGCACAATGCCAGCAATTACCTCAGTACATTCCTGGTACTTTATAATAATAATAATTGTTTCTACTTTTTGGCACAAGGCCAGCAATTACCCAGTACATTCCTGGTACTTTATAATAATAATTGTTTCTACTTTAGGCACATGGCCAGCAATTACCCAGTACATTACTGGTACTTTATTTTATCGACCCCCGTAAGGATGAAAGGCAAAGTCAACCTCGGCGGGATTTGAACTCAGATCGTAAAGGACGTAACTATGCTGGAAAGCATGGCGTCAGACCCTCTACTGATACTGCCAATAATAATAATAATAATAATAATGGTTTTTGATTTATGTACAAGGCCAACAATTTTGGGGGAAAGGAAAGTTGATTAAATCGACTCCAGTGTGTTACCAGTGCTTTATTTTATCGACCCTGTAAGGATGAAAGGCAAAGTTGACCTTGGCAGGATTTGAACTCAGAACGTTAAGGGACGTTAAACGAAGATGATGATGATCATCATCATAAAGGACTATAACTCTTTGCTGCAAAGCATGGTTTCTGGTGTTCTACCAATAATGGTTTCTGATTTAGGCACAAGGTTTCTGAGTTAGGCACAAGGCCAACAATTTGGGGGCGGAGGGATTTGAACTCTGAATGTAAAGTGTTGGAAGAAATGCTGCTTAGCACTTGTCCGATGCTTCAGCATTGGCACAAGATCTGCAATTTAGATTCAAGGCCAACAATTTGTGGGGAAAAGGGGCAACGCGATTATATCAACTCCCCAGTATTTAATTGATGCTTTATTTAACTGATCCCGGAAGGATGAAAGGCAAAGTTGACCTTGGTAGGATTTGAACACAGAATTACAAAGATCTAATAACTCTCCCAATACCCCCACCCCACCCAAATGATAGTAATAATAATACTAATAACAACAACAACAGCAATAATGATAGTAATAATAATGATGATTTCATTTATTGGCCACAAGCGCCGACATATAGGGGACAATACAAAGACAGGTACAGTGGGAGGGGGGTCTACAATAAAATTGAGTAAAATTTCACAATAACAAAAACAATATAACAACAACAGTAATAAAAATAATAGTAATAATAACAAGAACAAGAACAAGAACAACAATAAAACACTACACTAAGAGCAGTAAATATTTTACGTCAATGCCAACTACAGGCTTATCTCCATTATATCAATAATATGTGCTCTTCCAGTGAGTAGTTCTATTTGAAAGAAAATTCACTAATGAAATGTCAGATAATCGGTATGACTGAAGAGAATCTCAATAAATCAATATTCTAGTTTCTTTAGTCACTTGTAATGACATGTTTTTATGATGACAGCTTCTTGGTTGGTCTCCTCTGGGAATTTGATCCATAACGGGCTATGATTGGCTTATTTCATTGCTTCCTGAAGTATTGGATCTATAATGGGCTGTGATTGGTCCATTCTAGCAGACCTTGAAATGCCTGATTTATAATTAACTGGTTCTAATTGAACCATCATTTCATTAGGTTCTGGAATTGTTGTTGGGGTTCTGAAAGATTTAATCTATAACTGGCTCTAATTGAACTATTTCATTGGGTTCTAAAATGTTTCTTTGGTCCTGAAAGACCTTATCTGGGCCTGTACAGCCACAGCAGACACTGCACCACGATCAACAGCTAACACAAAATTCTCCAGATGCAGATCCATGGTCTTTCTAGACAGACGGATGCCAATAATAATAATAATTGTTTCTATTATAGGCACAAGGCCAGCAATTTTAGGGGAGAGGAAAATTGATTAAATTGACGCCAGTGTATGACCGGCACTTTATTTTATCGACCTCGAAATGATGAAAGGCAAAGCTAACCTCGACGGGATTTGAAATTAGGGCATAGAGTTATGACCCTTTATGTTCTGAGTTCAAATCCCACTGAGGTTAGCTTTGCCTTTCATCCTTATGGGGGTCGATAAAATAAAGTACCAGTGACGTACTGGAGTCAATTTAATTGACTTACCCCTCCCCCAAATTACTGGCCTTCTGCCTATACTAGAAATCATTATTATTATTGGATAGTGGTGGTGGATTGGCAGTATCGATAGAGGGTTGGACGCCATGCTTTGCAGCAAAGAGTTACGGCCCTTTATGGTCTGAGTTCAAATCCCGCCGAGGTTAACTTTGTCTTTCATCCTTACGGGGTCGATAAAATAAAGCACCAGTAATACACTGGGATAATTGCTGGCCTTGTGCCAAAAGTAGAAACAATTATTATTATTGGATAGGAAGTATCAGTAGAGCATCAGACAACATGCTTTGTGGCACATAGTTATGGCCATTTATATTCTGATTGCAAATCCCACTGAGCAGTAATGCACTGAAGTTAATTTAATTGACTTTCCTCTTCGTCAAAAATTGTTGGCCTTGTGTCTAAATTATTTTATTTATTTATCATTATTATTTTTTTTTTAGGTATTTTATACTCCTTTTAGCAATAACCAGGAGCGACACTTGAAGAAAACAATTTCGGAACCATTCATAAGTACCAAATTTAAATCAGAAGAAGATTCTACTAAGACAAGAAGCTGTGTAGAATTTTTACCAAAACTTGATAAAAATGGTGGAAATACTTCCAGGTAAGAAACAATCCAACATTTCTACTGCAAAATTTCTATCTTCTTTTTCTTCGCCCACTTATTCCTGAGAGGGTCGTGGGGGCAGAGTCCTCAAACACTCCCTCCAGCGGGGCTTGTCAGAAGTAACCATCTCCAACTGATCTGGCTGGATCCCCAAGTGAGACCAGCCAAGCAAAACCAACCAGCAGGAGACCCAGAGGTAGAACCCAAGCAAGTTGGTTGGATAAATTTCTATCTTATTCTTTTATATCTATTTTTTTTTAAGTAGTTTCATCTATCTATTTGTCTGTCTACCGTTATATCTATTTATTCATGTTTTTATCTATGTATCTATCTGTCTCTCTATTTATGTATCTACCTATCTATATATCTGTTTGTCAGTCTATTTATCTATTTATCTGTCTGTCTGTCTCACTCTGTCTCTCTTTATCTATCCATCCATCAATGTATTTATTTTATTATTTATTTATTTGCCTATCTTCATTTTAGCAGTCAGTCAAAGAAACATAGCAGCCAGCCATTTCCTGAAGCTGATCCTAACAGGAACCAGAATGATAAAAGTCAACCAGAGAACTTCTTTGGTCTCAGTACAAAGCAGCTTTCAGTTGGAACACTTCCAAGCAAACAGCCTGATAATTCTTATTCTCACAAAAGCAGCTCTCCATCAACTCCAATTTTGGCAAGGTCTAAAGTCTTAAACAAACCGTTGTCAAAACCTGTAATCAAAATCCCTCTTAATTCTTCATTATCTTTGAAATCTTTTGATGGTTCTTTGCCGGAGCTCTCAATAAAAGTGCCACACAAAGGTTCAGCCTCGAACAATTTGCCAAATTTGATGGGAGAGTCGGCAACCACCTCCAGTAACCCTGACCTGTCTATGATTGGAAAGCAGTCTAAACGAGTGTCCCGCCCTCTGCAGTGTTCAGCAACTCCATGGTCATCATCTGAGAACACAAATTTACAGGAATGCTCCAAGACGCACGTGTTAAGTAAGTATTTTTATTATATAATTATTATTAGGGTGGTGGATTGGCAGAATTGGTAGAGTATTGGACACCATGCTTTTCAGCATAAAGTTACAGCCCTTTACGTTCTGAGTTCAAATCCTGCCAAGGTTAGCTTTGCTTTTCATCCTTACAGGGTCAACAAAATAAAGTACCAGTCATTTAATCTACTTTCCCCTCCCACCAAAAAATTACTGGTCTTGTGCCTAAAAGTAGAAATAATTATTTATGCCAGACAGGCTGAAGTGTTAGGGCCAGACTAAACCCCACTACCACTGTAACACCACCCCACCACAGCCACCCCCACCCCACCAAAGCCACCCCCACCACCACGGTGATTGCTAATATTGTTGTTGTTTGTTGTTTCTAACACTCACCTTTGTCCATATTCACAGAGCAGTCTCTTGAAGAAGAGCTTCATCATTATCAGAAGGAGATAGACTATACACGTTGGATGTCAGAACAGCATTTAGAAAGGGTCCATCGTAGCTTGGATCACAAACCTTTAAGGCTCGTGGTAAGGTGGTTTTTTTTGTTTTTTTTTTCAAGAGCTCCCTCTCATACTTCTTATTAGCAGCTGTAAATAACAACCCCTAGACATATATTGAATTCTACCTTAATACCTTAGCATGTTCCACCCTGTTTTGTCTTCAGCTTCACTAGATTACTCTGGTACTCAGAATCCCCACTTTTCTACAGGCACTCCACACCCAATTTTCCACAGCCACTCCCACGGGTCCATTACCTTACCAATACTATACCACACTCCTCTATCTCACCAATACTATACCACACACTCCTCTATCTCACCAATACTATACCACACTCTTCTATCTCACCAATACTATGCCACTCTCCTCTATCTCACCTATACTATACCACACTCCTCTATCTCACCAATACTATACCACACTCTTCTATCTCACCAATACTATACCACACTCCTCTATCTCACCAATACTATACCACACACTCCTCTATCTCACCAATACTATACCACACTCTTCTATCTCACCAATACTATACCACACTCCTCTATCTCACCAATACTATACCACACACTCCTCTATCTCACCAATACTATCCCACACACTCCTCTATCTCACCAATACTATCCCACACTCCTCTATCTCACCTATACTATCCCACACTCCTCTATCTCACCAATACTATACCACACTCCTCTATCTCACCAATATTATACCACACTCCTCTATCTCACCCATACTATACCACATACTCTTCTATCTCACCTATACTATCCCACACTCCTCTATCTCACCTATACTATCCCACACTCCTCTATCTCACCAATACTATACCACACTCCTCTATCTCACCAATATTATACCACACTCTTCTATCTCACCCATACTATACCACATACTCTTCTATCTCACCTATACTATACCACACTCCTCTATCTCACCTATACTATCCCACATTCCTCTATCTCACCTATACTATCCCACACTCCTCTATCTCATCAATACTATACCACACTCTTCTATCTCACCTATACTATACCACACACTCTTCTATCTCACCTATACTATCCCACACTCCTCTATCTCACCTATACTATACCACACTCCTCTATCTCACCAATACTATACCACACTCCTCTATCTCACCAATGCTATACCACACTCTTCTATCTCACCTATACTATACCACACTCTTCTATCTCACCAATACTATATCACACTCCTCTATCTCACCTATACTATACCACACACTCCTCTATCTCACCTATACTATACCACACTCCTCTATCTCACCTATACTATCCCACACTCCTCTATCTCACCTATACTATACCACACTCTTCTATCTCACCAATATTATACCACACTCCTCTATCTCACCTATACTATACCACACACTCCTCTATCTCACCTATACTATACCACACTCCTCTATCTCACCAATACTATACCACACTCTTCTATCTCACCTATACTATGTACAGTTATGTTTTCATTTCAGATAATATCATCCAAGATAGCTCAGAATGAGTTTCTTATTGACAACTTGCCACTAAATACATTTGATTTGATATACGTGAGTAGTGAGACCTTTACATTCCAACATGTCATTATGTCATGTTGTCACTGCTATCTTTTTACAAGTACCTATTGACATTTCTACATTACCACATGTTTATCACTACACTGCTATCTTTCTACATGTACCTATTGACACTTCAAAATTCTCACAGGTTTATCACTACACTGCTGTCTTCCCACATATTCTTGTTGACACTGCTATCTTTCTACATGTACCTAATGGCATTTCTACATTTCCACATGTTTATCACTGCACTGCTATCATCCTACATGTTTACCACTACACTGCTATCATCCCACATGTCAATCATGACACTGCTATCGTCCCACATGTTCTTGTTGACACTGTTATCTTTCTACATGTAGCTATTGACACTTATAATAATAATAATAATGAAAATATTGTGTACAGTGCTCAGGTGCACTACAACTCATCAAAAGTGTATGTATAGTACATAGGGTAATGTACAAACGTCAGGAAAATGAACAGTGCATGAGTCATGATATACACATTCACCAAAACTACACCTGATGTCCCCCTTCCATACACATGTGCATGTGTATGGAAGGGGTACATCAGGTGTAGTTTTGGTGAATTTCGGGAGGCATGAGGGTTTTAAAGGATGCAGTGTCTCGACAGCTAACAACTGACGCAGGCAGTTTGTTCCATGCTTCAGCAACTCTAAGCATGAAAAAATGTTTCCGAAAGTCATGGGAGCTGTGCTGTTTTCTGACTTTGTAAGCATGTCCACGTGTGTTAGACATATGGAGATCAAAAAGGTGCTCAGAGTTGTTGTTGGCGAGATGGTTAATAACTTTGTGGGTGTTTACCAAGTCCATTGCCAGACGTCGGAGCTTCAATGAATCCATGCCCAGGGAACCAAGGCGTTCAGAGTATGGTAGGTGTCTGATGGAGGGTATGCGCTTGGTTGCACGTCTTTGAACAATTTCCAGGTGGTCAATGTTCTGAGCAAGATAGGGGTTCCAGACTGATGATGCGAATTCCAAGTGTGGTCGTACCATAGCTGTATACAGGTTTAAATAGATGGCTGGAGAACGGCTAACAAAGGTCTTGCTGAGTGATGCCAAGACACCCTCGACTGCTATCATCCTACACGTCAATCACAACACTGCTATCTTTCTACATGTCAATTATGACACTGCTATCATTCCACATGTACCTACTGACACTTTTACATGGAAATATCCAACAAAATTGGAGGAACTTAATATAACAACTAACTTCTTTAGTAAGCTGGGATTCAGAACATCACTTAACAAAAATTTCTAAAATAAAATTATGATGGAAGGTTTTAATATAAGGATAAACATTTTAAAATGAGCAGTTTTATATGATAATATGCAGGGAAGTTTCAGTTGGTTTTGTATCAAAAGGGTTAAGCTGTCTTTTATTTTTCTGTTTTTCAGGATTATGACAATTTTTCAACCTCAGATCTTCTGGGTAAGTTGTGAGTCTCTTCTCATTGTTTACTACAGCCGGGGTAGTAGAACTCGGAGAGCCCAATAATTATATTTTGCTACCGACACTACCAAAACACACATCTATTTGTATATGTGCAACAATTTATGTACATGTTTTGTTTATCACAGTTTTTTATATCTTGGTTGATATTTGATAATAACAACTAAACTAATCGCTACAACTAAATTGACCAAATTTGCTTCTCCCCCCCCCCCCCCCAATTCAGAAACGCTTCCTCCGCCCCTGTACTCATCTGAATGAACATTGTTTACTGACACTTTCAGTTGATTTGTCCAGATTAGACATCCTTACACTCATGTTATCCACAGTATTGCTGTTTCTGGTGACTCCTCTACGGTTAACCCTTGTATCATTACATTTCAAATCCCGCCGAGGTTGACTTTGCCTTTCATCCTTACGGGGTCAATAAAATAAAGTACCAGTAATGTATTGGGTAATTGCTGGCCTTGTGCCAAAAGTAGAAACAATTATTACATTTCTGATGAATATAATCAAGACCGAAAGGATTTAGTACCATAATTAACTTCTTATTATTAAGGCAGTGGATTGGCAGTATTGGTAGAGAGCGGACGCCCTGCTTTCCAGCATAGTTATGACCCTTTACGGTCTGAGTTCAAATCCTGCCGAGGTTCACTTTGCCTTTCATCCTTACGGGGTCGATAAAATAAAGTACCAGTAACGTACTGGGTAATTGCTGGCCTTGTGCCAAAAGTAGAAACAATTATTAAGCTTGTGTTTAGAATATAACATCAAGACTTTGAAATGATTTAGTACTATAACCAACTTTCTTGTTATTAACCCTTTAGCATTTACATTACTCTATATTTAGTATTGCATTTTCATGGTAAAGGCTTTACCTCACATAATTATCTCACATAATATCGAATCTATAAAAGTTTGATATTATTTATTTTGAGAACAATACCTTAACATAAGTATGAATGGCCAGTTACAGCTGGTTTGAACAGAAAGAGGTGAGAGAATTCTGGCTGGATATGACTGGTTTAAAAGCTAAAGGGTTAAGCTTGTGTTTAGACTTTGAAATTATTTAGTAATATAACTAACTTTCTTTTTACTAAGATACTATTTGGAATATAAAATTAAAACTTTGAAAGATTTTAGAAATATAACTTACTTTCTTATTGTTAAGTTAGTATTTGTAATATAACATGAGGATGTTGAAAGGATGAAGTAATATAGCTAACTTTTCTCAGTATTAAGTCAGTGTGAGGGTGGTGGAGTAGCATAATCATTAGACCCTGGGGTGCTTTTAACAGAATCTGTTCAGCTGCAGGTTATTCCAGCTATATCTCCAAGCTGAAGATACCTCTCTCCCTCACACCAGTCTCTGAGGCCCTGAAAAAAAAGTCATGGATCTTACACTTCCTCATAATAGTACCCCAGGGGGTACTATTAACAAAATCCATTTAGTTGCGGGTATTTGAGCTAGATCTTTAGGTTCAACACATCTTCCACTCTCTCTCTACCTTCCCTTCAATCTCAGAGGCCCTGAAAATAGTCATGGAAATTCCTCTTTCCTCTGATTCAAGTTGTGGTTATGTAATCAAGGAAATACCTTTAACAAAACAAACAAACAAATAAATCCATTTTTATTCCCTTTCTTCCAGATGCAATCCACAGGAAATTAGATGGCAAAAAAGTTGAAAGTCTTCTAATAATGTGCAAGGTAATTGAATAGGAGTAGATCCTTCTTCTTCTTCTTCTTCTTCTTTGCCCATTTATTCCTGGGGGGGGGGGTTGTGGGGGGCAGCGTCCTCAAACACTCCCTCCAGCGGGTCCTGACAGAAGCAACCATCTCCAACTGACCCAGCTGGATCCCCAATCATGACCAGTCATGCTCATGGATGATATCCAACCATCTTGCTCAGGGTCTACCCTCGGGTCTCCTACCAGTTGGTTTTACCTGTAAAATCTGTCCAGCAATTTTTTCCTGAGACATTCTAACCACAAACCCATAGTAATTGAGAGATCACATCCTTTTGTAAAGTATCTTTTTTTCTTTTTTACAAATAGTGTGTTCGCTTTTTACACAAAGATGCGTTCATGAATACGACACATAAAGCAAATTCGCATAATTTAAGTCTAATAATAATCATTACAGCACTCAGGTAGAGACTGTCGGTGGAATTAGAAAGAGAAAAATAATTGAATAAAAATGCAACTTTAATATATACTATATTATTATTTCTGATGATTTCTGCATGGTAGTGAAACATGGGCAGCAACTACAGAGGATATGCGACAGCTGGAGAGAAATGAAGCAAGCATGCTCCATTGGATGTGCAATGTCAATGTACGTGAACGACCAAGCATAGATGAGTTGAGAGAGAAACTGTGTATGAAAGGGATAAGTTGTGGTGTGCGGGAGAGAAGACTGAGATGGTATGGACATGTGATGCACATGGAGGATGGCCGCTGGGTAAAGAAGCGCCAAGAAATCCCAGTAGAAGGAAAGCACAGTAGAGGAAGACCACGAAAAACATGGGCGGAAGTGGTGAGAGCAGATCTCAGATTGCTGAAACTCACGGAGGAGATGATGAAGGACTGTGACAAGTGGAGAGATGCTGTGCTGAATAGGACCCGTCCCACCCTTGCAAGCAGGAGAAAAGCGGACGTAAAATGATAATGATGATGATGATGATAATGATTTCCTTGGTCAATTCTAATGTTATATTAAATTTCTGATAAATAAAAAAATTAAAAACCACACACGTTATAGCGTGTTATTCACGCAAAGTGAATGTTTAACTCTTTAGCATTTACATTACTCTATTCTGTTTTCACTGTAAAGACTTTACTCCACATAATTATCTCACATAATATCGAATCTATGAGATTTTGATGTTATTTATTTTGAGTACAATACCTTAACATCAGTATGAGCAGCCAGGTACAGCCAGTTTGAACAGAAAGAGGTGCGGGAATTCTGGCCGGATATGGCCAATTTAAATGCTAAATGGTTAATAATATTTTTTCCAGCTCCTATCTACTCAGCTTACCTCTTTCCCCTAAATTGCTAGCCTTGTACCAGTTTTAAAAAGAATTATGACTATTATTATTCTTGTTGTTATTGTAGTTGTAACTATTGTATTTCTCCTTAACAGGGAGGTCCAGGATATATGTATTTGGTAAAGAACAATGTAGTGACTCCTCAAAAACTGAAGAGCAGTGATTACCAAGAATTAAACTGGTGAGTCTTACTGGACCCTGGACCCTTTCATTACCATATTTTTAACACTTTAGCATTTACATTACTCTATATATACTATTGTATGCGTGGCTGAGTGGTAAGAGAATTGGATTCGCAATTGTGACATTGTAAGTTTGATTTCTCGACCGGGCGATGCGTTATGTCCTTGAGCAAGACACTTTATTTCATGTTGCTCCTTCTGCCTGGAGTTGCGACCGATAGATAATAATAGCAATTGGAAAGACTAATGGAAACATTGTTTCCTCGGTCCGATTTGATGAAAGTCGATTGACTGTCGATACTATTGTACTTTTGTGGTAAAGGTTTTACCTCACATAATTATCTCGCATATTATTGAATCTACGAGATTTTGATATTTATTTTGAGAAGCACACCTTAACATCAGTATGAGCAGCCAATTACAGCCGGTTTTAAACAAAAAGAGGTGAGATATTCTGGCCAGTTTGAATAGAAAGGGGTGAGACAATTCTGGCAAGATATGGTTGGTTTGAATAGAAGGAAGTGAGAGAATTCTGGCCAGATATGGCTGATTTGAATAGAAGGAAGTGAGAGAATTCTGGCCAGATATGGCTGGTTTGAATAGAAGGAAGTGAGAGAATTCTGGCCGGATATGGTTGGTTTGAATAGAAAGAAGTGAGAGAATTCTGGTCAGATATGGCTGGTTTGAATAGAAAGAAGTGAGAGAATTCTGGCCGGATATGGCTGGTTTGAATAGAAGGAAGTGAGAGAATTCTGGCCAGATATGGCTGGTTTGAATAGAAGGAAGTGAGAGAATTCTGGTCAGATATGGCTGATTTGAATAGAAGGAAGTGAGAGAATTCTGGCCGGATATGGTTGGTTTGAATAGAAGGAAGTGAGAGAATTCTGGCCAGATATGGCTGGTTTGAATAGAAGGAAGTGAGAGAATTCTGGCCGGATATGGTTGGTTTGAATAGAAAGAAGTGAGAGAATTCTGGTCAGATATGGCTGGTTTGAATAGAAAGAAGTGAGAGAATTCTGGCCGGATATGGCTGGTTTGAATAGAAGGAAGTGAGAGAATTCTGGCCAGATATGGCTGGTTTGAATAGAAGGAAGTGAGAGAATTCTGGTCAGATATGGCTGATTTGAATAGAAGGAAGTGAGAGAATTCTGGCCGGATATGGTTGGTTTGAATAGAAGGAAGTGAGAGAATTCTGGCCAGATATGGCTGGTTTGAATAGAAGGAAGTGAGAGAATTCTGGCCGGATATGGTTGGTTTGAATAGAAGGAAGTGAGAGAATTCTGGCTGGATATGGTTGGTTTGAATAGAAGGAAGTGAGAGAATTCTGGCCAGATATGGCTGGTTTGAATAGAAGGAAGTGAGGCAATTCTCGCCAGATATGGCTGGTTTGAATAGAAGGAAGTGAGAGAATTCTGGCCAGATATGGCTGGTTTGAATAGAAGGAAGTGAGAGAATTCTGGCCAGATATGGCTGGTTTGAATAGAAGGAAGTGAGGCAATTCTCGCCAGATATGGCTGGTTTGAATAGAAGGAAGTGAGAGAATTCTGGCCAGATATGGCTGGTTTGAATAGAAGGAAGTGAGAGAATTCTGGCCAGATATGGCTGGTTTGAATAGAAGGAAGTGAGGCAATTCTCGCCAGATATGGCTGGTTTGAATAGAAGGAAGTGAGAGAATTCTGGCCAGATATGGCTGGTTTGAATAGAAGGAAGTGAGAGAATTCTGGCCAGATATGGTTGGTTTGAATAGAAGGAAGTGAGAGAATTCTGGCCAGATATGGTTGGTTTGAATAGAAGGAAGTGAGAGAATTCTGGCCAGATATGGTTGGTTTGAATAGAAGGAAGTGAGAGAATTCTGGCCAGATATGGTTGGTTTGAATAGAAGGAAGTGAGAGAATTCTGGCCAGATATGGTTGGTTTGAATAGAAGGAAGTGAGAGAATTCTGGCCAGATATGGTTGGTTTGAATAGAAGGAAGTGAGAGAATTCTGGCCAGATATGGCTGGTTTGAATAGAAGGAAGTGAGAGAATTCTGGCCAGATATGGTTGGTTTGAATAGAAGGAAGTGAGAGAATTCTGGCCAGATATGGTTGGTTTGAATAGAAGGAAGTGAGAGAATTCTGGCCAGATATGGTTGGTTTGAATAGAAGGAAGTGAGAGAATTCTGGCCAGATATGGTTGGTTTGAATAGAAGGAAGTGAGAGAATTCTGGCCAGATATGGCTGGTTTGAATAGAAGGAAGTGAGAGAATTCTGGCCAGATATGGTTGGTTTGAATAGAAGGAAGTGAGAGAATTCTGGCCAGATATGGTTGGTTTGAATAGAAGGAAGTGAGAGAATTCTGGCCAGATATGGTTGGTTTGAATAGAAGGAAGTGAGAGAATTCTGGCCAGATATGGTTGGTTTGAATAGAAGGAAGTGAGAGAATTCTGGCCAGATATGGCTGGTTTGAATAGAAGGAAGTGAGAGAATTCTGGCCAGATATGGTTGGTTTGAATAGAAGGAAGTGAGAGAATTCTGGCCAGATATGGCTGGTTTGAATAGAAGGAAGTGAGAGAATTCTGGCCAGATATGGTTGGTTGGAATAGAAGGAAGTGAGAGAATTCTGGCCAGATATGGTTGGTTTGAATAGAAGGAAGTGAGAGAATTCTGGCCAGATATGGTTGGTTTGAATAGAAGGAAGGGAGATAATTCTGGCCGGATATGGCTGGTTTGATTAGAAGGAAGTGAGGCAATTCTGGCCGGATATGGCTGGTTTGAATAGAAGGAAGTGAGAGAATTCTGGCCGGATATGGTTGGTTTGAATAGAAGGAAGTGAGAGAATTCTGGCCGGATATGGTTGGTTTGAATAGAAAGAAGTGAGAGAATTCTGGTCAGATATGGCTGGTTTGAATAGAAAGAAGTGAGAGAATTCTGGCCGGATATGGCTGGTTTGAATAGAAGGAAGTGAGAGAATTCTGGCCAGATATGGCTGGTTTGAATAGAAGGAAGTGAGAGAATTCTGGTCAGATATGGCTGATTTGAATAGAAGGAAGTGAGAGAATTCTGGCCGGATATGGTTGGTTTGAATAGAAGGAAGTGAGAGAATTCTGGCCAGATATGGCTGGTTTGAATAGAAGGAAGTGAGAGAATTCTGGCCGGATATGGTTGGTTTGAATAGAAGGAAGTGAGAGAATTCTGGCTGGATATGGTTGGTTTGAATAGAAGGAAGTGAGAGAATTCTGGCCAGATATGGCTGGTTTGAATAGAAGGAAGTGAGGCAATTCTCGCCAGATATGGCTGGTTTGAATAGAAGGAAGTGAGAGAATTCTGGCCAGATATGGCTGGTTTGAATAGAAGGAAGTGAGAGAATTCTGGCCAGATATGGCTGGTTTGAATAGAAGGAAGTGAGGCAATTCTCGCCAGATATGGCTGGTTTGAATAGAAGGAAGTGAGAGAATTCTGGCCAGATATGGCTGGTTTGAATAGAAGGAAGTGAGAGAATTCTGGCCAGATATGGCTGGTTTGAATAGAAGGAAGTGAGGCAATTCTCGCCAGATATGGCTGGTTTGAATAGAAGGAAGTGAGAGAATTCTGGCCAGATATGGCTGGTTTGAATAGAAGGAAGTGAGAGAATTCTGGCCAGATATGGTTGGTTTGAATAGAAGGAAGTGAGAGAATTCTGGCCAGATATGGTTGGTTTGAATAGAAGGAAGTGAGAGAATTCTGGCCAGATATGGTTGGTTTGAATAGAAGGAAGTGAGAGAATTCTGGCCAGATATGGTTGGTTTGAATAGAAGGAAGTGAGAGAATTCTGGCCAGATATGGTTGGTTTGAATAGAAGGAAGTGAGAGAATTCTGGCCAGATATGGTTGGTTTGAATAGAAGGAAGTGAGAGAATTCTGGCCAGATATGGCTGGTTTGAATAGAAGGAAGTGAGAGAATTCTGGCCAGATATGGTTGGTTTGAATAGAAGGAAGTGAGAGAATTCTGGCCAGATATGGTTGGTTTGAATAGAAGGAAGTGAGAGAATTCTGGCCAGATATGGTTGGTTTGAATAGAAGGAAGTGAGAGAATTCTGGCCAGATATGGTTGGTTTGAATAGAAGGAAGTGAGAGAATTCTGGCCAGATATGGCTGGTTTGAATAGAAGGAAGTGAGAGAATTCTGGCCAGATATGGTTGGTTTGAATAGAAGGAAGTGAGAGAATTCTGGCCAGATATGGTTGGTTTGAATAGAAGGAAGTGAGAGAATTCTGGCCAGATATGGTTGGTTTGAATAGAAGGAAGTGAGAGAATTCTGGCCAGATATGGTTGGTTTGAATAGAAGGAAGTGAGAGAATTCTGGCCAGATATGGCTGGTTTGAATAGAAGGAAGTGAGAGAATTCTGGCCAGATATGGTTGGTTTGAATAGAAGGAAGTGAGAGAATTCTGGCCAGATATGGTTGGTTTGAATAGAAGGAAGTGAGAGAATTCTGGCCAGATATGGCTGGTTTGAATAGAAGGAAGTGAGAGAATTCTGGCCAGATATGGTTGGTTGGAATAGAAGGAAGTGAGAGAATTCTGGCCAGATATGGTTGGTTTGAATAGAAGGAAGTGAGAGAATTCTGGCCAGATATGGTTGGTTTGAATAGAAGGAAGGGAGATAATTCTGGCCGGATATGGCTGGTTTGATTAGAAGGAAGTGAGGCAATTCTGGCCGGATATGGCTGGTTTGAATAGAAGGAAGTGAGAGAATTCTGGCCGGATATGGTTGGTTTGAATAGAAGGAAGTGAGAGAATTCTGGCCGGATATGGCTGGTTTGAATAGAAGGAAGTGAGAGAATTCTGGCCAGATATGGCTGGTTTGAATAGAAGGAAGTGAGAGAATTCTGGCCAGATATGGCTGGTTTGAATAGAAGGAAGTGAGAGAATTCTGGCCAGATATGGCTGGTTTGAATAGAAGGAAGTGAGAGAATTCTGGCCAGATATGGCTGGTTTGAATAGAAGGAAGTGAGAGAATTCTGGCCAGATATGGCTGGTTTGAATAGAAGGAAGTGAGAGAATTCTGGCCGGATATGGCTGGTTTGAATAGAAGGAAGTGAGAGAATTCTGGCCAGATATGGCTGGTTTGAATAGAAGGAAGTGAGAGAATTCTGGCCGGATATGGCTGGTTTGAATAGAAGGAAGTGAGAGAATTCTGGCCAGATATGGCTGGTTTGAATAGAAGGAAGTGAGAGAATTCTGGCCAGATATGGCTGGTTTGAATAGAAGGAAGTGAGAGAATTCTGGTCAGATATGGCTGGTTTGAATAGAAGGAAGTGAGAGAATTCTGGCCAGATATGGCTGGTTTGAATAGAAGGAAGTGAGGCAATTCTCGCCAGATATGGCTGGTTTGAATAGAAGGAAGTGAGAGAATTCTGGCCAGATATGGCTGGTTTGAATAGAAGGAAGTGAGAGAATTCTGGCCAGATATGGTTGGTTTGAATAGAAGGAAGTGAGAGAGTTCTGGCCAGATATGGTTGGTTTGAATAGAAGGAAGTGAGAGAATTCTGGCCAGATATGGTTGGTTTGAATAGAAGGAAGTGAGAGAATTCTGGCCAGATATGGTTGGTTTGAATAGAAGGAAGTGAGAGAATTCTGGCCAGATATGGTTGGTTTGAATAGAAGGAAGTGAGAGAATTCTGGCCAGATATGGTTGGTTTGAATAGAAGGAAGTGAGAGAATTCTGGCCAGATATGGCTGGTTTGAATAGAAGGAAGTGAGAGAATTCTGGCCAGATATGGTTGGTTTGAATAGAAGGAAGTGAGAGAATTCTGGCCAGATATGGTTGGTTTGAATAGAAGGAAGTGAGAGAATTCTGGCCAGATATGGTTGGTTTGAATAGAAGGAAGTGAGAGAATTCTGGCCAGATATGGTTGGTTTGAATAGAAGGAAGTGAGAGAATTCTGGCCAGATATGGCTGGTTTGAATAGAAGGAAGTGAGAGAATTCTGGCCAGATATGGTTGGTTTGAATAGAAGGAAGTGAGAGAATTCTGGCCAGATATGGTTGGTTTGAATAGAAGGAAGTGAGAGAATTCTGGCCAGATATGGTTGGTTTGAATAGAAGGAAGTGAGAGAATTCTGGCCAGATATGGTTGGTTTGAATAGAAGGAAGTGAGAGAATTCTGGCCAGATATGGCTGGTTTGAATAGAAGGAAGTGAGAGAATTCTGGCCAGATATGGTTGGTTTGAATAGAAGGAAGTGAGAGAATTCTGGCCAGATATGGCTGGTTTGAATAGAAGGAAGTGAGAGAATTCTGGCCAGATATGGTTGGTTGGAATAGAAGGAAGTGAGAGAATTCTGGCCAGATATGGTTGGTTTGAATAGAAGGAAGTGAGAGAATTCTGGCCAGATATGGTTGGTTTGAATAGAAGGAAGGGAGATAATTCTGGCCGGATATGGCTGGTTTGATTAGAAGGAAGTGAGGCAATTCTGGCCGGATATGGCTGGTTTGAATAGAAGGAAGTGAGAGAATTCTGGCCGGATATGGTTGGTTTGAATAGAAGGAAGTGAGAGAATTCTGGCCGGATATGGTTGGTTTGAATAGAAAGAAGTGAGAGAATTCTGGTCAGATATGGCTGGTTTGAATAGAAAGAAGTGAGAGAATTCTGGCCGGATATGGCTGGTTTGAATAGAAGGAAGTGAGAGAATTCTGGCCAGATATGGCTGGTTTGAATAGAAGGAAGTGAGAGAATTCTGGTCAGATATGGCTGATTTGAATAGAAGGAAGTGAGAGAATTCTGGCCGGATATGGTTGGTTTGAATAGAAAGAAGTGAGAGAATTCTGGCCAGATATGGCTGGTTTGAATAGAAGGAAGTGAGAGAATTCTGGCCGGATATGGTTGGTTTGAATAGAAGGAAGTGAGAGAATTCTGGCTGGATATGGTTGGTTTGAATAGAAGGAAGTGAGAGAATTCTGGCCAGATATGGCTGGTTTGAATAGAAGGAAGTGAGGCAATTCTCGCCAGATATGGCTGGTTTGAATAGAAGGAAGTGAGAGAATTCTGGCCAGATATGGCTGGTTTGAATAGAAGGAAGTGAGAGAATTCTGGCCAGATATGGCTGGTTTGAATAGAAGGAAGTGAGGCAATTCTCGCCAGATATGGCTGGTTTGAATAGAAGGAAGTGAGAGAATTCTGGCCAGATATGGCTGGTTTGAATAGAAGGAAGTGAGAGAATTCTGGCCAGATATGGCTGGTTTGAATAGAAGGAAGTGAGGCAATTCTCGCCAGATATGGCTGGTTTGAATAGAAGGAAGTGAGAGAATTCTGGCCAGATATGGCTGGTTTGAATAGAAGGAAGTGAGAGAATTCTGGCCAGATATGGTTGGTTTGAATAGAAGGAAGTGAGAGAATTCTGGCCAGATATGGTTGGTTTGAATAGAAGGAAGTGAGAGAATTCTGGCCAGATATGGTTGGTTTGAATAGAAGGAAGTGAGAGAATTCTGGCCAGATATGGTTGGTTTGAATAGAAGGAAGTGAGAGAATTCTGGCCAGATATGGTTGGTTTGAATAGAAGGAAGTGAGAGAATTCTGGCCAGATATGGTTGGTTTGAATAGAAGGAAGTGAGAGAATTCTGGCCAGATATGGCTGGTTTGAATAGAAGGAAGTGAGAGAATTCTGGCCAGATATGGTTGGTTTGAATAGAAGGAAGTGAGAGAATTCTGGCCAGATATGGTTGGTTTGAATAGAAGGAAGTGAGAGAATTCTGGCCAGATATGGTTGGTTTGAATAGAAGGAAGTGAGAGAATTCTGGCCAGATATGGTTGGTTTGAATAGAAGGAAGTGAGAGAATTCTGGCCAGATATGGCTGGTTTGAATAGAAGGAAGTGAGAGAATTCTGGCCAGATATGGTTGGTTTGAATAGAAGGAAGTGAGAGAATTCTGGCCAGATATGGTTGGTTTGAATAGAAGGAAGTGAGAGAATTCTGGCCAGATATGGTTGGTTTGAATAGAAGGAAGTGAGAGAATTCTGGCCAGATATGGTTGGTTTGAATAGAAGGAAGTGAGAGAATTCTGGCCAGATATGGCTGGTTTGAATAGAAGGAAGTGAGAGAATTCTGGCCAGATATGGTTGGTTTGAATAGAAGGAAGTGAGAGAATTCTGGCCAGATATGGTTGGTTTGAATAGAAGGAAGTGAGAGAATTCTGGCCAGATATGGCTGGTTTGAATAGAAGGAAGTGAGAGAATTCTGGCCAGATATGGTTGGTTGGAATAGAAGGAAGTGAGAGAATTCTGGCCAGATATGGTTGGTTTGAATAGAAGGAAGTGAGAGAATTCTGGCCAGATATGGTTGGTTTGAATAGAAGGAAGGGAGATAATTCTGGCCGGATATGGCTGGTTTGATTAGAAGGAAGTGAGGCAATTCTGGCCGGATATGGCTGGTTTGAATAGAAGGAAGTGAGAGAATTCTGGCCGGATATGGTTGGTTTGAATAGAAGGAAGTGAGAGAATTCTGGCCGGATATGGCTGGTTTGAATAGAAGGAAGTGAGAGAATTCTGGCCAGATATGGCTGGTTTGAATAGAAGGAAGTGAGAGAATTCTGGCCAGATATGGCTGGTTTGAATAGAAGGAAGTGAGAGAATTCTGGCCAGATATGGCTGGTTTGAATAGAAGGAAGTGAGAGAATTCTGGCCAGATATGGCTGGTTTGAATAGAAGGAAGTGAGAGAATTCTGGCCAGATATGGCTGGTTTGAATAGAAGGAAGTGAGAGAATTCTGGCCGGATATGGCTGGTTTGAATAGAAGGAAGTGAGAGAATTCTGGCCAGATATGGCTGGTTTGAATAGAAGGAAGTGAGAGAATTCTGGCCGGATATGGCTGGTTTGAATAGAAGGAAGTGAGAGAATTCTGGCCAGATATGGCTGGTTTGAATAGAAGGAAGTGAGAGAATTCTGGCCAGATATGGCTGGTTTGAATAGAAGGAAGTGAGAGAATTCTGGTCAGATATGGCTGGTTTGAATAGAAGGAAGTGAGAGAATTCTGGCCAGATATGGCTGATTTGAATACAAGGAAGTGAGAGAATTCTGGCCAGATATGGCTGGTTTGAATAGAAGGAAGTGAGAGAATTCTGGCCGGATATGGTTGGTTTGAATAGAAGGAAGTGAGAGAATTCTGGCCAGATATGGCTGGTTTGAATAGAAGGAAGTGAGAGAATTCTGGCCGGATATGGTTGGTTTGAATAGAAGGAAGTGAGAGAATTCTGGCCAGATATGGCTGGTTTTGAATAGAAGGAAGTGAGAGAATTCTGGCCGGATATGGCTGGTTTGAATAGAAGGAAGTGAGAGAATTCTGGCCAGATATGGCTGGTTTGAATAGAAGGAAGTGAGAGAATTCTGGCCGGATATGGTTGGTTTGAATAGAAGGAAGTGAGAGAATTCTGGCCGGATATGGTTGGTTTGAATAGAAGGAAGTGAGAGAATTCTGGCCAGATGTGGCTGGTTTGAATAGAAGGAAGTGAGAGAATTCTGGCCGGATATGGTTGGTTTGAATAGAAGGAAGTGAGAGAATTCTGGCCGGATATGCTTGGTTTGAATAGATGGAAGTGAGAGAATTCTGGCCGGATATGGTTGGTTTGAATAGAAGGAAGTGAGAGAATTCTGGCCAGATGTGGCTGGTTTGAATAGAAGGAAGTGAGAGAATTCTGGCCAGATGTGGCTGGTTTGAATAGAAGGAAGTGAGAGAATTCTGGCCGGATATGGCTGGTTTGAATAGAAGGAAGTGAGGCAATTCTCGCCAGATATGGCTGGTTTGAATAGAAGGAAGTGAGAGAATTCTGGCCAGATGTGGCTGGTTTGAATAGAAGGAAGTGAGAGAATTCAGGCCAGATATGGCTGGTTTGAATAGAAGGAAGTGAGGCAATTCTCGCCAGATATGGCTGGTTTGAATAGAAGGAAGTGAGAGAATTCTGGTCAGATATGGCTGATTTGAATAGAAGGAAGTGAGAGAATTCTGGCTGGATATGGTTGGTTTGAATAGAAGGAAGTGAGAGAATTCTGGCCGGATATGGTTGGTTTGAATAGAAGGAAGTGAGAGAATTCTGGCCAGATATGGCTGGTTTGAATAGAAGGAAGTGAGAGAATTCTGGCCGGATATGGTTGGTTTGAATAGAAGGAAGTGAGGCAATTCTCGCCAGATATGGCTGATTTGAATAGAAGGAAGTGAGAGAATTCTGGTCAGATATGGCTGATTTGAATAGAAGGAAGTGAGAGAATTCTGGCTGGATATGGCTGGTTTAAATGCTAAAGGGTTAATGAAACACAATATTTTCCTATTCTTTTTTTCTTTTGTTTCCTTTTCTTTTTTATTATTGTTGTTATTTATGATATAAATTTGATGAAACGTAAGAGTTTGAGGAAAAAAGAAATAATGTTGAAGATGAAGATAGCAATGATGATGGTGATAATGGCAATTATGATGAAAATAACTACGGCGATGACAATGTTGAGGATGATAATAACAATTACAACGATGATGATGATGATGATAATGATGTTGATGATAATGATGTTGATGATAATGAAGGTGACAACAATGATGATGAAGATGATGATGATGATGATGATGTTGACAACAATGTCGATGATGAAGAAGATGATGATGATGATGATGATGATGATATTGACAATAATGACAATTGGTGGAAATGATGATGATGATGATGATGATAATGATGTTGACAACAATGACGATGGTGAAGATGATGATGATGATGATGATGATGATGATGATGGTGATGATAATTGTTTCTACTTTTGGCACAAGGCCAGCAATTACCGTAAGGACGAACGACAAAGTTAACCTCGGCGGAACTTGAACTCGGGTCGTAAAGGGCCGTAACTCTGTGCTGCAAAGCATGGCGTCCGACCGTCTACCGATACTGCCAATGACAACGATGAGGATGACTATGATAAAAACCAATTTTACTCTTCAATTCTTCAGGTTTTGGAAATCTCTTGAACCAGTGATCAGTAAATTAGACTCAGACTCTGCCGCAGTCCATATCTTGGTGCCAAAACTTACAGACAATCAACAAGGATGTATGGTAAGGAATTCATTTCTTTATGTGTGTGTGTGTGCATGTATATCATCATCATTTTCATCATTTTACGTCTGCTTTTTCCCTGCTTGCAAGGGTGGGACGGGAACTGATTCTGGGTTGATTTCTACAGCTGGATGCCCTTCCTAACACCAACCTCATTTACAGTGAGTGCTGGGTGCTTTTTTTGCCTTGGCACCTCCACGACCACTTTGCAGTGGAATGATATGGACTGGGGTCCCTATCATCTCATTTCTACAGCTGAGTAAACTGAAGCCATGTGAAATAAAGTGTCTTGCTCAAGGAAACAACACATTACCCGGTCTGAGAATTGAACTCACAATCCTTCGATTGCAAGGCCAATGCTCCAATGCTCTAACCACTAAGCCATGTGCCTCCATATATATATATATATATGGGGGTGTGTGTGTGTGTGTGCTTATATATATATATATATATATATATATATAAATGAAATTAAATAAATGGAAACTATATTTATAAAGCCATATTTATTCTATTATATATATTTCAAGGGTACCAAACACTTTGGTACGCTTTCATCAGATAAAATACAAAGAGTGTTTTATAAATTTTGACATAGCCAAGGAAAACATACCTTATCAGTTGAATTACCCAAGGAAAATTCAACTGATAAGGTATGTTTTCCTTGGCTATGTCAAAATTTATAAAACACTCTTTGTATTTTATCTGATGAAAGCGTACCAAAGTGTTTGGTACCCTTGAAATATATATAATAGAATAAATATGGCTTTATAAATATAGTTTCCATTTATTTAATATCATTGAATATATACTCCAGAAATCTGTCGAGTGCTCTGAATCAGTTATAAACATTTATATTTGTTGAATTTCCAACAAATTAAATATCCCTTCTACTTATATATATATATATATATATGTACTCAGTAACAGAGAAGACCCGCCTTACCTAAATACAAAGTAAAACCTACTACAGTCAGCAGGCATCTCTAACAAAATACACCCCGTCCCACCACCCCCACCCCATCCACACCGCCCCCTTCAATGCAAAGTTATGTTGGTGCCACAACATCCAGGCCGAAACAAATGAGATCGTGTAGGTGTCACGACAAAAAACACACAGTCCACGCTGTAATGTGGCCGTGTAGGTAACACGGTAAAAACCTCCCAGTCCCACACTGTAAATGTGGTTGGTGTTAGGAAGGGCATCCAGCTGTAGAAAACACGCCAGACAGTCCACGCTGTAATGTGGCCGTGTAGGCAACACGGTAAAAACCTCCCAGCCCCTCACTGTAAATGTGGTTGGTGTTAGGAAGGGCATCCAGCTGTAGAAAACCCGCCAGACAGTCCTATGCGAGCAAGACAACCACTCTTGCCTCAAGTGGGAAAACCCCCGTCCAAACCCATGCAAGCGTGGAACAGGGACGTTAAACGATGATGATGATGATGATTATGATATATATATATGTGTGTGTGTGTGTGTGTGATATATATATGTATATATATATATAATATATAGAGGTAGAACACTGCAAGGTATTATCCGTAGTGGTAGAGCACTCAGTCCATGGGACGAGTTAGGTAGAAGTAGTAACACAACAGTTAGTTCACCATACCGAGAACAATTGTTTCACCTTATGTGAATCTTCTCCGAGCTGAAGATCCGCATAAGGTGAAACAATTGTTCTCATTATGGTGAACAAACTGTTGTGTTACTACTTCTATATAATATATATATATATAAAATATATATATATGTGTGGGTGCATTTTTTACTTGATTTTATTTAACCCATGCTAGCGTGGAAGATGGACATTAAACGATGATGATGATGATGATATAACACTCCACTGTCCCTGTCTTTTTGTATTGTCTCCTATATGTAAACCCTAGTGGCGATGGATCCGGCTATCGGCTGAGCCCATTCTGAAGATTACCCCGCTGCCCTCCTTTAACCAGGAGGGGCAGGCAGTTTTTATCTGTCTGGTAGCCATGATAAAAGAGGTCATATGGTGGACGCATCTGAAAGGGTTGAAGACGGGCACTTCCTCTTTGGTGATGCCCTCATTAACTTTTTCAGCTTTCACCTGAAAAGGAAAACCAGGATGATGGAGAGGGAAGTGCTACCTTCCAGCTAGTTTGTTGAAAGGAGGGTGAGAGAAGCAAGAATGGCCCGTGTGAATGGGCCTGCCCTGAACATGTACCTGTAGTATCGTAGGAGGAAAACTGGAAGAGGTCAGGGTAACCATGGCTTTTTTTGTGGGCTTTCCCCATGTGTAACCCTCGGAAGCCTCTCCACCCCTATTGGGGAATTTTTCCTTTTTCTTTTTTTTTTATATATATAATTTTGTTTTTTGTTTTTTTACATGCAGAAATGCCCATTTGTACTGTACTGTACTGTCCTAAATGTTATACTTTATGTCAACGTTTGTGGTTAATAAAGAAAGCATTATTATTATTATTATTATTATCTCCAGCTAGAACACAATCTGCAGCAGTTACTAGAACCATTTAAAATCCATGTTGAAGCAATCAGTTTTTCAAGTAGCCAAGGTAAGAAACTATATATAGTGCACTTTGCTAGCTGGGAAAGTGGACATTAAATTATAATGATGACAATGATGATGATGGTGGTGGTGATGGTGGTGATGGTGGTGATGTTGATGATATTGATGATGGTGATGATGATGATGGTGGTGATGATGGTGATGACAGTGATGGTGGTGATGATGAATTGTGTTGTAATAAACTAGTCAGTTTGTCACCTCGACAATCTAGGTTACTACTAACTGTAATAAACTGAATGTGGATGTAGTATGGCTGAATGGTCAAGATGTTTACTTCACAATCATTACGTCCTGTGTTCGATCTCCTGTCTTCTAAGTACCCACTCTTCCTAAACTCCTATATTTTTATGTATATGGTCGTGCTGGTGACACAACAAAAAAGCACTCAGCACTCACTGTAAATGAGGTTGGTGTTAGGAAAAGCATCCAGCCGTAGAAACCAAGCCAAAATCAGTCCTGTATGCTCAAGACATGGTCACCTGACCAAGCATTGCCCACAAGAGGATAACCCGTCTAACCCATGCTAGCATGGAAAAATTGACGTAAAATAGTGATGATGTTGATGATGATATAAGTATAAAGAAAGTACTCAAGTGCAGAAATGCTATAAAGATAGCTTATAAAACTCTTAAAAGATGGAAAAAAAAAGTTACCATCAGCCGCTATGAGGAATTGCGTCTTATATCTAGCCGGTACATGGAAGATATTGGTTTCAATTCCTCATTGTGGCTGATGGTAACTTCTTTTTCTGTCTTTTAAGGGTCTTCACCCTATTTTATAAGCTATCTTTATAGTATTTCTGCACTTGAGCACTTTCTTTATACTATCATCATCATTGTTTAACGTCCATTTTCCACACTAACACTGGTTAGATTGGTTGTCCCATTAGAGGCAAGTTAGGTCAGATGATTGTGTCTTGCTCATATAGAACTGTTTATGGCTTGGTTTCTATGGTTGGATGTCCTTCCTAACACCAACCACATTTACAGTGTGCTGGCTGCTTTTTGTCATGACTCCTACACGACCACTTTACAGTGATACTGGGTGCTTTTTGTCATGATACCTACATGACCACTTTACAGTGAGTACTGGGTGCTTTTTGTCATGATACCTACTCGACCACTTTACAGTGAGTACTGGGTACTTTTTGTCATGATACCTACATGACCACTTTACAGTGAGTACTGGGTGCTTTCTATCATGATACCTACATGACCACTTTACAGTGAGTACTGGGTGCTTTCTGTCATGATACCTACATGACCACTTTACAGTGAGTACTGGGTGCTTTTTTGTCATGATACCTACATGACCACTTTACAGTGATACTGGGTGCTTTTTGTCATGACTCCTACATGACCACTTTACAGTGAGTACTGGGTGCTTTTTGTCATGATACCGACATGACCACTTTACAGTGATACTGGGTGCTTTTTGTCATGATACCTACATGACCACTTTACAGTGATACTGGGTGCTTTTTGTCATGATACCTACATGACCACTTTACAGTGAGTACTGGGTGCTTTTTGTCATGATACCTACATGACCACTTTACAGTGAGTACTGGGTGCTTTTTGTCATGATACCTACATGACCACTTTACAGTGAGTACTGGGTGCTTTTTGTCATGATACCTACATGACCACTTTACAGTGAGTACTGGGTGCTTTTTGTCATGATACCTACATGACCACTTTACAGTGAGTACTGGGTGCTTTTTGTCATGATACCTACATGACCACTTTACAGTGATACTGGGTGCTTTTTGTCATGATACCTACATGACCACTTTACAGTGAGTACTGGGTGCTTTTTGTCATGATACCTACATGACCACTTTACAGTGAGTACTGGGTACTTTTTATATACATATATTCTCAGAGCTTCAAAAGCTGAAAATTTGACTTCGTACATTGCCTATATTTTTAGTTTTGTTTCTGTTTCTCTTTTGTTTGTTCTCCTAGAATTTTATTTCCAAAATTAACTGTAAACATGTTACCCCACAATTTGTGTTGTGTCATTTCCAGGCCTGAAAATCCTCAGTATGTACTTCAACATGAACAGGCTGTTATTATGGTTTGAACAACAACAACAATTTATAGAAGAAGATGATGAAGAAGAAGATATTTATGAAGAGAATCAATCCCTACAGTGTGTCTTGAATCCAGATAATGATTTAAAACCTCAGATTTTATAAATCATTTACAACTGAAACTGACATTTTTGTATATATCAACAAATACTATATTTCTTTCTTTCTTCTTTTTCTTTTTGTATTTCTTCTTCTTCTCTTTGCCTTTCATCCTTACAGGGTTAATAAAATAAAGTACCAGTAATGCACTGAGGTCGATTTTATTAACTTTCCCCTCTCCTTCAAATTGCTGGCCTTTTGCCTGAAGTAGAAACATTATTATTATTATTTTTATTACCACTTCTACTATATCTCCCGTATGTGTGTGTTTTCTTCTTATTTTGATATTGTTTTTTTAACTTTTTTTCTCACCATTCTCTCTCCCACTCGCTGTCTTTTTTCCATTCTCCTCCTCCATTTATCTCTACTCTCATTATTCTTGCTTTAACCCCTCATAACTCTCCCAAACTTCTTCCTCACACTTTTCCTTCTCCTCCCTCAGTCTTCTATGTGCCCACTCATCCTAAAAACCCCAATATTTTTTTTTAGTTTTGATTCTGTTTCCCTTGTATTTGTTTCCCCAGTATTTCATTTCTAATGTAACCGTTTCAAATTTCACTATAAAAATGTTACCCACATCTCAACTGTTATCCCACTCCTGGCAGTAACTAACCCTGTTTCTCAGACGCACCACCCTGTAGACAAAATGGTGAAGGGCATTAACACAGAGACCAGCCAGTGATACCCACAGCATTAGACCCTCTATCTTACAGGGCTCCTTCTTCAGGTGGGATGCACTCCACCCAATTTTGCCAAGGAAAATAGCAGCTTGGTGACTGGTGATGCCAGAGGTCTCACCAGCAACCAGCATGAAAAGGGAACAGCCAGTCAAGTCTTGGTATTCAAAAATTTAACTCATTTCACAGCCCAGATTTCAGATCCATGGTTCCACATAAAAATTGTTAATTAGCCCCAAGTCAACCCTGATCAAGCAGAATTATGATCAAGACATTCTAACCATAATTATTCTGTTTCTTTTAAGGATATCTAGACCTGCAACGAATTGGCAGAGTCATGAGAATGTCGGATAAAATGCTTTATGGTATTTGTTCCAGCTCTCTACTCTTTGAGTTCAAATCCCACCAAGGTCAACTTTGCCTTTCATCCTTTCGAGGTCGATAAAAAAAAGTACCAGTCTAATAGTGGGGTAGATTCTCCCTCTATATCTCATTCCCTCTCTCTCACTTTCTATCTTTCTCTGGAAGAAATCTGCTGTACTCAAGCCTAGAGAGGGATGGGCTCTGCCTGTCTTAAAATGCCCAAGAAATCTGTTTGTGAGGTGCCCCTATGTCTCTATTAGGAGTTACTGGCTAAAAGAAAAGAAAGGAAAAAAAACCTGCATTATAAAATATGTCCGTTTGTTTTTCAAGACAGTAGAATGTAATTTGAGTGAGATTTGACTGCTACTTCAGATAAATCAAGAGGCTACATTCAAGCTATGTTTCCGACTCAATAAGATTTATATAGAATCAATAATAAACAAGATGAAATCAGAAAAAAAAGATTTTTTTTTATTAAACATACTGCATACATTTCAAATGGTGTAACAAGAGTTGTCTACCTTGAATAGAGCTCTCAGAAACCAGAAGACAATTTTTTTTTCTTTTATAAAAATCTCATTATATATATTTTATGTATTACTGTTGTGGTCTGAAGATCATATATAAGTATGTATGTATATATATATATATATATATATATACACACATTTGTGTGTGGGTATATCTGTATTTGTATACATTTGAGAAAATAACTGAAATACAAAATAATTTCATGGAGAGAAATTAGTAGTAGTAGAATGGTTTCTAATGTTGGCACAAAGCCTGCAATTTGTGGGGGAAGGGGAATGTGTCTATTATATCAAACCCAGTATTTTACAGGTACTTTATTTTATTGATCCTGGAAGGATGAAAAGCAAAGTTGGCCTCGGAAGGATTTGAACTCAGAATCTAAAGGGCTTCCATAACTAAATGTTATAAAGCACTCCGTCCGATGCTCTAATGATTCCGTCAATCCACCGATGGTTCCTAACATTAACACAGTTCTACATATTTCGTAGGAAGGAGTATAATCTATTAAACCAATCTACCTGGATATAACCGGTACTGGAAGAGTAAAACACAAACATTAACCTCACCTGGACTCAAACTTAGAATGTAAAGGGACAGTATTAAATACTACAAGGTATTTTGTCTGTCATTTCTACCAAACAACCACTCTGTATACAGTGTCATTATAAAGTCTTTGTTAAAAATGTCAAAAGTTAAAGTCTGCTTATCAGGCCGATGTTTATATTGGTTTCCCCAGTGTTACATCACTAAGACTTTTCCCCTGGATAGGATGCCAGTCTATTCCAGACTTAACTCTCAGCTACTGCTGGTACACATTTTCAGCTGAGTGTGCTGAAGCAATGTGAAATGAAGTATTTTACTCAAGAATACAGTGAGCCACCCAGTCTAGGAATCAAACCCATGACATTATGATCATAAGTCCAACACCTTAACCACCTGGCCATGCATCTTCTCTACAATATTTATATAACTGTAACTTTAATTCTATTTATGAAAAAGGTAAGTGAAAAGTTTATTACATTTTTAATCCTTTTGATACTAACCCAGCCAGAATTGGCTCTGAGTCTAGGAACCAAAACTTTTCATCTTATATGGTCCCTATTTAAATTAATACCTTCTTCTTCTTGAGTGGGTTGTGGGGGCAGAGCCCTCAAACACTCCCTCCAGCAGGTCCTGTCAGAAACTCCATGCTGCAAAGCATAGCATAGTGTCCGACCCTCTACTGATACTGCCATAATAATATCATTAATATATATTTGTAAATATTTATAATAGTCTAAAAGGATATAACAAAGGAGCCACTGATTAAAAAAATAATACATTAAACCTAGGAAGATAAAAGCAGGATGGTTAAAAAATCTGTTTTTATTTCATTCCTAGGAGTTGGTGTGATATCATGGACATAATTTTATTAAAAATGTAGGGTTAATACAATCTTAGAGATGCAAATCATACAATTTTTTTGTTTCGCTATTTTATATCACAAAGGAAACAAAAGTGGTCATATAGTTCAGATTTTCAGACCTTAAGCTGCCTGGTTCTGGGTTCATATATGCTGCAAATATTTCACTGTTTCTGTTTCTGGGGTCAAACATGTAGTGGAGCTTTGGAGATATATGTATGTCAGCTAATGTGAATAGATACAAGAACTTCTAGAAGCATTCTATTATATATACATACATATATATATATATATATATATATATATATATATATATATGTGGGTCATATTGAACATTAAGAATAATGTTCGATTCGTTTGTAAATAAAATTCTAATTTTATATATATATACATATATAACTATACACACACACATATATATATATATATATATATGTGTGTGCGCCTGCATGTGTGTATGTGTGCATGTGTATATAAATGTGTGTATGTGTATATATGTATATATATATACCTTTTTTTCAAACTACACTTCTCTACTTGGAGTATCTTCCTTCTAAAGGTTTTTTTTCTCTTTAATGTGAAATCTGGGATCGAAAATATCAAGGAAGTATTAAGTAAGGGTTAGTATGAAATAAATGGTTAAACAAAAACTGGATTTAAAGAGTAAAAAAAAGCAACAACACCACAAGTAGTAATTTATAATATTGACTATTCATTGTATATAGTTCTTAAACCTTTTGGTGCTGTTGGTGACGTAAGTAACCAATAGAGTAATCTCCTCTTTAATACATAATACAGTGTCAAGGGAAGTGATTCATAACAAAAATTCAGCTTCCTGAAAGGTTAATCATTCTCAAGGGAGTTACTAAGATAAGCAAAAAGAATGAAAATGAAAAAAAAAAAAATCAATCACCAGGAAGATTGTTGAAACAAAACAGTTTGTTTCTATGAAAGAACCAGGTAATGTATACAGTTGTATATAGGAAAAATAATATATTGATGGAATTTCTGAATGTGGCATTTTGATTCTATTGCTATATGGCATTGATAACAAAATTGGGGCTGATGTAAGACTATGCTGCACCTGAGGCAAGGACAACTACTACTGTATCCTCACACACATATACACACACACATGAAGGGCTTCCATTGGTTATAATTTACCAGGGGTTTGGACCTGGAAAGTAACTCTCCCAGGTGCAAACCTGAGGAAGGTGTTTTTTGTGGAAGACCAGCAGTCACCCACACATGCCAGTCTTCCCTCTCTCTTCAAGTCACTGATGTTGTCCAAGAGAAAGGCAAAGGCCGATACAACTTGGCATCAGTGACATTGTAATTCATTTTTTCCCATTTTTTTTTTCAACTCAGTGGACTGGAGCAACCTGAAATAAAGTGTCTTGTTTAAGGTCACAATGTACTGCTCAGTTTGGGGATCAAACTTGTGATTCAATGATCATGAGTCCAACACTCTAATCACTAAACTACATGCCTTCACACACACACAGACACATGCCAACACATACAAAATTGCCAGCTTTAACTTTTTTCAAAAGCAGGTCAATTCTGTTTGTCTTTCAAGAGTCACATCTGCACCCCTTTCCTGTCTGCACTCAATAGCAACTGTTGCACCAAACCGGGGTAACACCAGACCTGGGTAACACTAGACTGGGGTAGCACTAGACCTGGGTAACACCAGACCTGGGTATCACTTGACCTGGGTAGCACTAGACCTGGGTAACACTAACCTGGGTAACACCAGACCTGGGTAACACCAGACCTGGGTAACACCAGACCTGGGTAGCACTAGACCTGGGTAACACCTATAAAATGATCTTTGATTGGTAAAGTTTAGCATTGAGATCTATATTCTGATAACTCAGCAGAGAAAATTATTGATATTGTTGATGTTGATGATCTGATCAATACAATAAACACTGTAAAGTTGTTGGTGATAGGAAGGGCATCATCCAGCAATAGAAAGCCTTCCAAACAAAGGGCTAGGAGGACTGTTTAGGTGTGTCAAGATCATAACAGCTTCCCAAATGTTGGTGTCATGATAAAATGTACATGGTAGAGTGTGAGATCTTACACCAGACCTCAAAGCTCCTTAACCCTTTAGCATTTACATTACTTTATATTTACTATTGTTTTCGTGTAGTAAAGGCTTTATCTCACATAATATCGAATCTACAAGATTTTGATATTATTTATTTTAAGAAGAATACCTTAACATCATTATGAGTGGCTGGTTATAGCCAATTTGAACAGAAAGATGTTTAATGCTAAAGGGTTTAAGGTCAGAAGCACTGCTTGAGTTCTGACCAGTCTGTGACAACATGTCCAACTCTTGCTAGCAGGAAAAGCATGTTAAACAATGATGATGATGTTGTTGTCTCCTGGGAATATTTCAATCTGAGAGATCTCTTGTAGTTTTTTTTGTTGTTTACACCATTACGGCCTTCCATACATATAGTGATGCTATTATTTACGTTTATGATGATGATGACGTTGGTGGCGTTATTTAACCCCAGGCCCAGCTTGATTAAGGAGACCCATGATTTAAAGCATTCCAGTCGTGGCCATCATGTTTTGTTATTTTTCTCCATGATGGCCTTCCATACATGTAGTAATGTTAGTTTTTATTTGACGAATATGAAGATGATGATGTTGATGATGATGATGACTGTTGTTGTTTAACCCTAGGTCTAGCTTGATCAAGGAGACATATGATCTAAAGCATTCCACCCGTGGCCATCCTCTTGCTTTCTGTAGGAATGTTCAGGACCACATTATTTAATGTGTCCTTTCCCTGTTTTCAAAGACAGTAGGGTGTGATTTGAGGGAGATTCGGCTGTTATTTCTAGCATGACATTCATAATAATGATGATGATGAAGATATAATGATGGATGTGACGGGGTGTGGTGAAGTGCAGTATGGTGCAGAGCAGTGCAGTATGGTGTAGAACTGTAATATGGTGTCCTGCAGTGTGGTGTGGTGTGGTGTGACATGAGGATTACCTGGTAACAAGAAAAGCTTGAATTGAAAATGCTACAATATAATCAAGTGGAGCTCTCCTGAAATCATTGGGTCGAATGGGAATTAGAAATAAAAGTAGATTACTTTCTGCTCCAAAGAAGCTTCCATATTTTTCAGCAGTAGCAACAACAGAAGCAGTTGCAACAACAGCAGCAGTTGCTGCAACAGTAGCAGTTGCAACAACAAAAGAAGCAATTGCAACAGCAACAGCTGCAACAACAGCAACAGCGATTGTAACAACATTAACATTTGCAACAACAACAACCATTGCAGCAACAACAGCAGTTGCAATAAACAATGACATCAGTTGCAATAAACAACAGCAGCAGTTGCAACAGCAGCAGCAGCTAAGTTCTAAAGAAAAACAAGATCCTTTTGCAAAACTCAAGATTTAATTTAATTTATTTGTGTAGGGGAGTGTGGTGTGATGGGATGTCCAGTGTGAATTGAAATAGATTTGGCTGTTATTTCCAGCAGGTCATTGTGGTGGTGTAGTGTGGTACGGAGGAAGATTTGGCTGTTATTTCTAGCATCTTATTCTAGTGTAGTGTGATGTGATGTGGCATGAGCATTTTCTGGTAACAATATAAAAGAATATTCAATATAAAATGCCACATAATCAATAGGGATTTCAGCTCTTATTAAGGACACCCTACCCCACCCATCTAAAACTATCAACAGTTTAAATAGAAAATAGAATTACAAGTCAATAAACATTTATATTTATGAAGCATTGAGCAAATTATGAATTTTGAATGAATGTTAGCTTAATGTTAACTGCTTCAACAATCATTTTATTTTATTTACATCTACTGGCCAATAGGAAGTTAATCAACAAGATCCCAGACCTCATTCACTTAATGAGTTGGGTAGAGCTCGTCAAATCAGACCGAGGAAACAATGTTTCCATTGGTCTTTCTAATTGCTAATACTATGTTGGTCGCAACTCCAGGCAGAAGGAGCAACGTGAAATAAAGTGTCTTGCTCAAGGACATGATGCATCACCCAGTCTGGGAATCGAAATCACAACCTCACGATTGCGAATCCAATTCTCTAACCATTCAGCCATGTACCTTCACTACTGGCTAATAGATAAGGCTTAAAATCATGGAAAAATTTGTCAGCCCACTTTGGTATAATGGGTAGCACAGCCATCTGGCATATGTCAAGTGTGCAGGGCCTATGAGAGTGGGATCCAGCTGGTACTTTGTTCCAGGGACCAAGAGCTAAGAAGGCCCCACAGAAACCATGCAACATCCATTTTGAGAAAAACTTTGCCTGCTTCAGGCCCCAAACCGCCATGTAAAATTTTTCTTGGAAGCCCTGCAATTGTGAATTCATGTTCCACAGGCAATGTTGTCCACTTTTTTCCATTTGTAGGGAATTATATACCTAACTTGTTTGACTTTTTCTCATAGTCAAACACCAGTATTGAAGCAGCTTAACTTTAAGCTAACATACATTCAAAATATAGAATTACAAGTAGTTTAGTTGTATCTGATCCAAAGATGCTTTCATACTTTTTTCAGCAGTAACAGCAGACATTTAGGTGTATGAAAAAAAAATAACAAGAAGGTATCTTTGTTTCATTTTGTGTGTAATAGAACAAAGAAAATGTAAATTTATAAAAAAAATTATAAAAAGGTAAAGAAATCAATTATCAGATAGGACCAAAGAAACAATGTTTCCATTGGTCTTACCATTGCTGATACTATCTGTCAGTCACAACTCCTCGAAGAAGGAGGTAGGATTTGAACTCAGAATATACAGAGCTGGACCAGATACTGCAAAGCATTCCATCCGACTCTCAAACAATTCTGCCAATCCACCACCTACTAGATCTAATACTTTATTTATTGACCCCTGAAAGGATGAAAGGCAAAGTTAACCTTGGTGGGATTTGAACTCAGAGTGCAGAGAGCTGGAACAAACACTGAGGCATTTAATCCAACATCTTAACAACTCTGCTAAATTAAGCCACCTTATAAAAGAAATATTTGATTTCCATGTAGAAGTTTCTAGAAAATTTAAATCACATTTAGTTATATATTTTATTTAAAAAATAGATATCAAAGATTACAAAGACACCTCACTTCCTACAATGTCATATTAACATTTTCCTTAATATCCAGGCAAAATATGAATAAGAAAAATAAATTCAAAAATCATTTAGGTATATTCAGTGTACCCCCAGTATTCGAGGACCTAGCATTAGGGGTCCAGGTTATTAGCAGAATTTTCCATAGAACCTAACTTATAATTGTTTGTGGAAACCACCACATATTCGCGGAATCGTAAATATCTTCTGCGATTTTTTAATGTCTTTCTTTGTGGCAATATATATTTTTTCATGCTAAATAATTAATAACAATATACAGTATTTGATGGCCTATATTTTACGTTATGTTTTAACGTTTATAGGCATTTTTATAGACCATGTCCAATATTCATAACTTTTTACTCTTCACGGATGCTCTAGGAACATAACCCCCCATAAATACCAGGGACAACTATATATATATATATATATATATATATATATATTTTAGAAAAAAGGTTTAATTTGATTTAAAATTTGCATATATCACTGATTACTTTGTGGTTGCTATATATATATGTAGAAGTTATATTTAATTTGTTGTATGTATCAATGTGTGCATGTATATATATATATATATATATATATATATATGTATCTCTGTGTTTTTATCTATGTGGTGTGCATTTATGTATGTACTTGTGTAAACGCATGTGTGTGGTGTATGTGTTCCTATGTACATACATATGTTCGTACATACATATGTATATGTAAATAAATGGTTATTGCTTCTATATATATATATATATATTTACTATAAAAGTATAAATATGTTGGTTTTGGGTTGTTGTTGTTGTTGTATACTTTTTTAATATATAAGTAAATAATATATAGACTTAAGAAAAAAAGAATGAAAAAATACCACATAGCTTCTTTTTTATTTATCATCTCATTCTATCGCTGTAAAAATAAAATTAGAAGATAAGGAGAGATAGAAAGAAAGACTGAGAGGGGAAGGCAGGAGGGAGGGAGAAAGAGTAAAAGGGAGCAAGGGGGAAGAGTGAAAGGGGTAGATAGATAGAGGGAGAGAGAAAGAGAGAGAGAGATAAAGAAAGACTTCTTCAAAAAGACAAACCATTTCTGTTGAGAAATTGCTAAGGTTTATTAGCAGGTTTCAAGGTATTTATGTCTACTCCTCTCTTATCTTTCAGATGTTGACAAAGTGTTGTCAGGCATAGGTCCATCACCAAATCCAATATTACTTGTTCTTCGGGTGAAAATTTCTCCTGGAGGTACATTCCAATCTGGGCTTTCGTTGCTGGACGGTCAATGCCGATTTTCAGTCTGGTCAAATTCTACAAAAACACATAATCATCATCATCATCTTCATCATCATATTCATCCTTGCTAGCAGAGAAAATTGACATTAACCCTTTAGCATTTACATTACTCAATATTTATTATTGTATTTTTACAGTAAACACTTTATCTTACATAATTATCTCACATAGTATCGAATCTATGAGTACAATAGCTTAACATAAGTATGAGCAGCCGGTTATGACCGGTTTGAACAGAAAGATGTGATGAACATCATAGTGATGTTAAGGTATTGTTCTCAAAATAAATAATATAAAAAATCTCAGATTTGATACTATGTGAGGTAAAGCCTTTACCATGAAAATATAATAGTAAATATAGAGTAATATAAATGCATAAGGGTTAATGTCCATTTTTCTTACTAGCAAAGATTGGATGGGCCTTCACAAACAAATTCACTACTCAAGTGGGGCTATTGACCTCTTAGATATGCTCAGGGCTCAGTATTATGTTTCATTTCATATGTTCCTGCACTTTCCCAAATGGTTTTTTATTATGACACCAGCATTAGGGAGGTTGTTATATCTGTGACATAGCTGAAGAGTCCTCCAGAATTTTTACAGATGGACGCCATTCCTATCACCACTCACCTGGGCCTATGAGGTGTGTGTGTGGGGGGGGGGGGGTCTAGCTAGTACTTTGTTCCAGGGCCCAAGAGTTAAGAAGGCTCTACAACAATCATGCAACATCCATTTTGAGAAAAATCTTTGCCTGCTTCGGGCCCCATAGGGGTTTTGTACTGCCTTGCAAAATTTCTTGCAAAGGGGTTTTGTACTGCCCTGCTACTCACATTACAGAGTGTACTGGGTGTGTTTATTGTGTACACCACCAACACTAGGGAGCATTGTCATGTTTCTGACAAAGCTGGAGAGACCTCCAGACTCTTGTTTTGGAAGGTTTTCTAAGGCTCGATGCCATTCTTATCATGAGACAGCAATAACTGATTGTACAAGTGGATCTTCACCATTGTAACTAATACTGACATGTAAACCTCTCTCTCTCTCTCTCTCTCTCTCTTTCTCTATATATATATATATATATATATATATATATATATATATGCAACACGTCTATGGTTTTCCCGCTTTCACCTCGGGCAGTTCACGTACGGGTCATTTTTCGACCTTTTAGATCTGTGCTTGCTGGCGGATAACAATATATTTTACCGTTCCTGGGTCTTTAGCCCTAGGAAAGGAAAATGCTTCTCTGATGAACTTTGATTTTCCATTAGAAATCCATTGGATTTCTGGTGTTTTACAAAGCAAAACCGATCGGTAAGGGCCAAAAGAATAGGTAAATATTTAAATTATATTTTTTAATTTATTTAAAAAAAAATTGGTTGAATTTTGCTTGTTCTGCTTATCTTAATATTATAGTTCTGGTATGTCAAATTAATACCATAGAACAACCTTAAATCATAGACAACCTATATATTTCTAGGGGTACTTAGTACCCACGGGCATATTAACTTCTTATATATATATATATATATATATATATATGCGCTGTATCGAATCTAATAACTATGTGTATACTCTGGGAGTTTATTTAACATTACCTATTGATTTCGCTGAGATGCAACCGGTCCTAGCAGTGATACCCATGCTAGTTCCATCAACCTATTATATATATATCTATATATATATATATATATATATATAGAAGTAGTTCCACAACAGTTAGTTCACCATTACTGAGAACAATTGTTTTACCTTATTCGGATCATCAGTCCCATGGACTGAGTGCTCTACTACTGCTAATATATCCCACCAGTGTTCTACTATCATACATACAGTATATATAAGTACACTCACATACACATATATTTATGTATATACACATACTTACATGCACACATAAAGAAATACATATTATATATATATATTCATCATCATCGTTGTCATCGTCATCGTTTAACGTCCATCTTCCACGCTTATATATACATACATAAATACACACACACACACACACACACACACACACATACATACATACATACATACATACATACATATATATATATATATATATATATATATATATATATATATATATACACATATACATAA